>VZTE01004143.1:358038-388973 GCA_013397775.1 Eulacestoma nigropectus | reverse complement strand
AAAAAAAAAAAGTAAATTAATCAAAAGCAGTTTGGATGACAGTGCAGATATAAATATTCCATTTCGAGATTTCCATCTCTTTCTCCACACTGGGCAGGTAGAAAAGCCATCAAAGTATCTTGGTGCTCTTCCCAGCCCAGTAAAACAAGGTTTTTACATAGCTTTTCATTCTGATAAATAAAAACCATGACAATGAACTTTTTTCACGCTTTCGCATGACAAGGACTGTCCAAGCTATGGGCTGAAACACCATTACCCCTACAGAGCCTATATTTAGCCTGTTCTTTTCCTGTAATCCCTTGTTGGTGACTACATGTAGCTATCCCATCCAGAGTATGACAGCTCTGTTCCCTGATTCAATAGCTGTTAAATCTAGTTTGTTTCCTCAGCAGATTTTGTGATGTTGCTAGGTGAATTTAATGTGGAAAGCACTGTGAAGCCTTCTCTCTCTAAGTCCCAAATGATTTGCAGGGAAGACAGGATAAAATCTCATATGGATTGCACAGTAATCCATCCTGTGAACAGTTTTAGTGCCCTTTACATTACTCTTGCCCCCTTAAATAGCCAAAAGCAGGGAAGTTACCATGGCCTCACTCCAAGGATGCTACTAAGCAACAATGTCTGTTAGTCTCAAACATATTTTTCAGTACACAAATCTTCATAGTAAATTTCAATAAACCTATTAACCATATGTCAACACCAGCAGAAAAGTATACAAACTGTTAAATTCCCTCCTAGCACATTCTTGGTAATGCAGATAGGAGCTAGTTGGTGCAGCAAGAGCTAGATGGCAAAAGTTATTTTCAAGAAGGGATGTCATTACAGCTACATTACCCTCTGCAGCTGATCGCAATACCGATATTTTTTATGGCCTCATTCTGTAACAGCAAAAAAACTGTTCAATGACATTCTATACCAATCTAAGATAAGAGTAGGAAAATATTCAGTATATATCTATATTGGGCCTGCCAGTTCTACTGTAATTTTTTAAGAGTTTCCATCAACACATTCATGTAAATGGGGCACCGTAGCCAGCAAAGAGATAATGATGTAAATGAGGCCACTGTCCAGACAGTAAGTAGCCATTATGATTCCCATTATTACTCACTAATACAATTCAAATCTAAAACTGCAAAGAGTATCTTTAATCCTCCTAACTCTTTCACCTCCCCAGAACCTTCAGTAGAGGATGTATTTCTCAAATTTCTTGGCACAGTCCAGTGCAGTCCATTGCTGGCTGTCAGAACAGCTCTCTAATTTTATCAAGTAGGAGAATGAGCTGCCAGATTCCAAAGAGACCAATAATTTACAGCACAGTTTCCTGCTAGTTAGCATGTGTTCACACCATCAAAATGTTACAAATGAAATTTGTGTAGGTACTTGGGAAAAAAAAAGGCAAAAAACCCAACAGACATGGTACCCATGATTTCAAGTAAAAGTTAGAAATATTGATGTCTACAAAGGATATATTAAGACAAATATGTTCCAGAGCTTTGCAGAGTCCATTCTCTCTCTCATTCATGGTAATATTTTAATCGAGGAAAAAAAGCAAGTAAAAAAAACAAGCACTCCCAATTAATATGGCATAAGTTTGCAAAGATATGTCTCAAATAATGCTGGTTTTTACATTTAAATTATCACTATTTAAAACAGAACTGAATTGATAAACAGACAAAAAAATAAAGATATGCTAATTTATATTAAATATTCTTTTATGCTCTGATTTTATAAATTTGACCAAAACAGCTATTCATTACTGAGAATAACATAACCATGACAGTACTATCAGTATTTCACAAGAGAATTAATGAAATGTCACTATATGTAACATTTATTTTAGGAAAATAATGTGTTAGAAGTAGCTGGTTTCCTATAACAGCACACACCCATTTATTTTATAGCCAAGCATGCTTACATTCAAACTCTTAAAAAAACCATTACTGTCTAGATATCACTAGCATTCTTAACTGTGTCCCTTGAGAAGTTCAATGTCCAAAGTTTTCAAAGTTCAGAACTGAAATATTTAGTTGGACTTAGACTTCAAAAAAAGTTGTATGTAATCCTAAGAATACAAAGAAAGAAAAAATATTTTGTGTCAAACTTGATGCCTAAATTTAAAGGGTATTTGTAATGCTTGTTTTAAAAGGATGAACAGAAAAAGAAGAACCGCTTCACCTCATAGGAGTGTTGTGGAAACGAAAAAAAACCCTTCAGTTTCAGATTTACAAGATAAATGTGGGGGCTGACTCTACACATGAAAGGGAATTAGTAACTGTTTTTATAAGAGAAATAAGTTTTATGAAGATCATCTGTTGCAATTCCTTGTGCAATAAGAACATTCCACATTCACTAATTTAAAACTGTCCATCATAATTACTGTGCAAAGAGGAACCTCTATTCCAAAACTAGTATGTCACCATGCAGTTAAAAGCTTCTTATAATTAAAAAAAAAAGAAAAGGTTGTAGAAGTTACAGTTATTAAATATTTGTGCGCATCCCCTTTGAAACTGTCCATAAACCTCCAATATTCTACAAAAAAAAAAAGATTTCTAGGTATTTTTCAAGCACAGCATCCTGCTTTATAACAAATATCACAGAGGTCAATGAGAATTTTTTTGTTACAAATCTTTAACATGACTGAATTTTCAGATCAGTCTGCAAGGCTAAAGTGTAAAAAAATGCTGATGATTGGATACATTCAGAACAGTGTGTGGATATACTGGGACAGTGTGTGGAGTCCTGAACAGAGTGATTCCATAATCCAGACTGAATGACTGTCAAATAAAATCACAACAACTTTAAGGTAGTTAAACTAATAACAAAATGTAAATATTTAAAGGAAAAAAACCAACAACCCATAAAGTAGAGGAGAGACATCATTTAAAGAGACATAAAAAATATTAAAAAATCAGATTTAGCATACATTTTCTAATTCTAGAGTCACTTTCCACTGTCATCTTGATTGTTTCCTACAGACATGCAATTGATCCACACAGCCATGTGTTTAATCACTGTACATAAATTTAGGTCTTGAAGTGCATGTCCACTCCTACCCATGGAATTTTCCACTCCTCCTCTTTTCATTTATTTAATTTGATATTCTGTATCTTAGAAGGTCTCAGAAATCCCATTCAGATTTGTAACTACCCAAAATTTACTCATTTTTTACCTAATGTGGAAGTTAGTCTTGAAACTTCATGCACTAAATTCTTAAATCTCACCATGTCTTCAGAAATACAAGCCTCTTACTGACATTTCAAACACCACATCCTGTACTTGATTGGAAGATTAGAAAATCAACCTCTCATTGCGGGGGAAAGAGAGAGGAAGACAACAATTGTTTTTCTCTGAAGTGAGCAGGCAATGATTAAATTTTAGTTTAAAACCTTCTGAATGCATCTGATTGCTGCCAATTGATCTGGTATCCTATTTCCAGGTGCAGCAGGCACTGGTGCTTCGGATAAAGAGGTGAGACACCTTCAAGATTCATCCAGCGTATGTCCTTGTTTGCATTTGGGGAGTCTTCTGACCCCTATGCAGGCCGGTGTCTGAATCCCTGAGGCATATGATTTGATTTTCTTTACCATCTTCACTACAAAGAGCTACATGTTAACACTGTAGAATTAAAATGGAGGTTAATGTTCCACTACTGTGTGTAAGCAAAAAGGAAAGGCATGAAGTGAAAGCAGAATGAGTTTATACATCACACTGAGAAAGATTATACATCCTTAATCACTTTGAAGAGCACTTCACTGAAAAAAACATGAAATTCAAATTTGCTACAGAGTAGAGACATAATTTGCTCTATAAGAGAACAAGAATATTCTTTGTATAGCACCACAAACATCCTTTTATATCACGATGGATTAAAGCAAGTCTATTTTGGTTCTCTCAATGTTGTTGGGAGGAGACAGTTTTTCTAAAAGCACTAATGAAACTACCTAGTATTTTGCTGTGATGCTTTTTCCCAAACCACCATGCAGAAAGAATCTAGGATGATGTGTTCTGTAAAATCTGCAGAAAGAAATTCTATTAACTTTGTCAAATTGAACCTTGCTGTTGATATAACTAAGTTGCTGCCTTTTCAGTCTGACTTTAATAGCAGGTCAACTGCATTAATAGAAAAAGGAAGGGCAAAAACAAATATCTGACATTATTCCACTGGGACACACCAGTTACGTCACACCTTGCAGTGACAATCTTTCTGAATTCTACTTAAGGAACAAAGATAAGACATTAGTACCTGTCATCTACTCAAAATAGTATTATTTGGGCCTATGTAATCTACCCAAATTTCATTACTTGCTTTTGAGTTTAGAGTGTCAGGTGCAATTAAAGAAGTACTAAATTATTTAATATGCTTATGTATTATAAGCTATATTAGTAAAGCTAAAAAATACACCAGAAAGAAGATAGAAGTGAGTGGAAGAATTACGATATGGGAGATAAAGTCATAAAAAAGGTAAAAGCAGAAATGTTGCAATTTGAGTTCTGTGAAATTATCATGCCTTCAATATATTTTTAAAATTATAAAAAACCAGCAAAAATTGTCAGTGACTTCTTAAGTTAAGGTAGCTCAAATAAAACCAAAATAAAACCATCTGACATCAGTTCTCTGTAATGGCAAGGATATAAAGCAACCAAAGGGATATTTTGAAAAAAGTAGCTTGTCAGATCCTCTCATTTTAGAAAGCAATTGGAGTGAAATTCTTGTACTAGTCAAAAATAATAGCACAAGAAGGAGCAGAGCTGAGATTCAAATTTTAGGATCTTACATCCAGCGAGAATTCATTATGTCCATTTTTCTGCTTGAAACTTGCAGTTCCCTACAGCTTTAGCTTCTCACAGTACCTGCCAAGAGTGTGTTTAAAACTGTTTTGAGATTCTGAGAGTCTGAACCGTTTGTTTAGATTCTCAAGTACACTATGAAGCTGAATGCATTTCTGTATAAACTGCACTGTCCCGCATTCTCAAAAAAAAAGAAAAAAGCTATTGAATTTCCCGTATGGAGGCAGCTTACATGCTGGATTTCTGTCAGTGAATGAGTCACCAGGCCTGGGAGCTGCAGACTGTAACATATTGGAAGGGGTCTTAAGTAGATTTTGCCACTCAGCAATACAACGATTATTCAATATGAGAGAGATTTTCCTGTCTTTGCTCTTGGTCTCTATTTCTGAACCACACTGGTACATTTTTCTGCTTGCTGTAATACTTCTGATTCTTATCACATCCTTTTTTCTTCAACACTAATAGTAGAGCAGAGTTAAGTATGGAAGTACTTTTATGAAATAAAACTACAGTGCAAACTCCAGAATAGAAGAGAGTTCTAACCACCTCTGGCTGTAAGCAGTTACAACATATAATACATTATCCTCTTCCCAGGCAGAGAGAGAAAATCCTGCATTGTGTAAACACTCTGTGATTACATGGTAATACCATACAAACATAATGAAGGTCAGGAAAAAGCTCATTGGGAGCAAAATAGGTGTGGAACATGATGGGAAACAAAAGGCACCTATGAGAACACTGGCAACAAAACAGGGCCAAGGAAAACTCACGTTTGCTGCTAATAAAGGTAAAAGAACTAGTGATGAAGGAAGAACACATAAAGACACTGGTACTCAATTTCCTCTTCTGCCTTCACAGGTGAGGCCTACTCTCAGTACTCCTTACTGTACCTAATGGCAGTCTCAGAGTCTGAGGGAGTGAGGTATTACCCACAAGAGTAAATCAAGGTAGAGAGGAGGACTGTAAATTGATCAAACTGGAAACACCAAGTCCATAGGGCTGCATGGGACTCAAGGACCTTACAAAACATCATCACTTTGAGACTGCTCTCATTTCTGATGGATTGTACCTTTCTAGCACTACTACTGTTGCTGCTACGAAAAACTACTTTGTTTTCAAAGAGGGAAGGGAAATGAATGAGTACTAAGAGTAAAACCCATGTCCAAAGATTTCGTGTGTGGGGCCAGACTAAGCATTTATATCTCTCAAATGTCTTTTCCATTGTCTACTGGTAGCTCACTACCACTAGTCTTCGTGATTACCAGAAAACATTGCCATGATACAAAATTAAAGCACTGCAGAAATAAGTGCTTAAAGCAACAAGGGATAGCCTTTGTTCTGTAAAACAGCCCAAACAAAATGTTTCCTCAACACTTTCTGCTGCCAGGGCATTCAGATTTCAGCAGCACAGAAACCTGTGTAACAAGAAAACAAGGTATGTGGTTACACGATTTGAACGGAAAACCAAACCTTTCTTAACAAGCAGAGTAAATCCCACTGGGAAACAAGAATTCCTTTAAACATAAATAGGAAATTTCCAGAAATTTTGAAAGTATTAGGAGCTGAGCAAATAGGCAATTCCCAATCATGTATGTGTTCAACATTCCTCCTATCTCTTAGATGAGATCTCGTGTCTGAAGTTCTGACAAAAACTGGAGTATCTACAGTACTGACTTGCTACTGAAGCTGAATTCATTTACTTCTCTCCAGGTGAAGATTGTAACGTAAGTAATTTCATTAATACTAAACTTTCATTTATAATGAGACTGTGCTGCACATTAAGGTACATCAGAGCTGTATCAGTGGGGTGGGGCAGGGGCTACAGCACACTTAAGGGAGAAAGGATGGTGAGCAGAAGAATAAAATGCCAAAAATAAGAAGCATAAAAACTGTTAAATTATAAATAAACAGAAAGGTCTAGCAAATAATACGCAAACAAAGACACGCTGTTTTAATGCAGACACAGGAAAGAAAAAAAATCTCTTCAGAGAAAAAGTGAACTTGATACCCATCCATGTATTATGCATATCACCACAGTGTTAAATATCACATAAATATGATATATAAATATATAAATATGTAATATATAAATAGCCAATTATTATAAAGTTGAGATTCTTGAATGCTTCCTCGTCACCCTACACAAAGAGTAATTATTATATATTGGCTAGCTATTTCTACAAATTCTGAAATATTTATCAAAAGTTTATATATCTTTGATTTATATATGACCCAACTGTAAAATGGCAAATACCATGTAAATTAGTTGGGTTAGGAAAAAAAAGAAAAAAAAACAACTTTGAAGATCTACAGCACAACGTGAACAATCTTGCATTACTCTAAAGGGATTTCAAGGGTCATCAGTGTTTGGCATTGAGACATACTTCATACAAATCATTATTTCCTGAATTTAAAAGAATCCTGTGTTGCATGCCTGAAAACTAAAGTAAAAGAAGAAAAAGTATATTTTCATATGCCAGACTGTACACATAAATATTTCTCATAGAATGCATGAGGCCTAACCACATCTTAACTGGCAGAGCTGTATTTTGGATCTTGATTCCTTTTCATTCAGTTCAGACAACTATGGAAGTTTCATGTTAGTATTATGACAAAAAAGTGTATATATTTTAAGTACAGGAATCCTTTCATCTTTTTTATCCAATGATTTTCTGGTCTGTACCAACTTACATCAGTTGACAATTTTACACTTTTGATAATTCCACTTATTTAATTAAGAATCAGATATAACTTTGGCTTTTTAAGTGTAAGTGTAAGCAACTTGAATAACGTTCTAAATATAATAATTAGACAGAACAGATAATTCATAAGAACAGTAAAAGAAAAAAGAGTGATTGTTGCTTACCTTCAGCCTGCTTAAACTTCAGCAAGGCTTTCAAAGCAGTGTTCTACAGTAATCTCATAGCCATGTCCTGGAAATGCAGTCTGGATGGATGGGTTGCACAGCATAAGAAAGTCTTGTTGGATGAGTAGCCAGTGACTCAGGGTCAATACTGGTGCATATACTGTTTAATTCCTCCATCAGTGATCTTGCCAAAGTGATGAAAGAGATGAGGCTGTTCTGCATGGAAAAGCGAAGGCTTTGGGGAGACCTTATTGCAGCCCTCCAGTACTTCAAGGGGGCTTATAAAAAGACAGAGAGTGACTTTTTACATAGGCAGATAGCAATAGGACAAAGGGGAATGGTGTTAAACTAAAAGAGAAGATATTTAGAATAGATGTTAGGAAAGATTTTACTGTGAGAGGGTGAGACAGTAGAACAGGTTGCCCAGGGAGGTGGTAGATGCCACATCCCTGAAAACATTCAGGTTCAGGTCGGTCAGGCCCTAAGCAACCTGATCTAGTTTAAGATGTCCCTACTCACTGCAGGGGGTTGGACTAGATGACTTATCCGTTAGTTCTACTTTTGTTCCAATTTCAGTCTATATAGATCAAGGGGATTTTTTTTAATAGTTCCTGACATAAGTTGTCTTCCATCACACATTTTTCTTAAAAAGAAATAAGCTATCTAAAAACGAAACTGTATTTGTTTTGGAAAATCAGAATGATGAAACTGAAATAAAATAACTAGTTAAATGTTACAGAGAATATTAAAAATCACATGAATTATGAACGTGTACAAAAGAAATATGAAAACCTTTAGACCAGCTGTTAACTAACATTTGAAAGCCAAATGAAGTGAGTTCGTAGAATAATGCACCAGATGGAAGAAATATGTATACCCAGGGAATAACTGTTTCTTTATCTGCAATTCTGTCTTACTTTCAGACACATACTTATCACCACTGAAGAAAACTTTTTCGCTCTGTGTAACACCTTGAAATAATGTACTATTCTTCATGTCCTTGTCATTTTTTGCATATTTGTTTTTTCCTTCATTGTATGAAAGAGGAAAGTAGTAGGCAAAAAAATAAAAACAAAATTGAGGTATCTAAAAAAAAAAATCCTATATGCTTTCTTATTTAGCTTATGATATGGCTGCATATGATCTAATATTATATATATTATTTAATCATAAATTCATATAGGGGTCCTTATAAATGAAACTAACAGTTTTTAAATATAGCTTCTGTGTAACATTGGTAATTTCCTACATTTGGATTATTTTAGATGTGCAGAACTATACAGAAATTGCTTTAATTGGCAACTATAAAGGATATGTCAGGAAATTTCTCCAGTACATGCTTAAATACAAGATACATATGCTGAAAATGGTGCTGTCAAACAACATATTTAACTGAAACCTGATAGAGAAAGTTGTACCAATATGAAATGTGCTAATAGCTTGATAGGAAATAAAGATGTTGCAAATTAGTTCATTAACACACAATAGAAGGCTATTTTAGTTTTAGTTTTCTCCGAATGCGTAGGAGATTGATAAAGAGTATTGGGTTTGTGAGGTAAGATTTTGGTAGTGGAGGGGCTACAGGGGCAGTTTCTGTGTGAAGCTGCCAGAATCTTCCCCCAGGTCTGATAGAGCTAATGCCAGCCGGCTCCAAGACTGGCCAAGGTTGACCCCAGCAGAGATTGAGGCATCACCTCTGAAATAACAGCTTTAAGAAGGGGAAAGAAGTTACTGCTCAGGAGCAATTGCAGCCAGAGAAGATTGAGACTATGTGAGAGGAACAACTCCGCAGACATACCAAGGTCAGGGCAGAAGGAGGGGAGGAGGTGGTCCAGGCAGTGGAGTGCACATTCTCCTGCAGTCCATGGTGCAGACCATGGTGAGGCAGGATATGCCCCTGTAGCCCATGGAGGACCATGAGGGAGATACAGATACCTGCAGCGGGTGGAGGACTACACAGTGGAGCAGGGGAAGAGTGTGAGGATTCCTCCTCATGAGGAGGAAGGAGTGGGAGAGACAACACGTCATGAACTGAACACAACCCCCATTCCCTGTCCACTGAGCCACTGAAGAGGAGGGTGTCGAGAAGCAGGAGTACAGTTAGTCCCAGGAAGAAGAGAAGGGTGGGGGAAAGGTGTATTAAGATTCGGGTTTCTCATTATCCTTCTCTGATTTGAATGGTAATAAATGCAACAATTTCACCCAAGTCAAGTCTGTTTTACCTGTGTAAAGTGAGTAATCTCTCCCTGCCCTTATTTTGGTCCACAAGCCTTTCATTATATTTTCTCTTCCCTGTCCAGCTTAGGAGGAGAGTGCTAGAATGACTTTGGTGTACACTTGGAATCCAGCCACGGTCAACCCACCACAAAAAGACATATTACCCTACACAAAGAAATTATTTTTCTACATGTGAAAGCAATGCATGGTCCTCAGATGCTGCAAATCCATCTAGGCTGTGATTTACAAAACTTTAAGATACTGGCTGGTTTTTTTGTGCACTAAGTGCTTTAGACCAAAGCTTTTCCACATTAAGTTTAGCAAATGTGGGCATATACTAAGAAATGTTACTCATGTACGTACACTGTTTTATCCTAAGTAAATCTCAATCTAATTATTTATTATTTGGCTTCTTTTGCTATGGGGCAAAAAATGCTCTCAGAGATATAGCTTCATGATAAAAACTACAGAAAACAGAGTGTGATGTAGACATCAAATACTAATGTACTTTCTCTCAGCATTTTGTTCAACCAAGCATGAATTTCCTTGTTGTCGGGATGCATTTTAATGTTGCAGTAGATGAAGTTAGCACTCAATGTATAGAGATTAAAAAAAAGATGTGTTTCTTTATTTTGTGCTATGACTGTAATGATTTTGCATAATCGCTGCAGCAAGTTGTGGAAGAAACAGAAAATTAATAAAACCTGCCAACTGCACAGAGGATAAAATCATTGCTGTGAATTTTTAGCTGTGCTGTATTAGGTTATTTACTGCACATGACAAAAACAGAGAATGTTTAGCTCAGAAGCAGGCAGAAAATACAGGCCTTCCAAGTCCAGATGTCTTATCTCAGATGAAAAGATAAAAGCTGAATTTTGAAGTATTAATATTTTTTTCTAAAATATTTTCATTTTAATTTTTCACCCCCTAAGGCATTTCCCTTTCCTGTTTTCCTTAAAGCAACCAGATGGTTGAAACTTGTCGAACAAGAGCTATTTGCACATTTCAATCCTCAGTCTTTACAATATTCTGTAGAAAACACAACATTGTTATTTAAGAAGATAGTAGTAATTGCACATACAAAAATACTTTTTTGGAAAGGGAGGTAGCTAAGAATCAGACAGTTAAATTAATTTTTCCTCTCCTTGCAGACTAGAGTGCAAATCCTTGCTTAAGGAATAATGAAGGAAGGCTTGCTTGCCTGAACAATCTGTAACAGAGTACAACAAAAGCTAGTACAGCAATAAAATGAAGGCGAACGAAGAGTTTTCTAAACTACTCTAAAATCTACAGAAGCACCGTCAATAGTGCCAAAGTCAAATACAACTAGCATAATAATCAGATCAGTGGGAGACTCTCCCTGTAGTCAGAGCTGCAGTGCATAGGGAGATAAAATTGATTTACATAATCTTTAAAAAACGTATAGGAAGGCAGCAGCTGGAACTGAAGCCTGGTTCATTCCTAGATTCAGAACGATCTGTGATTTGGAAACAAGCAACACTGTTAGGAATTGTAAGAGCTGTATTTGTACCTGCCATGAATGAGTGTTTTGGTCTGCTCAAAGAACTGCCACCAAAGGTATTGGCAAAAGCAAGTTTACTATAAAAGTGAAAGCATGAAAAAGTTCGTTGGCAAGGAGCACTGTTCTACTTACTAGATTCTTAAAGCACACAGAGAAAAATCAGACTAAAATCTGAAATCAATCAATCTAAAACTAAATGATCTACATAGAGGCTGGAATGGAAAAGGTTATGGATAAAAAGGAGTAAGGGAGACGCACCCATTGAGTCACAAGGTTCAGAGTGGACCCTCTTGCCAAACTTAGCCCTGGACTTGCTCAACAATTTAGGTTTAAACAGCACCTGTACTTAACAGCACTTAATTGACAGCCAAATTTAAACAATTTAACCAAAGATTCTGTAGAATTTACTATAGCACAACAGTAACTCACTTACAGGCCTAACTCGCTTACAAATCTAACATACTTAAGAACCTAAGAGAGCAGCATTCGTAGTACATTTGCTATGGCATATTCACATTCACACACACACAGTCTAAAGGAGTATGTACAAGGCTCCGCAATCACCATTAAACGGTGGACCTCCAAGTATAGCAAACTTGAGCATTCCTTATCTCTGAGAGGCGTCCCACTCAGAGGGAGTTTGCTGGTTGCAGCTTGCTGCAGTCCAGCAGAGCTCAAAAGGTCGCACTTAGGACCACTGTTTATAGGGCCACAGGAAAGCTGGCTTTAGTCATAGTAATTTTCCATCCTGGCCTCAATTCAGATCAGTAACTTTCTTTGAAATTTCGACAACAAAAATGTTGTTCCACTTGGGTTGTTATTCAGGCAAGAAAAATATGTTTCCAAGGCTGTTCATTAAAAAGCAGAAACTTGTTAGACAGCAGAGGTTCCTGGCAGCAGACAGTATTTCTGCTGAGCTCAAGAGGCGCTTAGGCCAGGTGCTGTTTGTCAAGACTGAGGCCTAATGAGCATTTCTGAGATAATAGTGTGGCTCAAGGAAAGGGGGAGATGCACCATCACAGTACTTTACTTCAGCCAAGAGGTAAAGTCCAACTTCACTGCTACTCACGAGACAAGAAAAAAGGTCTTTAGAGAACCCTAACCTTTATCTTGGTCTAACGATTTTGAAAAAAACCAAACTACACTATTTGTACAACTATACAAAGTTAGCCTTTGGAAGTGAGATGGAGAAGAAAAATAATGTAGCTATGACCACATCATGATTTGGATGTGAGCTCTGTCCTTATAGAACAGTCGTCTATTTTAAATTAACTTCACAGTCAATCAGATAAAGGTCAAATATATCCTCAGCTATACATCCTTAATGTAAGTGTTCAGGCACTGCAGAGAAGAATAGTTGGATCTATGCTATCCTTTCACATGGAAACAAGTGCTTACTCGCTGCAGTGTGCATGACTGACATCCATCCCTGACCACATATTCCATTACATGGTGCTTATTTTAATGTCACTCAAGAAAATGTAAGACGAGTCATTGAGGCTCTTTCCGGGCCGCCTTGCGATGTAGTATGAGTTGCAGTCTGCCAGACAGGGGCATCCAGCCTGCTATAAAATGGGGAGATAGTCTAAATCTCACTGTTCTGCTTTATTTCCAGTCCCACGGTGCAGAATAGGTCAGTCTAAATCAAGCCTGCACCAGCTGCTATTAAATCCTGTGCGAGCTCTAAGCTCTCTGTGGACTGGGAATGATAACCAGAAGAAGGGGGACAGTGGACCTATGAAGAAACACAAATTATTCCATGCACATGCTTCTTAAAAAATAATGTTTTTTTCCTTTTCATTCTCTCAGGATTTAGCAGTGTCCCTACAAATCTTCCTGACCTCCTATGTGACGCCTACTACCCTCACTCCACCTAAATTCCTCTGATAAAGCAATCGCTGGGAGTATCACTACAGACTTTCATCGCAAGGAACAACGTTTATGAAAATCTAATCACAAAGGAGTACAAAAGCCTCAAGAGTGCTGTGATATTTCCTTTAGAAACATCAGAGGATATGGGCCAAAGAGGCTGGTGTAATGTTAACTGTGTCCCACTGAAATACCGCCTTCTTTCTGGCAAGGTAAAAAAAGAAAGAAAACCAGAATAAAACATGTTATCCTCCCCCCTCAGATTATTCACATTCCACCTATTCCAAACCAAAAGGAAAAAAAAAAAAGAAGACTAAACAACAAAGAACTTGATCCCATATAATTTAATGGATCACAGATTCAGGCTGGAGGAACTCAGGAGGTCTCCAGTCCAACCACTCAAAGATATCAAGGCCAGCTCTGAGGTCAGACCGGTTGCTTAGGGTTTGATCCAGTCTGGTCTTGTTAACCTGAAAAGATGGGGACTGAACAGTCTCTCCCACTGCTTGACTGTACTTAGGGTGAAAATATCTTTACAAACAATCAAAATCTCTTGTATCAGCTTGTGTCCATCATAGCTTTTTCCTGCCATGCAAAAAGAGCTTGCAAAGCACTCTTTGCATGCCTGCAAAGAGTCTGGCATCTGATATATTTTGCATGCAATTCATGTGTAAAAACAGTCATTGTATAAAGTACAGTAAAGTTTTTGAGATACAGGTTGAAACTTTACTCTCTTTCCACAAGCTGAAAATGTCAAAGTGTCCCACCTTGCCTGTCCATTAAGTTTTAGGAGACGCTCTCTGGCTTTTGTAGTGTCCCTGACCCAGCAAGAATACTTGGAAAGCAACAGTTAAAGCCCCCCAGGAAAGGCAAACAGGGAAGCGCCAAATTTCTGAAGACAAATTTTCCTGGCTTAAATATTCAACTTTTCTGAAATAAAAGCATTTACAAGCACTTCAGCTTAGGGTCAGAACTGCTGTATAGGAACCTTTGAAGCTTTTTGATAACTCACACACTCTCTAGAGTATGCTTTTAGTTTAAACACTGAGTTCTCTTCCAAGAGAAATAAAAACCAGCAACAATCCTACATGCACTTGGTGCAGACATTTGTTAGAACTGCTTCACATACATCCCTTTCTCAGCGTAGCCCTCTAGGCTCTTCATAAATATTAATTTACAGAGTACCCAAGAGGCATAGAAATTTTTTTCCTGATGAAGAGTGAAGACAGACAGAACATCTATTCCCAACTACACAAACAAAATCTTCAGCAGAGCATGAAACTAAACCTACATGCCTTACTTTCTTAAGCAAACTCTAGTTCAACAACTTCTTTTCTCTCTAGACCACTCCACTACTCAGTTGGCACAATCATTTGGAGATCATAGATTAAATGTTGACAAAGGGACAGGATCAGGAAAGACTGCTCAGCTGGGAGACCAGAGGCCATGCTCACCTACAAATGATTGCTTATGATGCAATAGGGACTCCAATTACCTGCCAAAAGAAATTTCAGCCGAAAACCCAATGTTCATCTGATCACTCCAGAATATGCAAGCCAGTTGTGGGGGTGGAGTTTATTGTAGTTTGTTTGGGGTTTCTGCAAGTTTTTTGCACTTGAACAGGTGGTTCAAACTTGGAAGAATCAACATCAGTGTTTAAAAAATTAAATAAAAATCATCATAATAAAAAATTCTCATTCTACATTAAGTCTTTCTGCTGATATAAACAAATTAATATGGACATGTTATTACAGAGGTTTGCTTTTCTAATTTTAAAGAATTCTGCATATGGAATGTTACTTCTGTTATTGCTTAACTTTCATAGAAAGAAACCATTATAACCAGCCATTGACAGAAAAAAAAAAAAGAAGGATAACGATGATTGATAAAACAGAGGTAGCTAAGTTCATTTACTAATGACATAGTGTTTTGTTTACAAAATTTCTCCACACATTCACGTATAAGTGCGATGGCACCATATGTGCCAGTCTTTCTCCCTCACAAAGGGATTTTAATTCTGAGGGCTTTACTTAGAGTTACGCAGTTGATGTTTTCATGCTTAGTAGATAAATTAGAGAGGGAAAATGTTTTTCTTGATATAACTCGGTTCCCTTCTCAGCTGGACAGGAAAGAGAAAATATAATGAAAAGCTTGTGAATCAAGATAAAAATAGGAAGGGATCACTCATCAATTACAGTCATGGGCAGAACATACTCAGCTTGGGGAAATTAGTTTAGTTTATTGCCAATCAAATTAGAATAGGATAATAAGAAATAAAACAAAAAATCAAAACCCATTCTTCCCACTCCTCCCTCTTCCCAGGCTGATTCTTCCTTGCTGATTTTTCCTACCAAGTTTTGCCCCAGTGGCACAGTAGGACAGGGAGTGGGGGTTGTGGTCAGTTCAGCGTGTGCTCTCTCTGCCACTCCTTCTTCCTCAGGAGAAGGACTCCTCATACTCTTCTGCTCCAGCGTGAAGTTCCTCACCAATGGGGTGAGTCATCTATGAACATCTCAAATGTGAGTCCTTCCCATGGGCTGCAGAATTGGTCCCTTCCATGGGGTGAAGTCCTTCAGGATCAGGCTGCTCCAGAGTGGATCCCCTGCAGGGTTACAAGCCCTGCCAGCAAACTTGCTTCAGCGTGGGTTTCCCGCAGGCTCACAGCCTCATTTAGGCAACCACTTGCTCTGTTTTGGGGTGTTCCATGGGCTTCGGGTGGATCTCTGCTACACCATGGACCTCCATGGCTGCAGGGGGACAGCCTTGGTCTTCACCACAGCTTCAGCGCCTGAAGCACTTCATCTACCTCCTTCCTCACTAACCTTAATGTCTGCAGAACTGTTTCTGTTTTATATTCTCATTCTTCTCTGGTGTTGGTATTCTTACAGTAGGTTGGGTTTTTTTCCTACTGCTGTCTCTGAAGGGCTCAGCCTTGGCCAGTGCTTCCACTGCTGTTGTTCTCCTCGGCTGATATCTGAGGGTCAACAAAATTCCTCAATATTTCAGTTCAGAAATGCAATATTTTAGGTATGGGAAGGTGTTTTAAAGTTTCTGAACTCTCCAAAAGTCCTGTGTTGCTTCATTCTAGAGAATATCATCAGTGTAAATCCAGAAAGCAGTGTGCAAAATTGCAGTACACCAGA
Organism: Eulacestoma nigropectus; assembly: GCA_013397775.1. Taxonomy (NCBI): domain Eukaryota; kingdom Metazoa; phylum Chordata; class Aves; order Passeriformes; genus Eulacestoma; species Eulacestoma nigropectus. Next base: position 372,568 of record VZTE01004143.1, on the reverse strand, counting down.
AGCAGCTTTCCAGTAGGCTTCAGATATGATTCAAATTGCTCTATAAGTGTCTGTTAAAATAAAATAAAGACTTCAACATATAAAACAACTTTCTCAAAAAATTTAACCTCCAGTAAAATGACTTCTTCTTGAACAAAAATCTCCATTAAGCACCTCATTGCTTTTAGTATCCATTAGCAGAGAAAAAATGTTAAAAAAATCTTCCTGTAATGGCAAATCTGAAAGTTTTTACTTGGGTGTTTCAAGCAGTGTAGTACTGACTTTCAGTCTTACAGTTTAATATTCTTCTTTCCCTAACAGCTTTGCTATGCAGAGGAACACTTTTTTCAATGAGGGGAGAAAGAGTTGGTCTAAATATATATATACACACACACACTTGCATGTCTTTTCACACACAGACGATTTATACTGAAACAGACGTCTCTGCCCACTGTTTGGACAAGCTAACATAATGGTGAGTTACAGTTATTCATACACGTATTTTGCAGATACAGAGACAGTTTCTTGTGCCTCTATTATCATTTTATCCTTCTTTATAACCAGTATACTTTAAACAATCATATAAGCAAAAGATTAAGTTGCATTATTACGAGACGTGTAATTTCAGAGTTTATTAAAAGAACATTTCTGAAGATGCACATCCCTGTAGGCAACAGCTGGTGATAGAAAAGGAGCAGCTGGCGGTTTTCAACAGCTGGCGACAACAACCATTGATGAGAGATACTACATTTTTTTGATTTAAAAAAAAAACCAAAAAACACTAATACTGCTTATGAGCACTGAGACAACTGCATTGGAGAAAGGAGTCAAAAGTGTTTGCTTGCCTTATAAATTCGGGGCATGTCTACCACTGGTAACAGAGCAAGAACTAACAAAAAAACCCAGCAAAACACCATAACCAAAACAAAGCAACAAAACAAACAAAGGAAATAATTTGAGTCCAAAACCGACAATACTTTTGGTATAAATACAGAAGAGTTATGTTAACATAGCATTTTAGCAGATGGACCTCAGTAATAAATAGATACCTAGTTTTGTGGTAGGAAGATTTGAATTTCCCATGCCTTGCACTATTGCACAAACAAACTTCCTTTGAAAGGGTTTTCATGCATCTGTTAAGTCTTGATAAATTTGCAGGATAAGTTTCCCTTATCAAAGGTCCCAAAGCCCTGAAATCTCTTTTGAAGGCCCTCAGACTGTTGCCATTTCCTCACCCCCTACATGGAAGATCAGTAATGGGTAGTAGTCTGTGGGCCACACCAGGCTTAGAAGTTTCCTGGTGACATCCTTAATCCACAGAGGCAGCAGACCTTTCTACAGGTTGGGCCCGTTTGGCCCAACTTCTTGCTTCACTACTGGTACCCTCCTCCTTGTTGGGGGATGAATAGAGGATCCCTTTGATCTTGAATTTTTCTGGTGGCTGCTCCTACTTTAGGGAGGCCCGAGCATGGTCCCACCATTCTATCTCCTTCTCTGATTCTCTGATGCTTCTCATCCTTTCTGCTTTATCTTGTATCTCCACCAGGCTGAGCAGCTTGTCCACCTGGTCACATCTGAGACATCTTCCAGCACTGCTACAATCCACTGAGAGGCACAGGCACTGCCTGTAACCTGAAGCCTGGATGGCTACATGGAGTTTTGCATGTTTTTCATGGTTTTTTATGAGCTGTCTGGGTTGATGATGTCTTTTTTGAAGACCTCAGAGTGGACATCATATTTGAGCTTTCTTGGGGAATGTAAGGACCAGCAACTGAGCTGGCTGCTTTTGCTGCAGTACCTCAATGATCTTCCTGCTGGACGCACCACTTGCACTCCCTGGAGCCATTTAAATCTCCCTCAGATGTTCCTGGAAACACCCCCTCTCTGCCTGACTGGCTGACGAGGTGTGCCAGGTCCCGAGGGGGCCCTGGGCTGCTGCTCCAATTAACATTCAGGTACCATTAACCCAAATTCCTAACACCAAAATGAGCGTGGGAGAAAAAGCATGCCTCCTCACAGTTACCATTCCCTTTGCAACACATTTGTAATGCACAGAAAGCAATTCAATCTACAATCAACATCCTAAAACGCCCATCTTGTTAGTATTGGTGCAAATGCTCTGCCTTTTAAGACCTAATCTGCCAGCTAAATATTTTTTTTAAAACAAACAAAAAAATTACACTTTCAATGGGTTAAAACAAACAAAAGAAATAAAGATTAACTAACAGTGTGTAAAGAAGCAAGCTATTGCTACTGGCAAAATGTCATTTTTTTGGAGCATGGAGCCAAGCCAAGCTGTGTCTTGTCAAGCTGAGCCAGGCTGAACCATGGTGGGACAGGCTGGGTATCCTGGCTCTCACTGCATGACGGGATAAAATTCTTCAACAGAGAGAGCTGGGCTGTTCTGTTCTTCCCAACAGAGCTGAAAAATTCATCATTAACCACTGAGTGCTACAGTGATGCTACTGAGATCCCAGCCTGAAGGCAAAGGGCTGCTGAGAGAGGAAACAGGGCTCCCACAGCCTATGGGAGTTTCAACACGGGTACAAGCAGCTATGGTCTCATTGCAGCCCACATCTTCCCTTCTTCAGAGACTTCTCTATCCATGGTGCTCGTCTTCCATGGGAATATTTCAAACACAACAGTCATAATGTAATACAACTCCTAGAGCTGGAGATGACTCCCCGTCAGAAACAGATATTAGCTGAATAATGGTGTTCCCATCCCCTGCCTATGCACTGAGACACTGCTGCCACTCCAATCTTTCCTGCTCCCAGACATAAACAGATTTCAACAGTGCCCTACTTGGCTTCCTGAAGACTCTCAGGAGCCAGGAGTATATGCTAAGTTGCTAATCACCCTCCATAGGACTCTCTAAGTCCTACCAGTAATCCTCTCTGCTCTCCCCTGGCCACATGGTACTCCAGAATCTCATCAGGAAGTTTAATGGAAGTGAGGCCAGAGAAAAGCTGTTTCATGAATTAAAACAAACGAAGGGCTTCAGCTTACATGGCTTGCCCAGTGTCAGCTTTCAGCCCAAGAGACTTTGGTTTAGGGAGCCCCCTGAGCTGAATGATGGAGGCCTCAGTGTATAAATGGCAACACAATTTTGGAGAGACGAGGAAAGGTCAGAGTGGATTTAGAGCTGCTGTGTAGTCTCTGTGCTACATCCTGCATTTCCCTAATCATCAGCAAAACACCGCAAGTGGAGGGCAAATGGGCGCCCATGCTGGCCAGAGGTGATCCACATTCACACACACACACCCCACTGGGTTTGAAGCAAGATCCCAACGGAAGCTTGGTCTCTCTTTCTGCAGCACTGATGAGGCTGCACATCAGCAAGATGTGAGAACACCACAGTGAGTTCCAGATGGGAGCTGGTGAAGCAAAGAAACCCAGAAAGTCTGCAGATGGCTGCAGACATGGAGCAGAGGCCTCTCAAGGAGGTGAAAGAGGCTCAGGCAAGGCACCACAAGGAATGGGAGGCTGGGGGGGTCTGGAAGTTTAATGGAGCAGAGCCAGGGGAAAGCTTAAAAATCATTCATGCTTGGATCTTAGGACTAATGGGACTCTGCAGGTGGTGGCATCCATGTGCGAGCAGCCCAGGGGCACACTGCGTGCGACAGAGCCTGGTGTGCTGGGATTACGCAGCAGAATGTCATCATCAAGGATGCTAATACACAAGATGGCAATCAGCCGTGTCCGAGAGAGCCTTGCTAAAATGGGCAGCCATGGTGCTGCTGTCGCAGCCTCACTTGATGCTGCTCCAATGCTCAGAGCAGCCAGGAATCCTCAGATCATGCTTTCCTACATCCACCCACTTCTTAGCTATCCTGGAAGAGTGAAGATTAGGGTGATACTATGTGCTCTGCCGTCCAAAGTCTCCTGCATCCATCGTGTCAGGGCTTGCTCCATGGTTCATCAGGGGTTGGCTCCCTCCCCTGGTTCAGTTGTAAGTCACTTATTTCAGTAATATTTTCAGACATCTTTCAGGACAGGACACAATCTTAACACTTGTTCCCCTCTAAATCATCTGGGGATAACTCATCAAACCAAATACAGACAATGAAAGTGGAGTACTCAAAACTCACTTAGTTGGAAAGGACAACTCATGTGGTTGGAAAGGACAAGCTTATTTTCCAGAAAACCTTAGCCATTTGAAAATTTGTCTGCTCAACATCAAACTAAAATAAAAAAAAAAAAGTAGCTGCATTATTTTCTTCACATGATTTTACAAACAGTTCCACTGCAAAATCTCAAAATTGCTATATTCCACTGCCATATTTTGGTAGTTTTAAAGTAGTGCTATTGTGACGACTCACAGTTTAATGTATAATTATATTAAATAGTTACCATTTTGCAGACAGATTAAATATTAATATTGCCTTGACAATATTAGGAAACTTATATCAGTAAATAGAGTTTTCTGGGTGTTTCTATAAATATCTAATATATGTGCAGATATATATATATAGACATAAACATATTTCTATATATATTCACATAACTCCATTAAAATATGTTAATTTTAGAAACACGACATTTTCTGATGAAAATCTGTTTCAAAGATTTTTTTTTTTTTAAAGAAATCTGTTTTTATAATTTTGTGTTTCAGATATACATGCCTCCCCCAACTGCCCCTCCAATGTCCACTCAGCCTGCATCAATATTCATATCTCTCTCTAATCATAAGATGAGCTCCCTGAAGGCCTATAGTAGTTAGGTTCTCTTTATACGACCATTAAAATAGATAACTGGTTTAGCCATTAAGTGTCTCTCAGCCTTCTGTGCAGTTACACAGAAGTGCTTATGGTCCAGTTCCTAACAGGGAATCCACTCTGACAGAGCCCTAGAGAAGCATTTGGGGTACTATCTTGCCAAAATTGCTTAGAAGCAGAAAGTTAAGTGAACAAAGTCCTTCAATGAAAGTTAATTTAGCTATAACCTTGAGTCAAAACCTTACTGAAGAAGTACATTAGGAAGAAATCTTAGCTTAAATTAATTCAACCTGAAAGCTCAATAGAGACGTATTAACATTTGTAGCTAGACATGTCAAAGCAGAGAGGCTTTTGGTAGAAAGCGGCACTAATAAAGAAAGAAAAAAGAACTCAGAAATTTCTCTAACATAGAAAACTCTCAAAACCTGCAGTGGAGAAAACAAAATTATATTTTATATCAACAAACATCAATCACTAAAAGCTCACTTTTTAACAGAACAGTTTCCATAAAGACAATCCTCTATTATTTCTTCTTTCTTTGCCTCTGCTTCTTCTTCTGCTTATCCCTTTTTCAAGCAGTTTTTCATCTAACTCATTTTGCCCTCCTTTTCTTTCTAATTTCATGTTTTTGACCTGCTCTGCAACTCTCCTGCATGAAGCCTTTCTTAGGTTAATCATCTCAATGATAACAAACTTTCTAATTGTAACCACACAGATATGGGAGAGGCATCTAAGGGCTATTAAAGCAGAAATAGGACAAAAGGTAACAAGGCCTTCACACCCCTCTAATTAAAAGGAAAAGTTATTTCTCTCAGAGCTTTGATGTCTAAGATGCTCATGCTTATATTCAAACCTATTAATTTAAACTAGAGGAACATGGCTGAAGGCTGGAATGTTTTCTGCTGGTGATCAGTGAACTCATTCTGTCATTGTTTTTGGTAAAGCTTCGGTTCCTTTTACTTCAGGACCTCCTATTTAGCTCCAACTCTCTCAAAATTTAAATAAACCAAATTTTGGAGTTAAACTTTTGAGATTATACTATAAAAATAATTGTAAGGACAAATAAATTTCAGTGCTACGTCAGAATATTACTAGAGTGTGTTTTTAAACATAATCAATGAGTGTCAGCTATGAAGAAACTATTATACACTATTAAGTCATGAACTGAAAGGATGATTTTATACAGATGCTAAATGGTTGTTTTGGGCAGTTTCTGTTGTTGCTGCCACAAGATTACATGATAAGCAATGGTTTTGGATCTTCACAGCATTTCAAATTCTGCTTTTATGAATGTTACATACCTCTTTAGTACATATTAAAAAGCCTACCATCTAACATGAAATAGACTCCACCAAAAAAAGTCTCCACCACAAGAGCAGCAAATAAATGAGGTTAGGCTTTCATTAAATTGCAAACCAGTTACTAAACATATGATGCCCAAAGGGTATAACTTTTAGTCCCCTAAAACCTGATCATAAAAATAGGACTACATAACTTAATGTGATTAAGCCTAGATATAAAGAACATCAGTGAAAAAAATCATTTGACACACAAATATATTATTAAATTGATGTTTATATAGATTTTCTGAAGAAGTTAAGGACAACAAACCCAGTGATTACAGTTATTATCATCTCTGGCTATTAAGATGACATTTTAAGTAATAATAACTATTTCAAGTCTATCTTGAATATAAAAACAAAAGGCTATTTTTCTTTAAAATCTGAAGTCCAATTCATACACCTAGATCTTTTGGATTACATTGCTAGCATGGTGATTCTCATTATTTTAATACTTATCTACTTAATTCACCTCCTAATAAGTCCTATCTTAATTTCCAGAGGCAACACTGCTTCAACATAGTACAGATGCATGCAGCAGAGATCCGAAAATAGCATTAGCTAGTCCGAAATCCACAGGAGCAAAATTACACAATTTCATTGCATGAAAACAGAAAAAATCTCACTTGGTTGTAAGGGCAGAAAGTTGCAAGAGAAAGACAGATAGATAGATTCTCAAAATCTGAGCCAAACACTGTTTGCTAACTAGAATTAACTCACTTCTGAAAGCATATTCCATCTTGTACTATGAAACATCACCATTACTGCCCTCAAGGCACATGAACATAAGAAGGGAAAGAAACCTCAAGAGCTCAGTTTTTAAAGGTGTCTAGAAGCTTGTCTTGAAATCACAGAAACTGTAAAGAATAACTAAGACAAAGCCCTGCAGGTGTTTGGAACAGATATTTCCTTTGGAGACTTCTTTCTTTCCTCTAGTAGGCACTCTCATAACAACAATCATACCCGTTTTACTCACAGAGAAGTTTTGTTTTCTCCCTACCAAAATCTAGTTAATAAGTCATCTTTCTTAAGAAGCTTTCTTAGATAGTAACTCTAAGACAGGAATGGCTACATTATTTAAATTGTTGCATTATCAGTACTTCAGTTTGTATAGGTACTACTAAACTAAATACAAACTTCCAACTAAAGTACCATTTGCCTTGGTGTAGCTGCAAAAAAAAAGAGGGGGATTGTTCACATGCATAGAAAAATAATAAAATTTTAAAATGTGAAAATGATTTTGCTCCAGCTGAATGGCCTTTCCCAGAAGTGAGAGCCACACAGCAATACAATCTGGAGTGGCTAACTGATCAGTAAGAGCACCTTATTCAAGATTCCTGGAACAGCTTCAAAACCAATTTTCACTGTTCTGAATTCAACAGGGCTGAAGTTTAACTTTTACTGTTGCTGGTTCTGTAAAGCAAGTTTTGTTTGGAATTACACGTACACAATTACTGTTTGGTAAGGCGAGCAATGATTTTCCTTTATAACATGCAATCAAACTTCCATTTTTTTCAATAACTGGTATCAAAGAGACAGTAGGAATTTTCTCTGAAAGAGAGCAAAGACTTAGGAAGACTGCAGCATCAGATCATTTGTATCAAAAAAAAATCTTCTCTAGATCAATGATCTATGGAAACTAAGTAAGGAATAAATACAAATTCAGGAAGAGATTCCTTTCCCCTCTCTCGTAATCATTGAAGCTAATATTGCTTCAGCACACTGAGAAGAATAGATTGAACAACTTGTTCTTCTAGGCCATGATATGGCATGCCCCAAGAGACACAGAGAGCATTAGTAGTAGTGTTTGTCTTAAATACTAAAGTCTGATCTCAAAGTGTTGAATATAAAGATTATATGCACGAAAAAGAAACCGTAATCAGCCACATTTTATGGGTGCTAAAAAAAAAAAATAAACACAGAATCGAGTGGGTGCCAGGAGTTTGTTAGAGCATGGTGCTAATGGTGCTAATAACACCAACATTGTGTGTTCAATCCCTGTGTGGGCCATATACTTAAGAGTTGGACTTTATGATCCTTGTGGATCCCTTCCAACTCAGAATATTCTGCAAATCTGTGATTCCTCCACCCCAGCTACTGCCATTCAGTGTGACACAGCCTCGGGCCAAGAAGCCTCTCCTGGTCCTGTCCCATGGGTGTGGCTGCTCCTGTCCTCTTTCCAGCCAGCAACAGGGCTGCACACCCATTCCAAAAAGACGTGATCAAACACAGTCAGAATACTGACACAGACAGCTACAGAAACAGTGCCTTTACTGACACCTACTTAAAACACCAGCAACATGTACTTACAACAAAAATACCATCGAGCTTTTTTCCTCTTTGACTGATTAGCGTTGAAGTCCATTTCCAAAAAAATACATGCCCCCATTCTGTTGTTTTACAAGTGTGTCTTAATTCATAATATCTCTGCACTAGTTTTGGCCAGCATAGAGTTAATTTTTTTTCATAATATGCTGCATATTGCTCCATTTTGAATTTATTATTAAATCAATGTTGACAATGTAAGGAAGTTTTAGTTTTACTGAACAGGGCATATCAGTGCAAAGGCCTTTTCTGTTCTTCATATCCACCAGCAAGGGGATGCACAGGATGTTGGGAGGGGGCACAGCTGGGACAGCTGACCCCAACTGACCAAATGGCTGTTCCATACCATATGGCATCATGCTCAGCAACAAAAGATGCAGGGAAGGAGGAGGGGACACAACATTCAGAGTTATGGCATTTATTTTCCTTAACTTCACTTTCAATGGAGGCCTGTTTCCCTGGAGATGGCTGAATATCTGCCTGCCAATGAGAAGTAGTTTAATAATGAAAACAAAATAAGTAATTCATTCACTATCTCAGCTCATAACTTTTCTCAGTTTTACCTTTTCAATTCTCTTCTCTGTCCCACTGCAGTTGTGTGAGCAAGCGGCTGTGTGGGGCTCAGCTGCTCACCAAAGTTAAACCAAAACAATCACAAATGTCAGCACAAACTCCGCAAACCCCTAAAACACATTTTAGAGATTCTGGGTGCCTTATGCAGTCGCTGCTTCAGACCTTGATTATTCCCATATGCAGGTCTCCTTCTACTTGCCAGTGAGCCCAATTTGACATCTGCTAGCACATTACATGTATGTACTTACACAGAGAATTGCAAAGCACTAGGGAAACATGAACCATCTGCTGTTGGTAGACCTACAGGCCCCATGGCCCACAGCCATTTCTCCAGTGACAGACCTTTCAACCATTCACCCCCTCCAGTCTGGCATTTAGATCTTTGAGCACATGCACAGAATACCTTGCATGAATAATGGTTAAGGCCAGGATTATTAAGAGGACAGGATACACTGAAATGGGCAGGTACTGGATGCTTTGTCAGCAAAAAAGTACCAAGCAGCAGCTGTTTATGTGCAGCTGGCCCCTTTTATCAAACTTCTCTCCTTTTTCTCATGTTTGTACAACCATCACCACCCCACACATCACCCTTAGTCTTCCATTTCTCCACCCTGGTCTCCTCCTGAACAACCAACATGTCCCCAACTACTTTACTTCCTATCAGTCACAGTTTGGCTTCACCCATATTCCAGTCTGGTATTTCTGACACTATTACGTAGGTCACTTTGGTTGTTCATGACATTACTGCTAAAGTTACCTACCACTGTTCATGCAAGATAGCACTCTCACAAGGTCCTATAATACCCTTCTCCATCTCCTTAAAAAGGTCAGACATTCCCTACACGAATGAAGTCCTTTGTCGTAGCAGTGCCTGTGTCATCCTCTCACTGTATTATGGAACCTGAGTTACATCCAATAGTTTTGCACTCTCCATTCATTTACCTAATTCTCATGGCCAGGGCTGAGTCCTTTCCCTGCCTGTCTCAGCGGCACATACACACGCACGCATGCCTTCAACTCTCTAAGCTGCTTTCAATCAGCCTCTCAGGGAAGAGCTTCGAACACAGCTACCCTATGATTTAGCAAGCAGGCTTTCCTTCATTCCTACAAGATCCTTCAACACTACTGATCTAGGACTCTCCTAGCAACAGCTGCTCATACTCTTGATGGATGTAAATTATACTGGATTGCTGTAGTGACTGCTGAGAGGATGGAAAATCTTCACTAGTTGAGCGCTGGGAAGATTAAAAATGAAATACCATGTTTCCTGCAGAGAAACAGTTGCTAGGTAGAGTACTACTCTTCTGGCCTAGGGAGTTCTCCTACAAGTTGCTGCTCTGTTACAGAATTAGCATTCTGATCCCAGCAACAAGTCACGGAGGAAAAGCTTCATCCTTTTGGTTGGGTCATGCTCCAGTATGCTAACAACAGGCTGAAGCCTTGAGACAGTTAATACATTTGAAGATCCTTTTGTAGTGCTAAAACAGCATATGGAGATCTTAATGAAAGTGAAAGTTGCACTACTTTTTGATTAATATTGCTGCCAAAAGCACAAGTTTCTGTTCTGGCAGCCAAAAGAAAGCATCAGTGCATTTGTTTCCTGAAATTAAATTAAGTTTATTAGACAGGAAAAAGAACAACTAAATGTGACTTAATAGGAAAAGCAGAATGAAACTCAAGACCCAAAAAGACATCAATGTCTAATTGCAAGGATTTGCAAAAAGCTACTGTTTCTGAGTATGGCCTATGTTGTGATCTATAAAATATGACATCTGTTGTCTTCTCCAAGACTAAATATCCATTAATAGATTAATAAACTTTGTCTCCATTAAAGCTCCATGAGGTCACCCTATGCAGTATATTGAATTTATTAGTCTGGGCTAGAGTTCAGCTACGTCAAGTGCAGGACTGCCAAATGTCAGAATATCTATTGACTATGCCCCTGGAATCTTAACATCAAACTGAAACCCACAAGACTAACTCAATTTCAGTCCATCCAAATGAAATCACAACTTACCTACTTAAACGGCAGGAACTCTGGAGGAGCTAAGCTGCCAGCAAGCAAGAAGTGGATCATGCCTAGCTGCAAATAGACCCATTATCGTAATATGTGCTGAGAATGTTTGCAATTGTCAACCAATTCCAGATGGATAGAGGTCTGTGAATTAGAATGAATAATGTATGAATGATATCTAGAATTAAAGGATTTACAGGACCAATGGACTTCTTTAAAGGTTTTGGTAAAACCAAGTTACTAGCAGCCTGGAAAAGTTTCAGAATATCCAAAATTTTGTGGAGATCCTCGCCAGGAGAAATAGCTTCCCATGGACCAGTTATGATTTTATAGATTCAGGTATTTCCTGCAAAGAAAGCAAAAAAAGTACACGCAGAAGTCTCTAACTAGATGGTTTTACAGAGCTTCTCTTGTAAAAGCTGTTCTAAAAGCCATTAAGTGTGAAATAGGGATGAGATATGGATATACATGATGGTGATATATACATTTGGAACATGAATGAGGAAAAAAATTAGCTCATCACCAAATTCTTTTACAACTTTGAATCTGACCTTGTATAGCAAAGATTATCTGAAAGAGTTTTATTATAACTGAAGCTATAAGACCCAGAACAAAAAGTTATAATGAAAATGCCAAAGCAACCTGTACTAGAGCAGCAGCAGACACTGCTATAAACCTGTTTTCCCTGTGATTCAGAATAAACTGAAACCCATTTTTCTTAGTGGCATTTACTCTTAAATGTGGTATATTAAATTTACATCTTACTTATTAAATTCAATGTAGTCATGTACATTAAAAAATAAATCAATTAAATAGAATCATCAATTTAACAATTTTTCACTCTAACTGTCCTTTTGTGAACTGCAACAGCTTTCAATCTCCCAATGAATATTTTTTATATTTTCTTAAGCCTGTGTTACCTCTTCTTAAAGCCAGTCAGACTTTTTGAGGTCAAGAAACGGAGGATGACTGCACTTTCAAATACCGAGAATGAAAATCAGCTGGAGAAGTAGGGTGAGTTGGATCCTGTAATTTTTTTCCTGATTTAAGACAGAAAGTAACACTCTGGTGAAGGTTACCCATTATTAGCATCAGTAATTAAGTCACAGTGGTAGACATGATTTGAAAAGCAGTTCTATTTTGAAAGCATATCTTTGCAGTTTATCTTACTAGCACTAAAACAAAAGATATCAAGTCTGAGACTATAAATTCCTGCAGAATGGTGTCCTGCCAAGTTCTTGTTTGGTTTTCACCAGAATCACTCAAGTTGCATAAGACCATTCCTTTCCTTTGGAATCCTCCTTCAGATTGTTCAGAATTCCACATCGTACTGTATGATTTAGTGTTGATGCAGTATTTCACAAAATATTTCTTCACCCATACAAAAGAATACCTTTTGGTCAATATTCTCCTTCTTTGCACCTACACACAGATTTTCATACCACAATAAGAAATAATAATTTTTATTTAGTTTTTACTATGAATCAAATTGTTTTTAAAACCATCCCCCAGCTTCAGTCCTGTAATTACTGAAAGAGGTTTCCTGAATTTTGAATCAACCCTCTTGATTTTTTGCACACGGAAAACGTTTGGCAATGGTGCTCATCATATCTGCCAATTTATTAAACAGCTTCCTCTGACATTAGAACAAATTTCAATTTACTCAGGCCATTTTTCTTCCTGAGCATTCCTACACTAAGGTGCAATATTTATCTTTTTTTTTCCTACTATTTGAGAAATTAAAATCAATTTTCCCTACAGCTCAGTGCTGCAATTTTTTTGTTTGATTGTTTGTTTGAGACTTTTTCTTTTCAGTTGTTTGTTTGATTGTTTTTCCTCTGTAGATCATGCCCCACACTAAAAAACATAAGGCTTGTCAGGATATTAAATTAGTGACATAGAATGAGGTTTAAAGGACACATCCATGTTTTTATTTAACTTAAATTCAACTGCCTGAATTCTTTTGTAACTGGTCTTAATTCCTTCAGATTTGGTGGTATCACTAGCAAAAAGGAGACAATGTGTTACTCTTCTGAACAGGGTTTTAGTTAATGTCCCTTTAAAAACATTCTGCTTTTGTAAGGAAAAGCAGATTAAACCTACATTGTGTTGTACTATCTTTATCTCCCAAAGGGCAGATAATACAGGATGCCAAAGAGATAAATACTATAACATACATCTTTCCTGTAAGCAACCTAAACTACAGAGCTTCCAACCTGACATCTTTGTCCAAACAGAAGGTGGAGACTGCTGTATATTTTACTTGAATTGCTGTTCCTATAGGCCTAAACATATTTGAATTTTGATCGAAAGTTCTAGTCAATGGAAATTCAGCAAGGTGAAAATTATGGGCTTGGATTCTAAGTAGAATTAAGTTCCTGACACTCTGCCTGGTCTTAAGGTCTCTCAGTCACGCACCTAGTCCTGGGCTGCAGGAAGAAGAGAGCATCTTCATCTTCCCAAGCTACAAGTTACCACAGGCATGAGCAACAAAAGGAAACATAGACAACTCATCACAGCAACAACTGCAAGGGTGATACTGCACAAACCTCTGACACCTAGTGGCTCATTATGCTGGCAAAGTATTCTCATTTGCACCTGACAACCCATAGCTGGCAACATGGGAAAAAGAGCAAGCAAGGCTTGAAACTGAAACTAGCTAGAAATGTGGCCTAGTTTACAACTCTGTCCAGTCAAAGGTGAGCACACTATAACACTGCCATCAGAGCACGTTTGTTATCACCAATATGATCTCCTTCATATGCCACCTCCTCACACGGAAGTTGAACATTTTATACTCCTTTTGCAGAAAATGTGAAGACCCTGTCAATCTCTCATAGTCCAAAAGTTGCTTTAAAAATAAATAGCCAGCAATGCCAAAATTTCCAGTGGGGGAAAAAAAAAAGCTTGGTATTCGAAAAGTAATGCTGCTCTTCATATGTTTCAGTGTTTTAATATATGCACAGGGACTTATACAGGTAGAAACAGGAAGCAGTTTAAGTCTCACCTGATAGAATTATAGTAGAAAGTGCTGAAAGATTAGAATACCTTAAACAGGTCAAATTAAAGGTTGTACCATTAAAATTATGTCTCAGTGGTATCACTAGGGCATAGTATAAGCCAGCTTCAGGTTATTTTTTATTTTGCTAAATATGTTCAATGGGCTGATTTTTTTCTGTTTGCTTGGGGTTTTTTTTTGTTGTTCTTTTTTTTTTTTCTTCTCCAGGATGTATGTGCTTCATAATGAACAGGATAACTATTATCAAAAATTCGAGCTTTCTCTACCTCCTGTTTTCTCTCTTTGTAAGAGCAGTAGCAATTTTCATCTGAGTACACTACCAAATATTAGGGAAGACACCTGGAGTGATGGCACACATAATCACTCTACATAAAATACTCGGGTTATACTTACTTGACACTGTTTAGGTCTGTTCTTCCCTTCCCCAGATAACTAAATCTTCTAACCATGCCTAGTTTTACAATTTTTATTTTCCTTCAAGACAGGGACATCCTCTTACACTTAAGTTTCAAAACAAAAGCAGCTAACAAACACCCCCAAACCTGTTCTTCCTAAAAGAAAA
>VZTE01004143.1:308775-357988 GCA_013397775.1 Eulacestoma nigropectus | reverse complement strand
AAAAAGTTGATTTTATAATATTGTGTGAAAATATCAAGGGTAAACACAGGAAAATAGAGTCCAGAAATGTAGAATTTAAATTTTCTGAATGAAAGAAGATGAAACTGTCAAAATATGTGAAATCAACAAGATTTGTCCTCACAACCTGTGTTTCTTTTAACTACGGTGTCACAGCCACATTACCCAGAAGATGCTGAGAAATGATAGCATCCATCAATGAAGAAGAAGAAAAAGATATCTTCATTGCTCTGATATATAACAGTCAAACAAACAAAAATAATTCATGTGTATTTCAGACTAACAAGAGTTACAACTTCTACACATACACACTGTTTCTGTTGTATGTTTCTACAATGGCATCTTGGGTCATTTACAAAGGTTCATATTGTCCAATAAATCAAAATCATTGAATAACTGATGCTTACAGTGAACTAGCTTGCTGACTGGAGTCAACAAGAACATGGTTTCAGTTAAACACTGCTACCCACTGTAGTACCCAGGTACCCTGTTCAGCACCCACTTGGCAGATAGGAAGTGTCTCACAGTCACCACCCTACCTCGCTGCAGGGACCAGGTGATGGTACAGGTTAAAACCCAGAGAACAGCAAGGGAGAACAGCAGCAGAAAACATTCTGGGCTTCAGTAAATCGTTCTTCAGCCTGCTCAGGGACTGGAAGGATGGATGCTTTGCAGTGTTGTTCCAAAGGGCAAACAGGCCCTGGAGGAACTGGTCAATCCTCAAGAACAACATCTTCAAAGCACACCAGCTAGCCTACTCCAGCGTGCAAGAAAACGTGTGAAAACCATAAAGTGAATTCACAGGTTACACAGGGATGAGTAAGAGTGTTCAAGCTTCAGGGCAGCTATTCATTCAGTAGAAGGATGAATCTAAAAGAAGAGAATATTCATTAGTGAGTCCACTGAATGAAAACACGTTTCCTGTTTATCAAATGTTAAAACACCGATTCAAAGCAATCATTGTACATAAAAGCAGCAGTGATGCAAAGTTAACAATGGAAGCAAACAAGCAGAGAATGTGTTTTTACACTCAATTCTAAAAATTTATGTACGAACTTGTGCTTGTAGATTTTTAGGATTTTTTTTTTCCCAAGCAATTATAGCCCATCCTCAAAACAAAAAACGAAGAGTAGAACAGTACAACTAATTCCTTTCATGTTCAGATAAATTCTATCCCTTGTAGATCTGACTCACTGAGTCAGCTAAGATGAAAATTAGATGATAAAAAAGAACAAAATGAATTTTAAATTGTTAAGTCATGTGTATTCATCAATATTTCTTTCTTCAGCATTAAGAGATCAAATTATTCAGAAGTCAGACTCAAAATCCATTAGCAGCACTTAATATATGCTGTTATATAAACTTCTATATAAATGTGGTAAGAAGATCCTATTTATAACAAGAAGTAGAATAACCTAATAAAAGCAAGGAAACAAAAAGGGAAAAGTGAGCTAAAATAAATATATCACTGTGGATACCGAAATGCTGCTAGCAGATGAATTTTCCAGCTTCTTGCATTAATACTTTGAGAACCTTTCCTTTCTCACGCAAGATATGAAAACAGTCTACGCAGACGATATTCACATCTGGTGTTTTGCTAAGTTCTGTTTATGGTACACTGAGAAATGTTTTACCGTGGATGCGATAGAACCTAAACCAATCACCCTAGGAGGTGTGTGAACATTGTCCAATCACTTTATGGAACTAGACTGTATAAAAATGATTGTAAAATTAATAAATAATTCATTCTTTCTCTGGATTAGTCTGTTGCTACATCTCTCCATTCCTGGCTCTACAGCAACATATCACCTTCAAATAC
This sequence comes from Eulacestoma nigropectus, assembly GCA_013397775.1. NCBI lineage: Eukaryota > Metazoa > Chordata > Aves > Passeriformes > Eulacestoma > Eulacestoma nigropectus. Next base: position 356,151 of record VZTE01004143.1, on the reverse strand, counting down.
AGTCCCAGGAGACTCTCTGGTGTTTCACTTTGACATTGTGCTATCACCAACTTCATTGCTATGAGATTGTAGTTGACTGGTTATACACATAGCTTGTTTTGAGGCTCATCTTCCCATCTTTAGACAAAATACTTTACTTCACAATATCCTTCTAGTATTGCTAGAAAAAGAGTAATGCTTTTGAGGCTGTTTTTATTTTTCTGTTTGCCTGTTTAAGCCACAAGTCAATTCAACGTGATAGCCTCTCTAACTTAGACCAAAACTGTTAGACATTATAATGCTGATGGTGTTCTAAACATTATTTTATGACGGAGGATCATGATAAAATGTAGGCAATCCAGGCGACTCCTGCAGTACTGAAGGAGTGATAGACAACTCTACCAGAGGGGATGTGATACTGGACATGATGGTCACCAGCACAACTGAGCTAATCAGTGACATCGACTGGAGGCAGACCAGGCTACAGTGGTCATGCAATGGTGCAGGTTTCAAAGCATGAATGGAGCTGAACTTGGCAAGGGATGCAGAGAATAAGAGGGGCTTCTATAGGTATGTCAGCCAGAAAAATACAGTCAAAGAAAACATTCTCTGATGAACACAACTGGAAAACTGGTAACAGTAGGTGAAGAGAAGGCTGAGGTACCAAAATAATTTTCATCTCAGTCTTCAGGAAACCTCACTTCCCACACCTCTCGAGTGGATGGACTGGGAGACTGGGTGACTGGAGAAGTAAATTCCTTCTCACTGCAAGAGATCAGATTTGTGATCACCTGAAAAAACTGAACATATAAAATGTTGATGCATCTCATCAGGTCTCAGAGTCCTGAGGAGATTGTCAAGCCATTCTCCATGATATTTGAAAAGTCGCGGCAGTCAGGAGAAGAACTTGGTGACTGGAAATAGGGAAACATTTCACCTATTTTTAAAAATGTTAGGAAGAGGGAACCTGAGAACCTGTCAGCCTCACTCCTGTGCCTGGGAATGTCATGGAACAGATTCTCCTAGGAGCTATGCTAAGGCATATAGAGGACAAGGAGGTGATTTGAGACAGCCAGCAGAGCTTCACTGAGGGCAAAACCTGCCTGACTGAACTAGTGGCCTTCTACGAAGGAATGACTGCAAGAGTGAATAAGGGAAGAGCTACAGATGTCATCTATCTGGACTTCTGTATGGCCTTTGACATGGTCCCCCACAACATCCTTCTTTCCGAATTGAAAAGGTATGAGTTTGATGAATGGACTGTTCAGTGGATGAAGAATTGGCTGGATTGGATGCAGCCAGAATGTGGTGGTCAACAGCTCAGTGAACAGGTGAAGATCAGTGACAAGTGCTGTCCGTCAGGGATCCATATTTGGACCAGTACTATTTAATGTCTTCATCGATGTCATAGAGAGTGGGATCAGTGCACCCTCAGCAAGTTTGCAGATGACACCAAAGCTGAGTGGTGTGACTGATATGCCTGAGGGATGGGATGCTATCCAGAGGGACCTGGACAAGCTTGAAAAGTGGGCCCATGGGAATCTCATGCAGTTTAACAAGTACAAGTGAAAGCTGCTCCACCTGGATCAGGGCAACTCTTGGTTGGCTGGGGGATGAAGGGGTTGAGAGCAGCTCTGCTGAGAAGGACTTGTGAGTAGAGGTGGATTAAAAGCTGGGCATGAGCTGTCAATGTGCAGTTGTAGCTCAGGAAGCCATCTGCATCCTGGTCTGAATCAACAGCCAGCAGGTTGAGGAAGGTGATTCTGCCCTTCTACTCCACTCCAGTGAGACCCCACCAGCTCTGGAGTCTTCAGCACAGAAAAAAAATGGACCTTTTAGAATAGGTCCAGAGGAGGGTCATAAAGATGATCAGAGCAGTGGAAGAAATTTCCTGTGAAGACAGGCTGAAAGAGGTGGTTCAGCCTGGAGAGCAGAAGGCTCTGGGGAGATCTTATCTTGTGGCTTTTCAGTACTTAAAGAGGGCTTGTAAGAAAGATGGAGATATAGTTTTTCAGGGTGTTTTGTAGTAGGTCAAAAGGTAATGGTTATAATCTAAAAGATTTAGACTAGGTTTAAGGAAGAAATTTTATACGATAAGGGTGGAGAAACACTGGAACAGGTTGCCCAAGGAGGTGGAAGATGCACCATTCCCAGACACATTTAAAGTCAGAGTGGACTCATCGCTGGGTGACTGGACTAAATGACCTTCAAAGGCCCCTTCCAACCTAAGTTATTCTATGATTCTGTCTCACCAAATCCATGGCACAGCATGATAAACTTAGGAATCCCAGAGTCCTCAGATTTTAATGTCAAGAATCACTCAAATTCAGAGATCAATTCAGGTTTCTGTAATCACTGTTGAGAAGTGTCTCACTCTCCCTCCACACTAGCTGATAAGAATGAAATGGCAGCAGGAGAGCATTCTGATCTCAGGTCTACATACCAGAGTCTGCTTGGATGGAGTTTTCTTCATAGTAGCCTATACATAGCCTTCGTAACCGCGTTCTGCAGGGAACTTGTGACAAAACCAGTATTGGTAACATGCCAGTGTTTTTACTACTGCTGAGCAGTGTGTGCACATCAAGGGCTATTCCCTACCCTCCATCCCAAGCACTATGCCACCCCAGCAGGTAGGCTGGAAGTGCTAAAATTGTCAGAGAACACAACCAGGACAACTGACCCAAACTGAACAATACCATATGACTTCCATACCACATGGCATCACGCTCAGTAGTAGAACTCAAAGAAAGGAAGATGAGAGAATGTATATGGTTACTACATCTGACTTCCCAAGTAACTGTTACATATGCTGAGGCCCTGCCAAAAACTAGCTCTGTATCTGCCTTCCAACACAAAGCACTGAATATTTCGCTTTGCTTGTATGCACAGCTTTACTTAACATATTTAAACTGTTTTTATTTCAATCCCAGTTTTTTTTTTTTTTTTTTTTTTTTTTTGCCCTTCCAATTCTTTCTCCTCCATTCCACTGACAGAGAGGGAACAAGTGACTAGGTCAGGTCCTATCTGTTGACCATGGTCAATCCAGCACAGCCAGGCAAAACTATTCTCTTGAGGTTCCTGTCTACTGAGGCATCTAATTTTTGAGCTTGGTGGGACAAATCTCAAAGCACCACATGAAGTAGTGGCAAGTCCCAAAATTTAAAATTACAGTGATATATTTTCTGGTCATTTAAACACCCAGCAGTCTTGTTGAGCTTAAAAAAAAAAAAAAAAAACAAAACCCACAACATTGCATTTCTTTAGATGTAAAACACAGGCAGGTTTTTATTTCTCTAAAAAACATTAAGAGTAAACAAATAGAGGAAGCGATGGCAAGTTAAAAAGAAAACTCCAAGTAAGACCTTGAGAATTATTAATGAGATCTGCATTACTCTAATTAGTTAATGTCTCACGGGTTCTTCCATAGTCCAAACTGCCCATGCCAAAGCCTTTCAAAAGGCAGGGCTTTATCACAGTTTTGAATAAGGGCTCTAAAAGATATTTGTCCTCTATATGTTGTCTGAGGAATATATGGGATCTATTAAGTAATAGGACACTGCACATTTCCTTGCTCTCTCAGATGTGTCCACGTAACTAACACTTTTTTTAATTCATACTTTCCTTCAATCCATCTATAAATATTGTTTTCTTAATGCTAAAAAAACCCCAAACCACTAAAAGTCTAAGGCTTAGGAGTTGTACTGCTAGTTTAATAGATTTCACTAACACTTGGAAGTTGTGATTGTAATAAAATATGACAGCAATGTACTTTGATTAGATGAAGGTTTCTATGCCTTTTTTATTTCCATTTTGTTTCACCAATATCTATGCAGATCAAATGTAAAATATTAAATGAAAGGCAGAGACTTTCTTCCTCCTTTCCACTTATTGATCAAGAAGTTATGACAATTACAGCTGGCATTTTGTTTAGAAGCTTGAGTAATTTAAATAACTCTGTACATCCTTCCTACTCCATTCTTCTAAAGAAGTGAGACAATATCTGCTTCTCAGTCCTCCCTCACTCAAAGCAGGTTTAGTCAATAAAATATAAAAAAGTGACTCATGCTATGGAAAAAAAGTAAAAAATCAGTGGGTTTGATAGTCTGTACTCCCTTTTACATAAACATGAGCTTCCTTGTCATTTTCTATGCACCCCACACACTCAAAACCTCTACAAAAACACAAATCAACCAACCCTAACACGTTTGAGGGTATTGTTGTTGGATTTTGCTCCCACACAGAGAAATTCTATCTCCTTCATTAGAAAAGAGCTATTTTACTTAATGAGAAGTTCCACTGGTGTCACTGGAGATACCAATGAATCTTACTCAAAATATCAAAACCTGGTTCTTAAATCTGGAAAGGGAAAATAAGCTGTACAGAATTCTATGAGGAAGTACACTCAAAGGGCAAATGTGGAGGAATGCAGCCTACCTGTCAACAATCTGTATCTAACTAAAGCAGAAACTTGCAGTATGAAATTATAGGAGGCTTCAGTTAAAGGCACAGCCCAAGACATTTCTTCTCTAAGCACAAAGATGTGTCTTTAATCTTCAAGAGCATTATAATTTAGTCCAGAACTAAAAAGATATGTTTCATCATTCAGCACATAAGAGAGTACATTTGAATGCACACACCATAGCAGGAAGTATAAAAAATACACTGAATAAGAACATTAAGATAATTTCACTACAAGAGTTTTGAAAAACTGATAATGCATCACATGCTGTGATACAGCTTTCTGACTCTTGTGGGAAAATGATTGGTCTTTTAAGAGTAGGTAGTTCCTTTTCACTAATCACATCCTGCAGTTATTCTCTGTACAATATTCAAGCCAGAACTGTCAAAAAGGTTTTCACACCTTTTGCTTCAGTACCTTTCTGGAATGTATGCTGTACTATCTACGGCAACCAGCTGTGCTCACATTGGATATCCTCAGTTAAGCAGGATCAGATTTTGGCACTGCTGTTGTTAGCTGTAAGCATTTGTTTGTTTCATTAGTGGCAATTATGCCCAGTAGGGACTGCCAAAGGCACATAGTGATCCACGAGGTGGATTTAATAAATAAGCTTATATCAGTGAAAAATATTCCATCAAGATGTGAGAAAGCACTGTATTTTCTTATTTTCAAAATGTTACAGTTAACTTCTGGACAAGAAAAATCTGACTTTTTAGACATTTAAGTCTCTAATCTACTTGCAGATTAGCTGTGGATGTGGAAAAATTATTAAAGACCAATCCGTGAATTTCACCAAACAGTTCCTCATTTTAAGAAGCCTTCCTGCTTCTTGTCCACCATGGTTAAGCTTTTCAGCTTACTGACTTGGAACCTGACATAATAATACTTCTTTGTGTATCTAATAAGACTACAGTGCTAGCTGAAACATTAGGAGTTTTGCCTTCACAAAGCTCAGCTTTCTGGAGATGTTTCTATGCAGACATCTGGACCTAAAGTTGAAGTTAACCAAAAAAACAAGCACAAAAATCCCCTGTTCTATATTATACTGGAATAAACCTTGAGATCTGGATAGAAATAAGAGCAGACAATTTAGACAAATAACTGTAAACTGCTGATAGCGTCAAGTACTAAATTCCATCTCAAAGACTCAAAGTCTTCACTTCAGAGAAGAGTAGAAGTACTAAGACAGAACACAAAGAGCTATCCTTTGGCTTCAGATAACTCCATACCAGGAAATGCGGGGGGGGAAAAAAAGAGAAAATAAGACTGGTTGATTTTGTAGCTGATTGAGAGTTTGAATCGTACTGAAACTTTTCTCCATAATCCCAAACTTGTTCAACAGGACAGGATGGTTACTGTGCTAAGCACAGTTGGCAAAGGGCATTTTAATTGTCAGATATCAAGGGTTTTCAGGCTTTATGACTTCATTAAACACTGTCTGGACACAGACATGAGTTAGAAAATATCTCCAGATCTGAGTTTTTCTTCCTGAGACCAGCAGTACAGAGCTTGGGAATCACTCGGTCTATATGTTTTAGCTTTAAATAATAATAAAAAAAAGCTATCAAAACCACAACCTGAAAGTTTTGATTATATTATTTGAAGGAACCTCCTAATTATAATTCAAGAGGCAGATATCTTGAAAGCAATGGAGAGTGACACACTGGTAACTTCTGAGAATTCAGGCTGTCTTCCAATTACAGAGTTTTGCTGGGAGTATATATACCTATAACTCTCATCACAGTATAAACCTTGGTTTCAGCAATCACAATGATGATTTTAAACCACCAAACCAAGCAAGAATTAGGTGACTAATTTCTGTCAACAATCTGAGCCAAAATTATTCTCCTTCTATTAAAAAAAAACCCAACCAACCAACCAAACAAAAAAATTCCTACAAAAACTACCCTCTCTCCCAAAAAAGAATAAAAAGGAAACTAAAAAAGGAAAACCAAAACCAACTTATTCCTGAACAAACACTGTATGCCATGAACTGTAGCAGCACCAGTTGGAAAAATCTGGTTGTCCTGATGAGCTTCTTAATTCCTGTTTAAAAACGTTGAAGATCATTAGAATCTAGTGAGGAAAAAAAAAATCCAAACAATTTTTTCTGAGATATATTCAAAAACAAGCGGTCAGTAATAAAAAGAACTATGTGGAATTCAAATGTTCCAATGTTGCATCTTAATCTGAGTCATATTTTCCCCTCAATGTACAGAAAAAATTTAAAATGCTTTAAAAAATAGCCCCTCTTGTCACTCTCCATAAAACAGAGTACAGATCTTTTTTCTTACTTTGTTTACACTTACATACTTGCAGGAATTGGAAAGCTCTAAAAGAATTTCTATTTTGGGGAGAATTATCTGTTTCATAAAATATCATCTGCATGGGATATTTATTCAATCCTTTTGTAAGAAGAGATTTGGCAGCTGAACATTATGTATGACAGACTTCTTTCACACCATCTGTTATCTGTAGCAAATCAGAAAGCATTTCTTCATTATTTTTTGTGAAGAACTGTCGGTGCAGTTCAGAACACTTCAAAAAAATATTTTCTATTTTTTAGAGGAGACATACTGGCAGTGGCCATTTGGTTCTAGGACTTCAATGCTTTGTTCTTCAGGGATCCTGCTCAGCAGTAGGCAAGTTCACAGTGAGTTAGAAATTTTTAAGGTTACAGAATAGGGAAATAAAAACTTGTTTGCTCTTTCTAATGTACTCTCTAACCCACTTATCTTTCATATGATCTTCATTCACACAGAAAGTAAACTAGGCTCAAGTGAGGCATTGCATTAACTCCAGTTGCCCACTTTGAACAATTTCTTCAGCTGTTGACTTTTGTCATTGGTTAGCATGAACATTCACTGATACCAAAATATAACTTTACTTCACAGTGTGTGCTCCCTTCCTGGACTGGAGCACACTTTTGAATGAATATGAGTTTATGAATATAACTATAAAACAGAGAAACTGGGAAAAAAACACCATCACACACACACACAGCCACACAAAACCCAAAAACCCAAAAAACCAAAAAACAAACAAACAAACAAACAATCGCCCCCCCCCCAAAAGACCTAAAAAACCACCTTGACACTAAAAACCCCACAACATTATTGTTATATTGGAGGGTTTTTTAGATTTTTAAGATACATGCGTCTATTTTCTCAGTATCATGCCTGAGAAAATTCAACATCTGTTTCTTCCAATAACACAAAGTTATGAACACAAGTTTTAGGTGTAGAAATTATTTTGAAACTGATTTATTATTCTAATTCCATCTTTGTTATGGCACAGAACTACTACACATCCATAAGAGCTTTAGTACTTGAAAGTAATCATAGAATCACAGAATATGCTGAGATGGAAGGGACGTACAGTGATAATCAAGTCCACCTCCTGGCTCCTGCACAGCACAACCCCAAGACTCGCACCATGTGCCTGAGAGCATTGTTAAAACACTTGAGCTCTGGCAGACTTTGTGCTGTGACCAAGCTGGGGAGGGGATAAAATGTAAGACTCATGTTATTCTTCTGTAAGTCAAGACAAGACCATAATAATTCCTGAAGCAAAAGCTGCTACTAGGAAGTGAAATAAAAAGTTTCAAAAACACTGACCTCACATATGATCCACCCGACCAAATCCATCTGGTGAATAAAGTTTCGCAGTGATAAAACTCCCTTTTCTAAATTAACTAAAGGCACTGAAAATTTCTTGGAATTTGGGAAATAAGAATGGATTAATAGAACAAAAGAGCATCAATGCAAGCTTCTTATCTTCTTTTGTGAACATCATAAGCCTGACCATGTTTTTCCTCTACAGATCAGGGTGGATGCTGCTAGCTGATACTCTCTATGTACATGTATATGTAGCTGGTCTTAGAAATCAAATTTACCCAGTAGCTAGCCCCAGATCCTCTGCTCTCCCTACTTGCTAATACCTGGTTGTAGAATTCCTTGGGTTTTGCAGACACATTCTTCTTGTTGGTACTCAGACCCCCTCTTGCTCTGTACATACCTTCCTCACTTTACAATAGTTGTCCCAGACGTATGGCTTTCTCAGATGATGACTGTCAGTCTGTCTGCCCCAGAAGGTGAAAGAACCACCTGGCCAACCAAATATCTGACTATCAGACTGCTTGTCTCTCCATTGTCTGGCCCCCAAACCTACTGTCTCTCCTATAACTTGCTGCCAGACCTCTTATCCCACGCAGCTAATTCGCTTGAAATTATCTGGTGAAGTACACACTGCAACACTGAAATTCCGTGGGGAAACATCCAATCTCTTTCCAATTACGGGCATGTAGACCTCAATACACAAACACCAGAAAGGACTCTACTGAGGAAAATAGGAATAACATTTAACATGCAGAAATGACAGATTCAGGTGATCAGATCCAGTGCTTAGCCAAACCTATTGGCCAGAAATCTGTTTACACTGAAGTTCTTTCTCCCTCCCTGGTGCAACCTGCCTCCTTGTCTCTCCATTTGCCTGTATTTGTTCTCCCAATTCACCCCTACTCCTCCCTTTCTCCACCTTTGGTCCTTCTCTAAATATCTCATTACATCTTTCACAGTTCCACTATCCCCTTAAAATTTTCTACAAAATTTATTACACAAGCCCAAAATCGCCGTCCTTCTGCATTCCATGATACGTCCCATATTCCTTTAGGCAATTAAATACCCTTCAATCTTCAAGGCGCTTGCACTCATTAAGATACAGCATCCCTCTACTTACTGTTTATTTGCATTTTTGGTGATTAGCCTGTAATTATATTACCTATTAATTATTAGTTTTTACCCTTCTAGAAATCAAGTTGATTAAATTGTGCTCTTTTTCCTAAGACTGACAGCAAATTAGTTATTTTATATTTCCTTCTCTTTCGTTCTTCACATTCATATCCCATTGATTCTTAATGCCAGCTGTCCCACTTGATTTATAATTAGAAAATGTTCAATATTAAATCTCTTTTAAACCTAAGTGATTTTTAATCTGCAAGTCAAAGTCCATAGGTTGTTTTTATACCTCTTGGTCCTCCTAAGTGTGACTTTGAAGGTGTAATGCCAGCTGGATTGATCCCTAGACCTTGACAATAAAGTAACAAGAAACTTAGCAAGAGCTCCCAAACAAGTCTAACTTCCTTAATTATTGAGTTCTTTAGAAGCTCTAAAATGAAAATAATTCCATAGAAATTCAGAAACCTTTCAACAGCACTTCGTTGAACAGAAGTAGACTTTTCAATCTACAGTTTAAAAGAAACAAGTTTGTTCTTTGAAAGCAATGCAAACGCTATCAGCAAATTCTGTGGTACTTCTATAAAACAGATATATGAATGATAGTTTAAGAATTTAATTAAGTACACTTTTTCTTCATGAAAAGCAATCTACAGATTTCTTTTGCATGTTTGTTTCTCCTGCAACTTGAGAAGCATCTGGATGCTATAGACTGGCAACAGATTCTTTCAGATATAATAGAAAGTCTTATGAAGACTTAAAAACCAGAAATTACGGTCACAAGATGCTGTTTCATGATCCTGAGATGTCTGTAACTAAGATTGTTTTTGGGCATCTAACTTCCCCCCCAAAAAAGTCAACATTTCTTCGAGAAGTATTTTCCTTTAACAATAGTATTTTATCCCTACAGAGATTCTGTCTCGTAAGTACTATCAGTTTTTGTCTATCTGTTGCCTTAGAAATATATAATCCTTTTCACATGAGATTTCATATCCCGCAATTTTATGTCAGTTTTCTTTTCATTGCCCAGCTCTCTATTTTAATGCACACACTTCAATTACTTCTCTGGTCTTGACGAGCTTGCAAATTGAACTACGGACTGTCCTTTTATTATCTATATATGAAGCTAAAACTATAATACAACTGGGCTTCATTTTGACAAAATAAATTTGACTCCATTATGTTGTGAGAATGAGGAAACTTTTTATTCTTTCTTCATCCAGGCTTTCATACTCATATAGTCTCACAGCTGCTCCTGCTCATGTTCCTAAGATGATCACGTCTCATTAGCAATTTCCATTTCTAACTCGTTTCCTCAGTGATTCTTCAGCCCTTCTGCTATTTAAAAACAGACAAAATCTGAAACGTACTCACACCCAAATGCTTAACACGAGAATTCAAGCCCTCTTCCTCCTCTGCCCAAAGCTAAGTAAAAGAGGAACACATCACGGGCATGAAATCTTCAATGCAGTTTTGGGACCATTCTTAGCTTCTCTTTCTCCTTCAAAAGCAGGAAAGAAAATATATCTTTTTTACTTTAATATAGAGGAAGACTAGCTGCCCATTAGAGGCGTATTTTGTACCCCATTTTGATAATATATTTTTATATTGATATTTATATAAGTTCCAGGATGATTCATCATTCAGATATCAGCATGACTAAGAGTACCCCAAGATGTGTTTGCATGAAGTAGAAATTGAAAATTCCTAGGGTCTTTTGTCTGTTTAAGGCATTAAGAGAAATCATATATTTGCATCAGATAATTTTTCCGAACTTCCATGTGTAATACCTGAAGAAACAGGTTTTTTTAGCAGTCAAACTGAAAAGTTTTCCCTTTGTTCCTAGGAAACACAAAGTCTTTCCAGTAGACCTAACTGAAGCTTTTCCTTTATCAGTTGTGACTGGTAGAGTGGGATCTAATGCTTTATCCTCTTTGCCTGTTTCCCTGTGGATCATTCCAATCAGCCATCATGTCCCCAGCTGTAGCATGTCTAGACAATTTAGCCCTTCATTAAGCTGCATCACCTCCCTGGAATAACCACTGTTTTCAAGAGAAAAATACAAGTTTCAATACAAGTTTTTAATATCATGACTGTGATGCTGTCATGCTTTCCAGAAAATGTGCAAGCTAGTTAAATTTCCTGGAAAACAAGACCATTCTCTCCCTTTTATTTCACTCTCCTACTGTCAGTCATGGTTCCTGGATCCCAACTCTCTATTGAGACTGAAGTTAACTGAAGCCTCTATTTCAAAAACCAAGGCAAATTATTCAAAAATTAGGTAGCTATCCTGTCCATTTTAATATTTGATTTTCACAAAGTTTGTAACACTCAAAATCATAGTTGGATCTCAAGCCATTTTAAATTCACCACTAAAAAGCTTAAGATCAAAGTGCAGAGCTTGTAGGAAAGACTGAATTGTCAAATCTGGTAGTGTATTTAACTCAGTGGCAAAACTTTAGCGCCCAGTTGGCACATTTTTTAGATAAGGAAACAGAATTCCTGTGGTTTTCCTGCTCTTCTTCCCCTACAATGGGGAAGCCGTGTAAGATAAGGCTTAAGTACTTCATTCCCGTTATTTTCAGTAAATGTGACAATGACCAGTCAAATTATTAACCATGAATGACAAGTCACAGGCTAATAGGTATCACAATGAAAATGTTCAAAATCAAGACAGCATTCTTTGTAAGAAAACTTGCACAAGACTTCTTGAAATAACAGAAAAAGACGGAAAAGTATCATTCTGGGGAAGAAAAGTCAAAAAACTTATTTGTTAGATCTACCTTTTATAAGCTATACTCTCAAACTTATGTGTTCATATAATTTATAACAAGTGTTATATTTTCACACTCAAAGAATAAATTCACTCATATCCAAATAATTTTTGTTTGAAAATTATGGTCACATAATCTTAGACCTATTTTATTAGAATTCCACAGCCTGTAAACAATTTCAAATCAAAAGAATCAAATCTCTTAAATGATGTATCAAAATTTCCTCATCATAGATAACCAAGATACCATTGGTATGACTTCTGGGAACACTCCAATCCAATAAAATAAGATATAGAAGCATTTTTTTACTACTAAAAGCACATTTTTTCCTACTTCCTGAATACTTGAAAATTACTTCCACTCATACACATAACACAGAAGCCTACTTCCTTCTTTCACTGTAATGATTTCTTAAAAAAAAAGAAAACTTTTTTTAAAAAAATTACTATTATAGAACTGACATACATCATCTTAAGACTACTTTGTGAAATATAGAGTTCCATAAATATGCTGTATATAACTGACTTATTTAAAGTGAGGTCTACACACTACCTAGCCCATAAAAACGAATGCAATTCTTGCTTACTAGTTAGTTTGATACCTATTCAGTAAAGACCAGTTATTATCTGCACACTAATGGTATCAGGTATTTTAGATATCACTTTTGTGACAGACTGCAAGACAATCTACAGCTTCTAGGACAGAGTTGGTAACCTATAACTGTGTTTTATAACTGAGAATCAACCTTGTCATATTTCCAGGAAAAGCTAAGTCAGCTAGAAGGAAAAATATTACAAACATAGTAAGAAACCTGCTAGTCTGAAGTCCTTAATCACCTAGAATTTAGAAGAAAATATAAACATTGCACAGTTTTCATGGTTTAACCCCAGCTGTCAACTAAACCCCACAGAGCCTCTCACTCACTACTCCACAGTGGGATGGAGAGAGCATAGGAAGAGCAAAAGTGAGATGTGTAGATTGAGATAAAAGTTAAATTGGAGAAGCAAAATCTGCAAGCAAAAGTAAACCAAAACAAGGAATTAATTTACCACTTCCCGAGGGTAGACAGGTATTCATCTATTCCCAGGAAAGCAGGGCTCTATCACACATCACAGTGACTTGCGAAGACAAACATCACAAACTCTGAATGTGTTACCGCCCTTCTTCTTCTTCCTCCAGCTGTATATGCTGAACAAAATGTCATATAGAATGGAATATCCTTTTAGTTAGTTGGGGTTAGCTGTCCTATCTGTGTCCCCTCCCAAATTGCCATTCACTCCCAGCCTTCTCACTGGTGGGGCAGTAGGAGGAGCAGAAAAAGCCTTAACTCTGTGTAAGCACTGCCCAGCAGTAATTAAAACATCTCTGTGCTATCAATAGTGTTCAGCACAAATCCAAAATGTGGCTCCATACTAGCTACTACAAAGAAAATTATCCCTGTCAAAACCTGCACAACACTATAAGAAAATGCTGAGGAATGGCAGGAATTTGTTCTGTCTATGCAAAGAATCAATATTTTGAACACTAGGCTCATCCTTCATCTCCTCCGGCTAGCAGGACTCATAATGATGGCTCCTTTCTCACATAAGTCAGTCCTGGCACTCACTTCCCATTTGTAATTCTGTGGATTTCAACTGCTTTTCTATAGATAATTCTTCCTCACAATATTTGTAAGTGAACAATGCGGAAGCCTGTCTGGTTCTTGCAGCATGATTGCAGAAATGATCTTCTTCATCTAGAGGGGATCTGGTTTCAGGTCACAGGCATAGCTTAGCATAAGAACAGGAAAAAGAGTTGCTACAACAGCATTCTTACATTCATATAAAGCTGGTAGAAGGAATGTTGTGCAGCTGGAATATAAATCAGTGGGTGGAGATGATCAGAATAGCTCTGTATAGCTGGATAAATGGACATTTTTTGATTAAAGACATTGAGACAAATCCCAGTCCCAAACACAGAATTAAAATTTCAGAACATAGTATAATTGTTCTTCATTTTCCCTTATGGAAGTAAAAAAAGGGTGAATAATAAATGCAGTTCTTGAAATACATGCTTTGAAATCTCATTTTCTGACTTTTAATCACTTTCCAGAAGCAGCCCCTTCTAAGTCAGCTCAGAAAAGCTGACTGAGCAAGATTCAGTTACTGCAGAATGAGGATCATAGAGTCATGGAATGTTAAGGGGTTGGAATGGACCTTAAAGGTCATCTAGTCCCAGCCCTCCTTTTCTGGGCTGTGAGTGCACACTGCTGGTTCATGGTCAACAAACACCCCCAACTCTTTCTCTGTAGGTTGGCTCTCAACCATTTCTCTGCCCAACCTGTAGGTGTGCCTGAGCACGCCTCAGGTGTAGGACCTTACGTTTCACTTCATTCAACTTCACAAGGTTTCATGAGCCTGCCCTCTGGATGGCATCCCTTCCTTCCAGCTTATTGACTTCCCCACGGAGCTTGGTTTTGTCAGTGAACTTGCTGAGGGTGCCCTCGATCCCACTGTCCATGTCACCAACAAGCTGCTGAACAGTATTGGCCCTACTACTGACCTCCAGGGACATAATATTTTACTGGATGGAGTGTTTGAATATTCTAGTCCTTCCCATTAAAAGTTTTATTTTAAAGACTTTCTACCCACTTTCATTTTATCACCTCTTAAACTATCCTCTTAGGATCAGAGCTAAAATTCCTGAAGCTGATTCCTAATTATAGGAAACCAAGTTTTTACTTCAGCTGCTAAAGAACCATACATTTTCCTAATACAGAAATCCAAAGCTCTATATGCAGAAAAGTTCAGTCCAGTTATTCTGCTACCTAATCTAAATAGATTGAAGGGTCTCTCATTTGAAGGAAAATATTCAAATACAGATGGCTAAGCAGCATCAGGTCTAAAATTCCAGTTCTTTTATCTCCCTAAGCATCCACCAACATCAAACAGAAGTCTGGGCCAACGTGAATCACGAAAACTGGCCCTTCATATTCATTAGGCCTGAAAATACCTTTTGATGCAAACTTCTAGGGCAAGCTGCATATGCAGGAATGCCAGCAAATAAGCTACACATTTCATACTGTTATACAAGCTGCAATAAGGTGAAAGGTTCCAAGGAAGAATAGCTGTTTATATGACATTTTACGAGTCTTGAATTGAATCAAAAATCTCTGAAATATCAAATATGTCATCTTGACTGCACTATTGTCATATAAACAGTGTACCTTAAG
This sequence comes from Eulacestoma nigropectus, assembly GCA_013397775.1. Taxonomy (NCBI): domain Eukaryota; kingdom Metazoa; phylum Chordata; class Aves; order Passeriformes; genus Eulacestoma; species Eulacestoma nigropectus. The sequence continues at coordinate 340,995 of VZTE01004143.1, read as the reverse complement.
AAGTAATTCAACTCTCCTTAGAAGCTATTTTCATATAGTTATTTTCAGAGAATTCTCCAATCATGTGAAAGAGGCCATTCAGCTCCTTAAGGGGAGCAGTGGGGAAGAATAAAGTCTCTATCTGAGGGAGATATACAAGAAGAAATTAGATTTTGTAGATTGGTTTATTTTCAATAAAATGAGTGAAATAATGGTTTTACTTCATTGGAATGTGCACATATTTGAAAAAAAAAATGACTGTAAGTCAGAATACAGAACAAAGTGCAGCCTTGCACTCAAACCTGTCTTCCAATCAAATTTGCCGGCAGGATTTCATAGATTGTATAGAAGATGGAAGAGCTCATGAAGTCTGATTGATCTTCAGGGGTAGCTTCCTTGAAGCACAAAGATTATCCAAAAAGTGAGTCAAGTTTTGAATCAATTGATCTAAGTGAAAGAAAATGAGCAGTCATAGCAGAAGTTCTCCAGACATGTTAAAGAACCCCAACTAAGCTCAAATGCAAGGAGAGAGGCTTAAAAAAGTGCTGGTAGCAATATATTACAAAGAAGAGCTCAAGTAGCATTTGAAAGGCCAGTGCTTCACTGGAGAGAAAATTGGAAAGATAAGTGAGGGCCAATGTGAAGGTACTGGTATACACTGAAGCAAAAGGAAAGCCAAGAAAAGCTTTGGTTGAGTAGTCAGTGAGTAATCTTGTAATGAAGCAAGGACTGCTGTACTTGGCCTCTTTTCTCCCTGCAAGTTTTCTGTGGCAAGTTGGTGTCCTAAGTCCATGTGCTTGGCAACAGAGTTTGAATAGGAAGGGTGTGATTAGAAAAAAGTTTAGTCAGGGGCTGCTTGAATAAGATGAACACATACAGGTCCGAAGTTGCTAACCAAATATTCATCATTGCAGAATAACCTGGCTAAAGTCATCACAAATATGTTCTACCAGCTTGAAAAGACTGCAATGAACAGAATAAGTTTTCAGAATCAGAAAAATCAACTAGAAAAATATTAATTTTATGTCCCAAGAAGGAGTAGAGAAGGATGTGGGAAACTGAAGTCGGCCGCAACTCTATCCCCAAGATCACAGGTGCCCTCAAAGGAATTTCTAGGCATGTGAAAGGCATAGAATCAGCCTGAATGGATTTGTCAAGCACAAATCCTGTACCTGACTTTATAATTTTGTGACACAAACTGAATTTAGCAATACAACCACAAAGTTGTTAAAAATAGATAATTAATATCTCAAAGTAAGTAGAATTAAAAGAAACACATAATAATGTTCTCTAATTTCCAAATTATCCTTGACAAAAAATTCCTCAAATTTGTTATTTCCAACTCAGATACCATGTTCTTGCTTATATCCCCCAATATTGTTTTAGTTTGCCATAATCTCTATCAGTTGTTAACAGTAGAGTCAGGACAGGTGTCTCACAATAACCAAAATATGAGTGTTTACATGCAAACCATTCATACACTGGAGCTTGTCTCAAACACATTTTCTCCCTCAAAAATAAATACTAGAGTAACAATAGCTAGCACTAGAAAACCTGCTTAACATTAGGATCTGTTTTCTATTTGCTCAGTGCTTTCAGACATATGATCTATGGCTTTGCTTATTTTCGAGGACTAGCCAATTTGTAAGCAACACTTTTTCAAACCTGGCTCAGTTTCTATCCATAGTGTAGGTATTGAATTACAGATATTACTAAGTCTCCACAATCAAGCTGAGTGTGTCAGTTTGCATAACATTGTAGGGGAAAAGTTACCCAGTCTTCTCATCCAAATGATTTTCAGCGCTTGAAATTTTCAGGCTTTTCCTTCTGATTCAGCTGCTGTCACTTTCACTTCCATTATCCAGTCTCCTTGCTTCAAGTTCGATCCTATCACCAGTCTTATATCCAAAAAAGTTATTCTCAACCCAAAACAATGAACTTCATTCTAGACAAACTTTTCTCCTCCTCACTTTACTTTGAACATATGGCTAGGGGCACTTAAAAGCAACTTAAGTTCAGGAGTAAAGAGGCCTTGCAAAGGACTTTTCATTACTATCTTTCATCATTTTATTTTTGCGTATTTATAACACAGGTTTTCATACCCTAAAATTCACACAGTGTGAAAAGGCAAAGAAGATTCAGAAGGTTCTTTTGTGGATTTCCCACAGCTTGAGCTTTTTCTAGAAGTGGTCCCTAATTTCTCCGTAACAGAACAGAGTCATAGGCAGGTGTTGCAGGCAGGATGCTCTCAAACATTGCTTTGGTTAATTTACTGGCAACTCACACAAGCCTTTGGCCAGAGGTTGGGCACAGGAGCAGATGCCCCAGGGCATAATTTTCAGTTTTAACACCAGTCTAACTATAATTACTTTAGTTTTCTTTTATTATATCCATGAGAAAATAGAAAGGGAGAGGAATGACACTGGGAGTCAACCCAGATGAGTTAAATGGTCTAAAGGCAATCCATGCATTTTGAGTGTTTTCCCAGGCACTGGAATAATTAGAAGAAAAGTACTCTGGCCGGTAAGAGAAACAGCATTGTTAACAATTTTCAATGTAACAGCAGAATATGATTATATTATTTTCCAGCTCAGAAAGCAGTGTTTATGCCTGAAAAGAGGTATTGCCAGAGTTGCAAATAGCTCTCTGAAGTTCATCTGAAAAACATTAAAACTGCTTGAAACTCTTATTTATACACACAGCTGTGATGCAATTACAATGCTTATGCAAAATACAGTAAAAAAATTAGAGTTATAGCAAAAAACATCTACTGGAGTAAATACTCCATCTGTGCAGGATTTCCAAGCTGTCATTTATATTAAAAAGACTTTTCCAGACCTCCACCATTGATTAGAAGTGAAATCCAATTTCTGAGAAAGCAGAGGTTTTGAGAGGTAGCATGATAACTGAATTTTCCTTTAAAGGAAAATATGCCACCTTCATGGTATTGATTTCATATTTTTCATGTATGACTAAGTCTTTTCTTTATATTCCCTTCTTCCGTTTTTGTCGATTTGCATTTGAGTACACAGAGATTTTTATTTTATGTCTCTAATTGAAGAGTATTGATCAGTACACCTGTAACAGTGACTCAGCCCTCTTTTTAAAAACTTTTCATTGCAACAATTTAAGTGTGTTGTCTTCTTCTATATCAGTTAAATGAACAGCTGATAAAAATTTGTCTAAATCTTTGGTCAATCAGGATATCTTTATTTTTGTTTTTTTTGTTGTTTTGTTTTATTTTGTAGACTCAGAATTTCCTTAGCAGGAAGGGATCCACAAGTATCATCAAGTCCGACTCCTGGTCCTGCACAGGAAAGCCCCTCACACCTTGTGTCTGAGGTCACTGTCCAAATATTTCTTGAACTCTGTCAGGCTTGGTGCTGTGACCACTTCTCTGGGGAGTCTGTTCCAGTGCCCAGCCACCCTCTGGGTGAAGAACCTATTCCTAATATCCAATCTAAATCACCCCTTACACAGCTTCGTGCCATTCCCTTGGGTTGTATTACTGGTCACCAAAGAGGTCAGTGTCTGCCCCTCCTCTTCCCCTCACAAGGAAGTTGTAGACTGCAATGAGGTCTCCCTCTCAGTCTCTTTTTCTCTGAGGTGAACAAACAAACTGACCTCAACAACTCCTCATTATGGCTTCCCCTCTAGGTCCTTCACCATTATTTTAGCTCTCCTCTGGATGCTTTCTAATATTTTTATATCCTTCTTTACACAGGACTCGAAGTGAGGCCACCCCAGTGCAGAGCAGAGCGGGACAATCCCCTCCCTCGCCTGGCTGGTGATGCTGTGCCTGATGCACCCCAGGACAGGGCTGGCTCTCCTGGCTGCCAGGGCACCGCTGACTCAGATTCAACTTGCCATTGACCAGGACCCAGTTGCCTTTCTGCAGTGCTGCACACCAGCCTCTCATTCTCCAGTCTCTTTCGACATCCAGGTTTGCCCCATCCCAGGTGCAGAATCTGGCAGTTGTTTTTGTTAAATTTCTATGGTTGGGGATTGCCCAGAACCCTGATTTGTTGAGGTCTCTTTGCAGGGCCTCCATGCCTTGGGGGAGTCAATAGCTCTTCCCAATTAAATGTCATTAGCAAAGTTACTTAGTATTCCTTCAAGTCTTATGTCCAAGTCATTTATGAAGATGTTGAAGAGCACAGGGCTGAGGATGGAGCCCTGTAGAACCCCATTAGTGACAGATCATCAGTCTGATGTCACCCCATTACAACTCCCCTTTGTGCTCAACTTGTGAGCCAGTTCTTCATGTATCACATGATGTGTTTTTCCAGCTGTGTGCTGGACATTTTGTCCAGAATGATCCTATGAGAGACATTATCAAAAACTTTGCTGAAATCCAAAAAGAACACATAACTTGCTTCCCTTGTTCAGCTAGGTGGGCTACTTGTACTAAAAGGAAATTATGTTTGACAAGCAAGACTTTCCCCTCATGAAGCTGTGCTGGCTGTGACTGATGACTGCATTGTGCTTCATGTGGTTTTCAATAATACCAGTTGATCTTTGGCCACATGGATTTTCTCCCTACAGAGGTGAGCAGCATCACTATATTCCTCCTATGTCACTCAATCTTGTTTCCACTGGGCATACAACTTCCTTTTTTTGACTTAACTCCAAAAGAAGATCCCTTGTCAGCCAAGCTGGCCTTCTGCCTCAGTTGCTTGACTTCCAACATTTTGGAATTCCCTGCTCCTGTGTCCTTAGGAGGTGGTGCTTAAAGAATGACCAGCACTGATGGACCCCAGTACCTTCAAAAGCATTTTACCAGAAGTCCTTACTAACTAGCTCCCTGAGCAATCTGAAGCCTGTTCTCCTCATGTTCAGGGTTGAAGTTTTTCCGGCTCTTTTCCTCCTGTCAACAGAGCGTCTTGGTGTTCTCCTGGGGTTCCCCTGGTTCTAGAAATTCACCTTGCTCCGCAGAATGTGTCTGCACCAGAACTGCTCACTTTGGTGGGTGATGGTTATAACATTACGTTAATTTTCATGCCCTTATACATACACCAATTCCCTATTGCAACACTTTATCAAGTGTTTCAACTTTAATCATATCATGACCACAGCAGAACTGTTATGGGATGGAAGAAGCAGGAAGAAACAAAGGTGTATGAAAAACTTGCACAATCTGACAAAATAATTCAACCAACTTTATTTTGGCTTAAAATCTTCTAGTAGAGGTGAACAGGCATGCCAGAACTCTCATGATCTTTGTGAATCTAAATTATTTTCAATATCAGTTAACTTGTCTCATTACTGAGTCAGGCTAGAACAAGAAGATGCAATAAAGCAAGAAGAGAAAACCTTGGAATGAGGACTGAAATGGAAGAAGTTTAGACAGGGAGCAAGAAATGGGGCTCCAGAATAGAACTTTTATTTTAGTGCACAGGAACTAGCTCATTCCTGAAAGGAGAAAGTATTCCAGTAGATCAATCAGATTCCCTGCAAGATAGGTCAGGTAACTTAATCAATCTCTGTTCCCACAGACAAAAAGCAGTTGACTTAGGCTACCCTGCTCTGAAACTGGTCTCAGTGACACAGTTCAAAGGGCAGCAAGAATAGTCTGTTTTGTGTGTTCCTTCCTCCTCTTGGTGTGAGACTTTCAGTGCTTTTATACATTAGACTTAAAGCATTCACTGTTTCAGCCGAATTCAATGGGAATCAGTGTCCTGAACCTATGTAATCACCACAATACAAAGCAGCATGAATCAAATTGCCTACAATTATGGAGTATTTGTAACCTAAATTTCCTCTTGTATCCTAACCAATGCCATAGGGATAGGAAGACTTTCCCTTTGAAATGGTACTGCAAAGAAGTTAGCTTGAAATGAGTCATTGTGATCACAGGAAATGCTAACAACAGAAAATTTAACTCTATTTTCAAACAGGGTACAAGTGGCGTTCAGAAAGCGGTTTAGGGTCATACTTGAATACAGACCAGTTTGAGAAAGCACTCTGTACTGTGAACAAAAAACAGAAAAGCACAGCAAAAATAAGATCCCATGATCACTACACTAAATTCTATTATAATGAGCAGACAAAAAGCAAGTTAATTTTGTTGTCTGCACTGGCATTTCAAAGTCTTGTGAATCTTGAATTTTTGTAAGTGAAATAATTTCCAAGTGCTCTTTGTATTATTTTTAGAAAACATGCCACTTTATAAAAATACTAACACAAGTAGAAATTATTTCATCTATTTTAAAGACTGTTTTAGTGTTCTTTTTCCTCCCTGGTATAACATAAAATAGTATGTCCCAATATATTTTTACAGTGCACTGTGGTATAATTCTCATTCATAAGAGATGGCACATACAAAGCAGATGTTTAATCTCTCCTGGGCGAGAGGTCACTTTCATGGGAAATTCATTTCATAACAATTTCATATCTGTGATACTTAAGAATGATCTTCCAGGATCACACAATGAAACAGAAATCTTCTTGGGAAATGATACTACAGTTCTCCTTAAGATTTAGGTCAGTTATGTTTTGAAGAACTTCCATCAGGATGTAAAGGTGTCCTTAGTGAATTGAAAAGGGCACAATAATAAAACTGTCTGAACCAGGGAATGTGTGCAATAGGAAATAATTTCAGTAGGACACAATGGTACCTAAATTGAAGGTTAGAAATGGAAAAATCATAATAACTTTCAAGAAAAGAAAAAGGTACCAGATGCATATCACAAATTATTGTGTTATAATAAAGGAGAAAATTTAGAGAAAGGAGAAAAAGGAAAAAGATATTTGAAATATAAGAGAAACATTTCTGCAAATAACCTTCTTGTGGCCTCTCAAAAATTTTCAGACCAATCTGCTTTTTCTGCTGCTTCATGTCAATGAGAAGGCAGTGAGGCCCTAAAAAGAATATACAGTACTATTGTGGAATGCAAGATCAAAAGACTAGTGATAGTTCACAAGGATTCCAGTTTGGAAATCTCAGATTTATTTGGTTTCAATTCCTCTTATTATAAATGGGCTGATAATGAACTTCATACAGAAGCAATAACTTGGAGAATCATGAAAACAACAATTTTCAAGAAGCTTTGAGCACCTTATGCAGTAAGAGAGGACTTAAGGGACGTCAGCAAGATATATTCTTTTTATCCTTGTTATTCTATTATTTTCCTAGCTTAAATGATGCCTTATTCAAGACATAAGCAAATTAAATCAAACAGAAAAATCAATATAATGTTCTGCTCTTTACCTGAGTATTCTAGATTAAGTTTAGAATGACAGCAGTAAACAGAAAACACTTTTACCCAATATATTTACTTATAAGTCAAAGGTCATGCTGTATTTGTTCCAGATGAGAGCATTCTTCATATGAAACATCCACAAAAATGTTTAAAAAATCAAGCCCAAGAAAAGATAAAGTTATTTGCATTTCAACATTAGATAATTGCAACTTTTACCCTCTGTAAGATTCATATTTACATACAGCTGATATTTTGTTGTTGAAGGCCACTGAGTAGGCAAGTAAATTAGTGCTGTATTTCCTCTTCTGTATTGTCAGGCTTTCAGACTCAGATTTTATGATTCAAACTCTCTTGGAGGTAAGCATGCCTAAGACACATTCCATCATCTGTTACAAATGTCCTTCTCTAACTTAAATGTGTTATTTAGCAAACTAGGGCTCCTAAGTTGCAGAGCAGATGATGTAGCTGTATCTAGAGTAGTGTATCCCAATGCATTATTACAAAATGCAAGATATTTTCTCTTACTATCTAGTGTATCCCAATGTATTATTATGAAATGCAAGACATTTTCTCTTACTATCATAGTCCGTGATAAAAGGCCAATGTGAATAAAAAAAATATTCATTGTTTTTAAAAGAGCACTTTTTTCCTATAAAATGCAAACCTAGTTTTAAGTAAGTTTTATCCTTATATCACACCATCATGCTAGTATTTCCAAACAGTAAGCCCCGTAAGATGTATATGTCGCTTCCACTAGTAGAAATCATCTTAAAAATATGAACAACAGTATCAGAGTCTACCAATGAGACTACTTTTTGCTGGCATCTCAAGTTTAAGTTGAATAGTGAGTGTGTGAGAATAATAGAAAAATTTGAATATAATAGAGTCATTTAGGTTGGAAAAGATCCTGGAAATGGAGTTCAACCATAAACTTAGTGCTGCCAAATCCACTACTAAAATAAATATTACATCCACACATTTTTTAAATACGTTTGTGGATGGTGGCTCAACCACTTTCCTAGGCAGTCTATTCCAGTGCTTAATAACCCTTTCCATAAAGAAATTTTGCTCATATCTTATCTGGACATCCCCTTGTGCGACTTGAAGCTATTTCCTTTTGTCCTACCACTTGTTACCAGAGAGAAGAGGCCAATCCCCACCTCACTACAATCTCCTTTCAGGCAGTTGTAGAGAGCAATAAGGCCTCCCCTGAGACTCCTTTTCTCCAGGCTAAACACCCCCAGCTCCCTCAACTGCTTTTCATCAGACTTATGCTCCAGACTCTTCACCAGCCCCACTGCCCTTCTCCGGACACACTCAAGCCCCTCAATGTCTTTCTTATTGTGAGGGGCTCAGAACTGGACACAGGATTCAAAGTGTGGCCTCATCTGTGCTGAGTACAGGGGGACAATCACTGCCCTGGTCCTATTGGCCACACTATTGCTGATACAGACCAGGATGCCCTTGGCCTTCTTGGCCAACTGGGAACACAGCTGGCTCATGTTCAGCTACTCAACGCCCAGGTCCTTTTCCATCAAGCATCTTTTCAGCCACTCCTCCCCTGGCCTGTAGCACTGTCTGGGGTTGTTTTGACCTGAAAGCAGGATGGGGCACTTAGTGTTGTTCAACCTCATGCAGTTGGCCTCAGCCCATCAATCCAGCCTGTCCGGATCCATCTGCAGAGCCTTTCTATCCTCCAGCAGATCAACATTTCTGTCCAACTTGGTGTTGTCTCTATGCCCTCATCCAAATACTTGATGAAGATATTAAACAGAACTGTACCCGAATAGTGAGCCCTAGGGAGCTCCACTTGTATTTGTCTATTAACTGGATTTCCCTCCTTTCACTACCACTCTCAGGGCTCAGCAATCCACACAATTTTTTAACCAGTGAAGAGTACACCTGTCCAAGCCATGAGCAGCCATCTTCTCCAGAACAGAATGGACAGTGGTGTCCAGGTAACCAACATCCACAGCCTTGCCATCAGAGAATCATTGGGCATGGGAAAGACCTCTGAGTCCATCCCTCAACCTAACACTTTCAGGTCCACCATTAAACCATTTACCTAAGCACCACATCTACAAGATTTTTGAACACTTCCAGGTATAGTGATTCCATCACTTCCCTGGGCAGCCTGTTCCAATTACTGATCACTCTTATCATACGCACTAAGCTGGTCAAATAAATTGATTTATCAGGCTGATCAATTCCACAGTTTTACACTAGCACAACACTAGTTTTTAGACATGGGTTTTTTTTGATGTACTCCACAGAGTCAACAGAATTGTTTCAATTCACATTGTCCAAAAGCATCTGGTCCATGGCTGCTGTATGACTGAAGAAAGATATCCAGTTTGATAAAATTTTCACATCTTTAACTAAATAAATTTCACAAGTCTGATGATTTGGGGTTTAAAAATTACTTTTTAGGAATGTATTTAATGGATTACTATATTTAGAGTTAACTTTTTAAAAGAAAGGTTATTTCATCAAAATACTTCTAATCCATAGCTAATTTTCATAGAAGGATCTTAGCACAGTACCATTAAAAATGTAATATGCAGAAGTAGAGCTGCACATGTAGGGAATTAGCCCCAAAAGAGATTTTGAAGAAATCTTCGACTTTTCCTTTTCTCTAATGACCCCATGACAGTTATACCAAAGGAATAAAACCCTGCAAATGAAACACATGCTTGTCAAGAAGTACTTTTTACTCCTTTTTGTGTAGAAACTACTCATATATATATATATATATACAGATAAAACTCTTTTTTAGGCCTAATTTGTAAAGTAAAGTTCTAAAAGGGCCAAGGCAATATTAATTAGGAAACTGAAAAAAAGAAAGATTATCCCTTGTGATTAAATTACTTATTTAAACTGTTACTGCAAACACCAAGAATAATTTGCCTTTCCAGTGTTTCAGATCAGCAGGGTTCATTGCATGCTGAGTTTGAAGATTCTTAGTAAGTAAGCAAAATGCATGAATTAGAACTGTTAAATATGCTTTCAAGCTGTATAATGTAGAAAGACATTAAATAAATCCTTTGAAACTACTTCCAGTCTCAAAAACTGTAGCATTTTCTAAAAACTCTAAGATACATCCCTCCATTAAGAAGAATTCACCTTCTCGGTAAGGAGAGTTCCAAAACGTGATCAACTTTCCTCCAGGTGATTGATCTGAAAATTGTCTTTTCCTGTCTTCCATAGCCCAGATGGAGGGCACAATTACAGCTGTTGAGATTGGAGTGAGAACTTAGTAATGTTTGCCATTGTATTCTGCTTCAGTCGATTTTTCCTCCTACTGCTTTTGGCAGAGGCAGAAATGAATTATTCAGCTTCTTCTCCTTGGTAACTGGAGCATAACAGGGGAAGGTCTGGAGTGCTCCTTTCAAAAGCCCACAATGAGTAGAAGTTGCTTAAACAGTATGGACTCCTTATGCTAAAGGAGAATGGCCAGCCAAGGAGGAAGTATTTATTGTCAGGAAGAGGTAAGCTGTTGTTTCTGGGAGAGACGAGAGTACAGAAAGCATATAATTCTTCTTTTCAACACCAAATTAGCTTACAATAAAACTTCACAGTACTTTTCCCTACTGATTTTTACCTATGAGCTCTCACCTTTGGTATTGGGACCTATTTTTCCTTCTTCCAATAAATGTATGGAAAAGTTAGTCCAGGCAATGCTTACTCCAGTCTTATCTCTGGAGAGATGAAAAACATCACCATCCCCCTGGTTCCCTAGAAAAAAATAAAGGTGCAGAGTTGTTCTCAGACCCTCTCTTTCAACTTCGTCTTGAGTGGTCAGTGTTGGCTATTATGGCCCTGAGTTGTGCAGAATAGTTACGGACTTCTTTTTGTCTCCACAACAGTAGTGTTTCCCAGAAAATCAATCATGTACTGCTGACTGCTGGCTTGGTGGGATCTAGGCAAGAGCAGGACTCAGTGATATTCTCTCACAAAGAGTCCAACATTTCATCTTACCATCTGAAACATTTGGTAGCACTTCTGCTAAAAGAATACCAAACCAACCAAATGCCAAAATGTTGTCTAATACTGGACCTCTTGCACATAACAACATCAAGTCTACTATCTCACTTCCTGCATTTATTTATTTTTTAAGTTAAACTTCAACACATTCTGCTTTTACAGCTCACTTCTATATCCTCATTAGTACCAGAGCCAGTATTAAGCTGCATACTGGTAATGATTACATTCAGTATCAACCTAAGATGCTAGAATATCTACTCAAGGTGCTTAATTGGCTATATAGAGTATATATTGCATCCTAAAAACCAGAATTCATAGCCCAGATACAGAAAGGCACACAAAGAGCTAAATAGCTGAATAGTTAAATATTGTGACACTAATGATTTTGTGTGTTCTCAACAATTTTGAGAACCCTGAAAGCTGTGTCTTAGTTACAGATGAGTTACATAGCACGTTATGCACTTTGGGGTCCCAAGACATTGCTCAACCCATAAAATAAAACCTGCCTTCTGTGATAGGATATTCCACCAAATGTGAAACACCAGAGATGTTTCCTATATGGTCTATTTCCTCATGGGCAGGAAAAAAAGGCACTTTCAAAAGTCTTTTATAGCACTTCAGTGAGGAAAAGCAAACCAGAATACAATGGCTCTCATCTTTCTAAATACCATGTTTTTGGGAACATCCTGCATTGTACATCTACAAATCCATACACTTCCACTTACTGCAAATTTCACTGCTTATTAGCACCAAAATAATGGATGGCATGACCAATTTTTCCCCTCATAACATGTTCCAGTTTACAATCATCTGCAGAATAATTTGCCTTGTCATTTAGACTCAAAGGTCATTACAAAGCTCCCTTTTGCATTTGGTTGTCTAGTTCTTTACAGAAAAAAAATGATGAAGTTGTCTTAGATTTGAATTTACAGTGGTCCCTGCATTACTTTTAGAATCTGCCCTTCAGAATAATATGTTGCTATTTTTTTCATCACTATATTAGCCTTTGCTTACACTCCTTCAGTCAGTTTTCACTTCAGTGAATCTGAATGGAAAGCAAAATTAAGATCTATTCGAATAGAAGCTCTACCTTAAAAACAAATCAACAAACCAAGCACCAAAAACCCCACATTAGCTTTATCCATTTTACAGTGGAAGTGGATATATAATAAAGAGTTTGAGAGAGCAGAAGACTATTTCAATAGTGAGTACTCTGGTGCATTAACCTTGGGCGGCTGCCAGACAGCTACCCAGCTCCTCTGTCACTGCTCTTCTTCAACAGGATAGGAGGAGAAAATAACAAGGAAAAACTCATGAATTGAGATAAATACAAGGACACTCCTTACCAAATACTATCACTGGCAAAACAGACCTGACTTGGGGAAAATTTGGGTTCCTGTCAGTTGAATTAAAGTTGGTTTAAGAAACAAAGACAAAACGTAAAACACCTTCCTCTACCATATTCCCTTCTTCCAAGGCACAGCTTCACTGCTTCATTCCTGATTCTTCTAACTCTTCCCCCAGTCTATATTTAGCTTAATACGCATTTAATGGTATAACAATAGACAACACAAAATAAATAGATTTCTACAAGAATTGAAGACCAACTCAAATCCTGAACCAGTTCAGTATTTTATTTCCAGTAAAATTTAAGCACTGCAAAAGTCCAGTTAAAATAAGTTTCTGAAAGTAGTAGATAAAGGGCAAAAACTACAATAGTCAATTATTCTCATTTCTGCTTTGACATTAAATTAACACAGTATTAATATCAGAGCCTCTTGAGTCCTTAATAATGTAAGTTAGCTTAAGTCAAACACTCCACTATTTTCTCCAACACTGGGAATGCCATTTGCATTTCTTGTATTTTCACAGCTCTTACTACTGTTCTAAACTGAAACAGAATATATTGCAGATCTATGAAGATTTACTGTTTAATGGTTTAACACTCTTCTAAAAGTGACATAAGTAACAGAAATAAGGAACTCTGAAAATGGACCAAATTCTTTCAAATGGGTTGGTATTACCAGAAATAGCCAAGAAAATATTTTGAGCATTCTAGTAGTGTATTATTTCATTCTGACATTATATCCGCCAAAACAGTTATATAAGCTACTTTATCTCTGAAGCCTTCTTCTGGTTTCTTTTACTGAAAAAAGTATTCTCCCCCAATAAACCATGGTCCCAGTCAAACATTTACACAGCAGGTTACTAAATTTGTGTCTTGATTTTGGCTGGGATAGAATTAATTTTATTTCTAGTAGCTGGTATAGTACTGTGTTTTGGATTTAGGGTGAGAAGAATGTTGATAACAAACTGATGTTTGAGCTGCTGTTGAGCAGTGGTTATATGATGTCAAGGAATTTTCAGTTTCTCATACTGAACTGCCAGCAAGTAGGTTGAGGGTGCACAAGGTATTGAATGGGGACATAGCCAGGACAGCTGAATCCAACTGGCTGAAGGGATATTCTAGACCATACGTTATCATGCTCAAAAATAAAACTGGGGGAAATGGCTGGGGAATACAGCCTGCTGCTCAGGGACTGGCTGGACATAAGCCACTGGGTGGTAAGCAATTGCATTGTGCATCACTTGGCTTGTATATTCTTTTAGCATTTTTATGAGTTTCCTCTCCTTTTCTGTCCTGTTAAACTTTCTTTCTCTCGACCCATTAATTTAATTTTTTTTCCGATTCTTTCGCCATCTCACTGAGGGGGGTGCAGGCAAATGGCTGTGTGCTGTTCAGCTGCCTGCTTAAATAAACCACGACAACCATTCAGAACGTATTTGCAAGTATCAAATTCCATTTAGAGAAACAGAAAGTGTTAAATATTTTGACAGAATCTTTATCCTTATGCTCTTGAGAATGTCTAGTGTCAGAACAAAGCAGACTTTAATATACTCAACAGTGTGTGTCATACAACTTTTCCTTTTCCTGTAGTTCATGTCTGTCTTTCTCATGTCAGTAACATCATTGTGGAAGAGCATTCCATGATGCAGTCCAAGCAACCCATGTCATTTTTGTCACTTTTGTTACAAATTATTACCTTGGTAAACATACTATAATATTGATAGCATGAATGAAGGCTGTAAAAGTTACTGCAAAACACTGAAGAACTCTAAGCTGAGACTTACAGAACAAAGATATGTTTCTTTTTGTTTAAATGTTTACACAAGAAATGCCAAGGACTATTTTACCCAATGTTGCAGAGTCAATCTTTACCTCTGCAAGAAGTCTCAGTTTAGATGTGTACCTTGGATTTACCAGTCTGTCACAAGATAAGGGTCTATGATAATTGACATCATGCAAATGCACTAAAACTTACTGTGGAAACTTAAATTTAACTCTGGGGAACAGTGCAATTCTGGTTTTACATACTGTCTTTCAGTAGAGGAGCAATTGACAGCATTGCCAAAAATTTCTTACTGAAGAACACAGACTTAGGTAATGAGAAACATGGTCACCCATTCTCCAAGGAAAACAAAATCTGAAGCTCCTATGGTGCTGGACAATGTTAAGTGCATTAATTATTTAACTTAAATAGGTTTGCGAGGCACAAGGAGTATAATATTAAAGAGGCATTGATAACAGTTTATTGAGATCATACATATAGTACAAATCAATCTAATAAAATGTTCTTTATAATAGTTTATGTTTTGGTTGGGTTTTTTTTCACTTTAAAGACTGGCTGTTTATCTTTCACTGCTCAAGTCTATAAAATAATCAACCGTGAACAGTTTTTTTTACAATTCATGCAGTATTATTGATAAAAGGTATCTGCTAAAAAAAGAACAATTTAGCTTAAATTAAGCTTCATTTTTCTGTAAGCAAGGAGAAGAACTAAACCAGACTCATCCTTGACAATCATAGATTGTAACAATCATTCACATAACTTACTCAGATGACTGAAGGGGTGCGTAATAAGAAATGCAGTTTACATCATAATGCATGTAGAACTGCCGTACTGACTCATTCCTCTCCTTCCATCCTGTGCAAGGCTAGTGCAGTTGCTAAGGTGAACGGCAAATATTTGACATTAAGAACAGTCCTTTATAAAACTTTCAATAAATACCTGTAGTTGCCTTTAGCACACTGAGGACAACAAGATCTAGAATATATTAATCCGATGCTGTAAATAGATGCCTGTAACACAACATATTTATTGACTGGTAACAGTTGTGTTGGTGCTCTTTGTACTGACTATTTTATTTTACCTCAACTTGTATGGCATTCCTTTAAGAAGGGAGATGAGTTCCAATGGAGCCCTTAAAAAGAAGAGAGGGCTGTTTCTGGGTAACTTAGCGGTATACACAGGGATATTTAGATGGCAGTTTGTGTTACTCACAAGTCTGAAGAGATAGAAACATTTAGAAAATACACAACTAGGTCTCAGAGGCAAGTGATCATCTTCGAGGGGCTAAAAGAAAATTTTTCAGTTCACTGCAGATCAAGACGTTAGTGCACAGTCTGAAATCAAGCCTGATCATAGAAATGATTATTTTACTTCTGAATTTCTGTTCCCTCTGACCCAGTCACTGAGTTGCTTCCATTTTAAAAGTATTATAATTCTTTTAAACTGAATTAACCTTGAAATTCCCTTAGTCATCTTTGAAGAATCTATTAAAAAGAAGTCTATATAGGTGTGCTGTAACTCTCTGACCAAGCTGTGTCCACACTACTATGTTGGCATTTCATGACAGACAACAGCTAATCAGACTTCGTTTCCTGAATTATGTCTTGTCATCCAACTGAGAATAAAGAATTTTTTAAGAAGTCAGACAGAACTGGTAGATAAATCAAAGGAGAGAGACACACTGACAACTGTTAGAAATTCTAGAGGGCACAGAGTGTCAATCACTACCAAGGGGCCCAAGAACCACATGCTCAGTCCTATTAAAGGCAGGAGAAAAAAAAAAAAAGAGCAAACATGCAACACCTTTGCTGCAGAAAGTCAGGATATCACAGTTACAAAGCATTAGGTTGCATGGGTACAAACAGAAGCATACACAGGGTATATGTAAAATCTGATGGACAGATAAAAGCAGTAGACTACTGCCATTTTCATCTGGCCGCATCCAGTCCAGATTTTTGCATTGTTAACCATGTCAGAATCCCAGCTTCTGAGATCCTGAATTCAAAACCACCTCCACTTTTAATAAGATGAGAGCACAATAAAAATGATACTGACCTTCAGATAGCTGTTTCAATTTTTTTGTTTTTCTTCCAAAACAGTACAAAACCCAAAAGCATTTGTATTTATATCCTTTTATTGCAATGTAGGTGTAATAAGTGTCACCCAAGATGACAGGGAAATTGAAAAAGGGGGTCAACTTCTGAGCAAGCCTAACCCTATATTTGAGAGTAATAACAGTCTCTCCAGGCTGGTTTAGCCTTTAGAGATCTGCGACTAAAAACATTTGTTAGTTAACAAGTTATCCAAGTGAGTTCATTTTAAAATGTAGAGACCTGGTATCATAAAACTTCCATTAGAATATAATTAGGGTGTTTGGAAAGAAGTGCTACCTTGAATAGGTATGCAATTAGGCTGCTTCCATTAGGTGTTTGTATTGGTCATAGAACCTCCCACTGGTGAACAAGAATCTGATGTTGCACTGCAACAGCTCACGATCACCACGCTTCATACACGTGAGCTACATACAGTAGGAGAACATGTGGAAATTCAATACCGACCCAGGGATGGAAAGCTCAAGGACAATGTTTAAATCTAAAAGTAGTTGAAGGAAGAAGCACTTGACCTGACCTTTTGTTATCCTGCATATGTTCTTAACAAAGTATTCTTATTCACTCAGCTGATATTGAGGAGCATTTTCTACTGAACCTGCATGGAACAATGGTGACTGAGTAAATGATTATGCAAATCACACATCAGTATTCCCAATAGGTATTACACAGCATAAATTCCAGTCTCCTTCCTGTTAAGAAAGAACTACTAAGAAAATGAATCAGCTGAGTATCAACTGTTTCAAACATTATCAGTATTCTACATTTGAAGTATAATTAAACTGCCTTGAACTTGCATTAAAAAAGTATTTTCAGAATACTTATATGGTTATTTACAACATTGATAGTTCTTTACTTAGAATATACTGTGCTTGTGTATTAAAACCCTGTTTTAACAGAGCTATGCAGATTATGATAATGACAATACACTGCTGGACTAGAAGCAGACATAATACTTTAATCCTTCACTGTGACACACTTGAGGAGTGAGAAAAACCCATGGTTTTGGTTTGGTGACTGCTTGGCTATCACAGTAGGATTGCACAACCCACGCTCCCTGTCCCCATGCATTTGAAATTCTGAAAACAGAATCTAAAGTCAGAATATGAATGAAGCAGAAGATGCTGATAGAACTATGTTCTTTTTTCTCCCTTGGGACCAGTATGGCAATTACGTTGTAGCTTTTCAGCTGCACACTGACTTCCAGCTCTTCCTGTTTGTTACCCATGCTGGGTGCACTGGTGTAGGTGCTTTAGATGGGCTGTTGATTTTGCCCCCAACACTGGCAAGCTGCCCCAGGCTCATCTCTAGTCAGCCTGGTCTTATGCCCCTCAAAACTAATTTATAGCCCTCCCAATCAGCCCACCAACTCATGGACTAGAATTCTTTTCACCTTTTTAGACAGGTGGACCCCTTTCTTTTCTTGTATGTTGATCTGATTGGAATGGTTTTCTAAGATTAGCAAAGAGATTACTGCATGAGTATTCATTAATGTCCAATTAGCATTTTTAAATCCTTACATTTTGATTTAAACACGCATGAAGTCTAATCTCTGTAACTGCAATTAGAATCGCTTATTTAATAAATTTTAAACTAATGAGTGTATTGTTCTAAAATTGTTTATCATCATATATTTCACAGAAAAAATGAGATTATAAAAAGTAGATGGCAATACACTATTGAAAAATTTTTTAAAAAGGAAGGTGGTCTTGGTCAGTTTTGGGGTTTTTAACAATTTATTTTTTCTTCTAATTTGATATTGATTCCATGATGATTTTTTACCTTTTTTTATATACCTTTTATATAGCTTTTATATATCTTCAGTGCTCCTAGCACGCATACTTGAAATTCCTTAAGTTTGATGACTTAGCACAGCCCTAGTATTCTGTTAAGCCAGGAGACCAAACATCCTGGAGGCCTCGCAGTTGGAGGACAGAAAGCCCTACACTATCCTGAGAAACCAAGGTCCTCTCCAGAACACATCCTGTAAACTAAGATAGGCCCATCCAGGGGGGAATTCCTCGGGATGGGGGAATATCATGCTATTCATTTAAGCTTCTCATTGGGGAATCTTTGATAGATATGCTAATTTGCAAGGTCTATAAATTGTATACGCGATCTAGCGTGTGTGTGCACTTCGGCGCTTTCCACCTTGGCGAAGTGGTGCACCATAAGGATCCTTAATTAAATACCGAGGTAAAAACCCCTTTTCCCTTAATCGTGTTTGGCTCTTAATTTTAAGACCAGGGAAAGGCAATCATATGAAACCAATATTAGTTCCAGTTTATCCAAATATCTCAGTATTATAAAGAGTGATAGAAGTTTATCTGCTATAGAGGACATTCTGCCATGAAGTTGTGACATTTCTGCTTACTAAAAAGAACCAAAGATTCTCATTCCCTTCCCTCAACCAAAAAGAACTTTTAAGACAATCAGGGGTTTGTACACTGTTGTAAACCCCACTGTACAGATTTGTAGAGTTCTGCTCACTTCCTGTTTTTAAGATAATGAAAGTCAGGCCAAATAACAGCAAATTTCTTTATAAAAGTCCTTTTACATAAAGAAAATCACCAGGGCCAAAAATAGTGCAAACATGTATTTAACATCCAGCTAAAAAAATATAGTAGTGTTGAATTTAGAGAGAGTTAAGTCAGAGCCAGAGCTGATATCCACATTTCCTAAAGACAAGTCTGATCAGTCTGTTCTCCTCCACCATATCATGGTTGCTATTTACATTTTAGACTTAAGCCAAGGACTGAGAAAAATTAAAGTTAACTGTTGCCAAACTATTGGCCAGGAAAGCTCGAGACAGAGTAATAAGTTTAAGGTGCTTGGGTGCTCTGGTGTGCACCTTTTGACCAGTGCAAGGATATACAAAGGAGGTCATGCCTGCAGCTTGAAGAGCTGTGTCAGTGGGGCTTCATTATTTGGATAATTTCTTTGTCACTTGGAAGAGCCCAGCTCCTCAACTGGTTGTTTGTGGAACATGATGATGGTAATAAGGGTAGACTGTTCATTCAGCTATTAGATTTAACACTCGGGTAGCCCTTTAGTCCGGTATTGGCATTGCCAGCTACTGGCCACGGGCTGAGTGTTTGCAAGACCTCAGGACTGACCTTTGCCACAATTGCTACATTTGACATTTTCTTGACCTGCCTGCAGCATTCTTTCACTTGGCTTAGATGTGACTTTTTTTTTTTTAATTAAGCAGGTGTCTGCTGCTGATTTGTTTTGCTTCTTTTGTCTTTACATTGTGCAATCATATCTTTATATACAAAGTAGTCACAAATATCTATTCTTTAGAAATATATAATTCTACAACTAACAAAACAAGGTGCCTAGAGAAAAGAGTACTGACAGGAAAACAGATGCCTTGATTTGTGGTTACCTCCACAAATGTAACCTCAAGTTCTGCATGCAGTCTCATCCTCTCAAGCCTATCTTATCAAGCATATCCTTTTCCATGTAGAATATGCAAAGTCCGTTCAAACATCACGTTTCCTGAGTTTCCCATGTGTCTATTAAACATGAGCGAGGCTCACCATTAGTGCTCACACTGCCACTCCTTCTGATTTCCTTGCAGCCTTTATTCTGCTTCTGGCTTGAGAGCATCAAGTTGCGAATGCATCTGAACTACCCCATGTACTGCTCAGGAATCTACAAACATACAGCACAGAACAAGCCCTCCTATAGCTGGGTGTCTTCATTTGTCTTTGCTGCTGAACAGTTTATAATGCTTAAGCTTGTATAAAGCAGCCAAAGTCTATTAAGGGACATTCGGTTGATGAACAAGGTTAAGCTTCAACTTCGATAGGAAGGAAGTTGGAGTGAATTTTTCCAGGGTTTGTTTTTGGTTTTTTGTACTTTGTCACACATTAGGGAGTTTTGCAAGTCTTCAGAAGACTAATTCTTAAGAGAAGAGTGACTGAAGGGAAAAGTTGGGGAGTTTAATTAACATTTCAGGGTGAAAAACAGTTCTTTTATCATTCAATGTTTTATATAATAAAAAAATTAGAACTGGAAGTATCTTAATTGAAAATGTTTCCATTAATATTTCAGCTAAGCTTCACAGCAAGACATACCTCTTCATAAGTACATGAAGAGGTTGTTGAAAACACTTGCAATGTAATGGTTTGCTGATAACAGTAAAATGTGCAGCTGAGCTCAACAGGATTGATTCAAGTACAGGGCATGTTGCTGGAGGTGTGTGAAAGTCAAACTAGTCAAAAATATGCAAATTAATACTTCAATCAGCTAAGCATAAAGTTCATCCAAAATCTTGTTAGAAATGTGTGAACCCATCCTCCCTCTGTCTGCAGTGAACTTGCAGAATTTGGCTAATAAAAGATCCTTTATTCTCTGTGTGAGGTCTGCATATTTTGGAGGATTGCAGGCAATTCTTCAGAAACTTTGAAAATCCAGTAGTAACCTACATATCTACTGTACTGAAATCATACAAACACTGTCTGAAATGTTTGAGAATCTCAAACTGAGAATCCTCACAGCACTGAGAATCCTTATAGCATTTTCCAAAATTTGACACCTAGAGTGTGCAAGATTTGGATGTGTCTGATTAAAACTGATTATATCAAACTTTTTATCAAAACCCCTTATATTTTCTTATTCTTAGCCTTGGGTATACGGGAGAGGGAGATTCCTTGAATAAGGGAGGATGAAGAATGTATTTTTAATAGAAAATGGTACTTTTGTCTTTGAAAGACACAATGTTAACAGATCCTGTATTTTCTCTCTCAACTGTACTATGTAAGTGCAAATAAAGAAGCCATCACAACTGCTCTTAAGGTTCAAATCTCTTACCCAGTTCCAATACAGCCCTCACAACAATATCTTGGTGCCTTGGATGGATTTACTCGTTTTGTGCATGTACACAACATAGATTACACGAAGATTATCATTATCATCTTTACTTAAATATAGGAAAAAAAAGCACAGGTGCCAAGAACAAGATCAACAAAAGGACTAGCATGTTGCTAGATTGGACACTATGCTGTATTTTCTAGGAATTGGTTTTTGGTTTTCTTTTCCTGTTTTTGGAAAAGTGTTGCTGTACTTAGACTTGTCAGATATGGGAGGTCTGGCTCTTCAGTTAATGTTTTCCCAACTTACACACACTGAAGTGACTCCAGTACTCCAGCAATGTATTGTGTAAAGGAGCAAGCACTTTTAGACTGGCTTATAATATATTTCAGAACTTAGGAAGCAACCCTCTAACCTCTGTGGCCATAGGTTTTATGAAGCTGAGTTTTGCACTACTATATTTATGTGTGATAATGCTGCAGCTTGGACAAAAGAAAGGAAAGCCAGGATGGCAGTAGGATAAACCTCTCTCCACTACATCCTTTCTTCACCTCCCATCATAAGCAGAGCCATAAAAAGGTTTTACTGGTCCCTTAAGGAATGTAACCTTGGGCATTAGACATTTAAAGACTGACAAGGAGCATACATCCATCATCCAGGGATGTTGGCAGGAAGTAGGACAACTAAGAAAGTGCAACTCCAGTTAAGACCCGACAGTTATGGCAACTGAGAAAGAAGAGGAGAATCACTCCAACATCATCTCTCTCAGCTCAGGACACAAGACCAAATCAACACTTCCACTTAAATCATAGACTAATTCATTGTGGGAAGACAACTAGGGCTGAAATTAGAGAAAACTGGGAAGTTATATTTACATTCCAGCAGAAGTTATAACAGTATGGAAATTATAGGATGAAAGCCCCCTGAAAGTTCTTCTTTTTTTCAATTAACTTCTCACAATGTTTTGCTACCAAAGACTCCGCAAACATAAGTAATTTTGAAATTTAAAGTGTCCTCTCACACTTTCATGTCACCTTTCCCCAAGGCAGTGATGGATGCCACAGAACTGTGTCAGTGTGAATTCAGCTGCAACATGTGGATGATTATACCTTCATTCCACTTGACTTTTGGGCTAGATAACTAGGCCTAAAGCTGCTTAAGTGTTTAAGCCCCTTCAAAAAACCAGTTGATATTGCTGATTTACCACCTGAGCAATACTTATAACACACAGAAAAAAAAATAGCAAGTATTGACAGAGATTCCCACATGAGCTGTTTAGGAAAACATTTGGTGTTCAAGTCGATTGCATGTATTCCAGGACATAGTAGTTGCTTTGCAGTATCAGTGTAGAGCACCCCTGGAAACAGAAATACGATGAAAAGAGTAGTGTGTGTCAACCTCAATAGACAGTTCTAACAAAAGCCATAGCTAATATTAGAAACAAAGCTAAGAATGCTGCAGAGCCTTGTGAACAGTGAAACATCATCAGCTCCTGCTATTTGTCATACTGTGACCCAATGCAGCATAAGATCAATACAGTAGACACTGAATCCCTGGAGAAAGATTTCAGTGCAAAACACAGGGATTCCTCTGTGGAGGTAACCAACCACATGAAGAGTCCTTTGTTGTTAAAGCAAAAATCCCCTTCATCATGGATAGCAGATGAAAAGTAGAACTTTGTGCTATTTATTTTTACTTTATTTGGCAAAACCATTGAAAGTTTACTCTTAACTACATGAACAATGTAGGTGTACTTCAATGACCAAGGATTTTTAAGTCAGAAAATAATGATTAGAAAAATTTTAGGAGAGACTGCTTTTTCACAGCAGCTTTTACAGGGTAGTCAAAGTGCAAGTCGCAAGGCTCCACCTGATTATTTGAGAGATAGGTTTAGAAGCTGCAGATGACAACAGATATTCAATAAGAATGAGACACGATTTTTGGATACGTGTACCATGAAGAGCCTTTGTCAATGAGAAATGTAAACATCAAAACTAAAGCTGAATGGTCATTATGGTCTTGAATTCTATGAGCCAATGCTACTGGTAATTTTGAGTATAGCCCTGCACTAGTTTACCACTTACAAAATTGAAAGGTGACTAAAAGATTAAGTTTACACAATTACCAGTTCACTAACAATTGAACACAAATCCTGGCTTAATTTCCAATTTACATAATACTGCTTAACAGACTGTTTTAGCTACAGTAATAGATAACTCTTGATATGTTAATACCCTGATGTTTAAAACCTTGCTGATTCTAGTTAATGCACCAAGGCATCCATCTCATCTTTGTGATTTGCATCCAAACATTCTACTTACCATTTTGCCAAACACTACCTCACTTTAGTAACTGCTATACAAGACTTAATTGCTAATTTTATGATGATTTATTTACAACAAGCAAAGTGATTGACAAATCACACAAATCCTCAATATATTAATTTTTGCAAGAGCTTTAACATGCAATGTGCTCTTGAATACACTCTTGTGATACGGAACTTGAGAACCAATAATACAACAAAAGGATGTTTCGAAGGAATGAATCCACTGTTTTTAAAGCTTTAAAAAGTAAGGCTCAAGTAGTGACTATGGGACAAATTGTTGTGTTCGATGAATTAAATACAGATACTCTAGAACTTGGATTCACCTAGAGTTAAAAAAAAAAAAAGGTGAAACTAAGCTCCTGAAAAACAGCAAAGCGAAAATAATCTTGCAGAAAATGAGAATGTGTAACAAGAATGATTGAAGGTTGTTCTTACTAGAAATTTTAGGTTAGTTTATAATGAAAATATATCATAATATGAACTGAAGTTAAAATTGTGATTAAAAAAAAAAAAAAAGATAAACCTGTAAAAGACCAATAGCCTCATCAAAATAGCTATCTCCCACAGAGCTTAAACCTTCAATACACCTAATGCTCTACCGTTTCAAGTGGAAGTATGCTGTTTTACATGTAGAATCAACAGTGGAGTAGGCAAGCCAGAGAGGAAAGCAGCTGTGGCTACTGATAACCTAGAGAACTACTCATCCACCTCTGACAACCCCAAGAGCTCTCCAGAGGACTGAGCATATTTTTGCCATGTCAGGAATGTATTCACAGAAGTAGATTTTTTTTAAAAGGTGCATTATTTTATTATGTTTACTATCTGGGGGCCTAGTAAAAATTAGTCATTGCTTTCATCATTTAAAATAATTTTTCATCAAATATGTGTAGATGTGGCAGGAAGTTTAGTTTAGGGATTAAGAAATTCCCTTATTTTCCAAAATATAATCTATAAATTAATTTTTATTTTCTGAAACAAAGTTCCCTTAGGGATGCATCTGTTAGCTTTAGAGATAGACTGTTACACGTAGGTTTGACCACAGAGCTGGGGGAGCCTCCGTGCTGTGGCTCCTGCATGTAAGGGCTTTTGCATATTGGTTCCATGATTGCCAGTTGAACAAAGATGGCTTAAAACAAACAGGGTCCAGGTGCTAGTAAATATAGGCAAATTCACCCAATTAAACAGTCCTTAGCCCCTATAAGACTAGTTGGGGTGTGTACAGCTGTAAAGTCTTTTTCTAGATCTACATCCAAGCTATTGGTTCAGCAACACAGGGTCATATAGTAAAGAATACTTCTTAGATTCCTGTTTAAAATCATGTATTTCTAAACACCTTGATAGCACAGCAGATACAGCCAGTAGGGAATTTGTTTAGATAAAGTTTAGACATCAGTGTAGATGAACATTAAAAAAAAGATAAAATATAGCATATACTGGACAGAAGTTCTGACTACAAGCAATCAACTAGTAAAACTGAGTATTTGCAAAGATGTTTTATAGTCACAAACAAGAGCAAATTTAGCTCTTCATGCAAGTATACAACTAAAAGCACAAACCCATGAAACTTGTTTGCATTCTTAGTAGCACAACAGCAGATAGTTTACCATCAATGACTTGAGATTTTTTCCTCAATTTCAAACACACTTCATACTGAGAAAAATGGATTCTTTTCATCAGCATAGAACCATTCAAATTGAAAAAAAAGATCAGTTCACAGCCTAGCAGAACACCAGCCAAAACCAATTCAGTATTAGAATAGGGACTACAAAACACAAACCACTGTCTTTTATACTTACTTAAGTACTGCTACCTCAAGGAAGTCTTTATGGTTCACTCCTGAAATTTCTCATTCCTTCTTCAGGATCTCAGCTACCACTCACTCACCTCATAAGTGCCAGATCTGCTTTGTCAGATTCAAATCCCAGGGGAAGCCTGCACTACACTTTTCTCACATAGCCTTAGTGGGAAACTTGTCGTAGAGGTCAGGTCTTCCTCCCACACTATATTTCAAAGAGAAAACACACTTTCTACTACAATAAATACATAGATTTTAAAAAAGCAACAACAAACCCCTTATTTGAATTTTCATATGCAGTTCACAGAAACTTGATTTACCTCTTTCCTTAACATACAGAGAATAAGCAGTGTGCCAACCTATTTTTTCCCTTTTAAGCAATTGGAGACATCTGCTGACCATGTGCTAACAGAAAATAATTAACCAATTTATACTTTGTCAACAGATCTGTTTTTATGTGCTGAGTGGTTTGGCTTGTTGAATGTATTTTGGTTACATAGTACAGAAAAAATGCAAGGCAGTTCTCTAACTAAGACATGGGATTTTATTTTCAAGTCTTTTATATTTTCTCTAATTTCTATGTAGTAGTAGCATTTCCTGATTTTACCTATTGAGTACTTACTTAAGCATAGCAGCATTATCTACTGTGTCTGTCTTAGTCTTAGATAATAATAAAATAGAAGGTATGATGCCTGACTGAATGATTTCCAGCCCAAATTCTTAGTATAAGGATATAGTTTCAAAAAACCCATTTATTCTTACCATATGTGCTGCAACAGGAACCAAATCTGCCTTTTTTCTGAACTGAAAAATGTTATGATATCCAAAAGTTCATTAAACACATATGATAACACTAGTTAAAAAAAAACTAGTAACGAGGAAATGACTCTCTATTCCTTATGTCTACTGACACTATCATAGGGACTGTGAATCAAAATCAGGACAATGTTTTGTTGATTTCTGAGGGCATGGTACATCTAAAAGCAATTAACTGAGGGCAGGAAAAGAAGTGGAGTGTAGGAACTTAACTAATACAGACTAGTTTACCAACATATTTATTGGATGGTTTAGATGATCTATAGTGTACTCTACTTCTTGAAGAGCTAGTTAAGTTCTTATTTTTTTTTCTGTCACTGAAATTTCTTAAAAGCTCTCGATAACCAGCTCTCTTACAGCAGCTCAAATGGACCAAGTGCTGCCTTTTGCCTTTTGAAAATTAAGTCCTTTCAAGAGGATAACTTTAAATATTTAAAAACTGTGCTAAATTGTACACATCCAGCAGGCTTATAACTACTATAAATTGTATAAAACATTATGGATTCAAAGTATGCTTCTGTGAAGAAAGCTTTATAGTAAAGTGGCAACTTGAGGCAATATAGTCCACTGTTTAATTTTTTAGCTGAAGCTGAATACGTAGTAGAAGGCCCTTTCCTGAAGAAATCTATGGCTGAAGTAGAATTTACCTAAAATTCCCAAATGCCTGCAACCAGCAGTGAAAAAGATAACTTGTTTTTTTGATCCTGCCAGTACCACCCAGAGACACAGATCTTCCACAAACAAGTCTATTAAAACTTCCTAGGGACCAACCAGATCAAAAGTGAGTGGGCAAGTACTGGAAGTTCGCATAGCTACTCTTTAGGAAATGTTTAGGGAATGAAACAGGAGTGGGTGAAAGCATGAGATCAGAGTCAGAGGCTAGGGAGCAGAAATGTACACTATGCATCAGTAAGCATTAAGAATGATGGATAGCTGATCCTTTCTGAAGTCAGGAGCTATTTGTAAAGCTTGTAGTGTTCACTGCTGCTGAGGATGTAATTCATTACATTAAGTTTGTAAACCTCTATGCAAGATAAAAGAGCGGAAGAAAGGGTTTACTGTTGTAAGTAAACCGTTCCTTCCAGAATGAACATTAGTTGCACTAAGTTTGTATATACAGTATTTTTTATTTTGTTTACTCCTTTACATAAGCATAATACTGTAGTAGAGGTGGCAGTTGACTTGGAGTTCCTTTATCTGCAACCCTGCTGTTTAAATATAAGGTTATTCATTTCCTGCATAGGTTTGGTGCTTTTTGGTTTGTTTGGGGTTTTTTAAGTAAACTAGCTAATAACCATCTCTGGTAATTAATTTTGGAAAAGCGATTAAAGTCAAAAAAACAAAAGAAGAAGAAAATCATCTTTGACTTACGTTACAATCAGCCACTCACTGTGTAACTATATGAAGTATCAAAGGCAGTTCTGAAGTTTAGCTCGCAGAAAGGTGAGGAGGAAAAAATGGTGGGAGTGCAACTGAACTGAAAGCTTCTAAACAGAAATAAGATCCATAACAAAAACAAAAAAGTTTTCATTCCTATGATTCCCTTATATCACATGTAAGCTGAATTCACTATCATGCAGCATACCTTGGAGCAAGAAGGCAAGTTTTAATTATTAAAAGCGATTTCACTGGGTGTGATGATAGATACAGACTTTTCTGTGTGGTTTCAGATACATAAATGTGATCATATGCCACAAAATGGGAAATGTGATTGCTTTGCTGATGTACTGCAGGGTGAATTACTCTTAGTTTATTGTGATTCACATAGGAAAGTGGAATGTAGAACCTTTCAATTTTTAGATCAACACATTGAGGAACAGATGTGTCTTTTTCCTAAAAAAAATATATTGCCTTGAGTCTAAAACTCAATGCACCTAAACATTTCATGGCATTGAGGCTGTTTATAAATATTTTGGGTTTAATTAATATTTTATTATTAAGAATTAGTACCATTGCAAAATGTCAGCAGGCATTAGTGTTGTAGTTGGCAAAGATTTATTGCCAAGGATTCCCAAACCATCCTCCCTTGTACGAGAAATAGCACGGCCAGCAGGACCAGGGAAGAGATCATCCCATTCCACTCAGCACTGGTGAAGGCAAATCCCAAATCCTGTCTCTGGTTCTGGGCCCCTCACTATAAGGCAGATATTGAGGTGCTGAAGCGTGTCCAGAGAAGAGCAACGGAGCTGGTGAAAAGTCTGGAGCACAGGTGTGATGAGAAGTGGCTAAGGGAGCTGGGGTTGTTCAGCTTGGAGAAAAGGAGGCTCAGGGGAAACCTTGTTGCTCTCTACAAACACCTGAAAGGAGGTTGTGGCGAGGTGGGGGGTGGTCTCATTTCCCAGGCAATACATGCTAGGACAAGAGGAAATGGCCTCAAGTTCCACCAGGGTACGTTTAGATTGGATATTAGGAAAAACTTCCTCACTGAAAGGGTTGTAAAATATTGGAACAGAGTACACAGGGAAGTGGTGGAGCTACCATTCCTGTAGGTATTTAAAAGATGTGTAGCTGTGTTTTAGTGGTGGACTTGGCAGTGCTGGGTTAATCGTCGGACTCAATGGTATTAAAGGTCTTCTCTAACATAAATGATTTTATGATTCCATGACCTTTCTGTTTAAATTTTTGAAGAGGTTTTAATAGCAGATATTGATACCAAAGGAGCCACAGCCTACTGGAGCATTTCAGTAGAAAAACAACAAAAAAAGTAGAAGATAAAACATTATTTCTCATAATTGGAAGTTCAGCTGGTAGAGATATGACAGTATCAGCTGATGAGCTGGCAGAAAAAACAGCAGAAGACACTGTGATGAAACAAGAGTGTGTGTTAGGTGTAGTTGCAAATGATATTGTACTTAGGAAAAGAGAGGATGAAATGAATAGCTAGTCCATTATCTAGGCCAATACCTCAGTTTGCAGTAGTGCACCCAACTTAATTTTGAGATTGCATTAAATCATAAACTATTTTTGAAACAGCTGTTCATATCACCCCTGTGTTTTCTTGCATACAACCTCCAAATGTAGTTCCCTCAAACTTCCAACTACTTAAACTATCTCAGTTCCCATGTAATATTGCAAAGATTCTTACAGGCTGGTGGTGTCATCTTTTGCTCCTCATTGGCACCATTCAAATACTATCATAATCACTTTCAAACTATATGAATTTTCAGAGTAGTACCAGGAAAGAATTAGAGGCTCTTTTCAGCTTTGTTTTAAAATACTATTTGCAGGAGTTGAGCTTGCAATCTGGTGCTCAGAATTTCTCCATGCTATTTGATTCATTATGCCACCAGTCAGTACCGCTGAACAGAGAGGAGGAACACCAGTGTATCACTCAAGCAACATTCATTTCTCATTAGGCCTCTTCCACAGATGGTAAAGCAGAGCACCAGCCTTCCTGCCCCTCTCATCTCCCATGAAACGATGTTGGTGTCCTGGTGATGCTTGTAATCACCTCTTACTATCCAACATGTGCTTTTAGCACCATGACCTTAACTACGGTTTATGATTTTTCCATATGCTTTCAAAAGACACAATTACTTGGAAACTTGTAAATTGTCCATTTTTTTGTTTTCTATGTTAGAAGAAAGAAGCTGGAATCAATGCAACATGGTCATGTCTAGCCCTAGGGAGGAGTTAAGTGCTGGCTTTACAGTCAGACATATCTTTCAGAAATGCAAATTAAGAACAGACTCAAAAACTCTGGAAGTTATAGAGCATGACATAGTTATGAAGGAACAGTTTTCCAACTCCAGTGTTGCCTAACAGCTAGCATTTCTTTCCACCTGTTTTTCCTTCCACTCTGCTTATCAGGTAATTTAATTTTAGGAGCATTAGTCTTTCAGTTTAGAAGGACATTTATGCAAATACTCAAGTCCCTCTCTGAAAGCTCTTCTAGTTCTTCACAAGCCACTGATAGCTTAAGGCCTTTGTTGACTCAAGATCAACACAACTACAACACTAACAAGAAAAGAAGACTTAGGACTTAAGAGAAATCTTTCTATAAGAACAGAAAAGGTAGCACCCAAATGTCCACCTTGAAAGCTCTGCACATCTTGAAAGAAATTAATGCATCCACAAAATGGATACAAGTATTTAGCCTATTGCTGCTTTTAGAACCTGAAAAAAATTCAGTTGTCCCTTCCACAAGGAAAAGGCTGTACAATACCTTGTAAGACCCTATCTTCTTTTTGTTGTGATAAAGTGTTGTCAGCTCATAAATAAAAAAAATCACTCTACCTCAAATCTGATCTATGAGAGCAAAAATCAGACCTGCTGGAAAATTTAAGGCTAAGACCTTAAATGACACTTTTATCTTCTCTATGAAGTAAAAATCCCCAGAGGATTTCCACATCTGCCTCTCATCCCAGCAAAAAAAAAACCAAAAAAAACCTTAGATCATAGATAGTGTATAATTATTTGAGCTAATGTATGCAAACAATATAGACAAAGCAAGAACAGGTAATACAAAGCATTTATAAAACAGCTAAAGTATTTTAGGCTTACTTTTGGAAAAAAACCAAGCTTACCAGAGAAACAATAGCCAAGTAACATTTTATGTCAAATAACTAGTATTTCTCATTGCACTATGCATACTATCCAGGCTACATACTCAAGAGTCTTGACACTTTCAGAAAGGATAAGCAACAATCAAATATATATATATCTATTTTTTTTTTTTTTTTTTAGAGCAAATGATAGAGAAAATGAATTGGGTTGAGGACAGAATGGGATGACAGCCCAGGAGTCTTCAAAATTACTGTAATAACTTTCAACAACCTTAAAAAATAAGGATGAAATAAAAATGGAGCAGTAACTCTAAATGCTCTTCTAAAAGAGCTAGTGAAGTTCACCATTAGAGGGTGGCACTGCAGAAAAACAACAGCTGTATTCAGGAGAATAGACAACAACTCTTCATATTGCTCCATCAGTAGAAACTGAAGATGCAATACTGAGGCTTCATGCTGTGCTTGGACCATAATAGAGTAAGCACTTTGACATGGCCATGCCTCAGACTTTTTCTTTGATGCAAGTTTCCCAAAGACAAAAATGTCCTTAAACTTAAAACAAAAAACAAACAAACAAAAAAACTCCAAAAAACAAGCAACCAAAACGAAACAAAACCCCCGTATATTTTATTAGAATAGAAAGAATGTTTTGCCTTTTACACAGACACTCAGAGTGACTAATCAACCAAACATGAAATTATTATAAACTTGCAGCCATGTTGGCCATGGTAGACCAGGAACACGATGGACTGCTGATTTCTAGACCCCTCTCAGGACCTTCTTTCTCTCACAAGCTCTCTTCCCTCGAGAACGCACCAGCAGGTAGGTGTCTGCTCTCCTAAAAGAGAGTATAACATATAGATGTGGCATTGTGCCTAACAAACTCTTTATTATATCAGTAACATTAGGCCTTGTGAACAACAAAATCTTGAGCATGGTTTAATTTAGCTAATGCCAATAGCAAATGTTTGCTATGTGTAAAAGAGTCAAGATTATACGAAAATGTTTGTAAGATCAGGTCTATTAATGGAGACTGACAGCTGAATTATGAAGATGGACTTAAACACAAGTAAAAGGGGGATATTAAACAAATTAATCACTCATAGGAGAAAAGACTTCTCTGGAGTTTTGCTCTGTGTATGATCTGATTATTATTGCATGAAATGCTTTTTTGTTCTAAAGTTTTTCATAGTACTGTACTGGGTTTGGCTAGGCTAGAGTTAATTTTCCTCAGAGTAACTTTTATGGAGCTGTGGTTTAGATGTGTGAGGAAAGCAGTCTGATAACACACTGATGTTTTAGTCATGATGAACAGTGCATACACACTGTCAAGGCCTTTTTCATTTCTCACTCTGTCCTTCCAGTGAGTAGCCTGGGGATGCACAAGAAGTTGGGAAGCAACAAAGCCAGGACAGATGATCTCAACTAAACAAAGGGATATTCCATTCCATACCATATGGTGTCATGTTCTAAAAAAAAATCGGTGGGTAAGTTTACTTGGGCTACAATTGCTCAGGGACTGGTGGGATATTGTTTTTTTTTTTTTTTTTTTTTCC
>VZTE01004143.1:254435-308685 GCA_013397775.1 Eulacestoma nigropectus | reverse complement strand
TAGGGGAGTTTTTTGTCTGTTCATTTGGAGTGTTTTTTTTTTTGGGGGGGGGAGGGGGAGCTTGAAGGGAGGGGTATGTTTCTGTGTTTCTATTTTTTACTTGTTAAATTACCTATCTCAACCCATGAGTTTTCTCTCCTTTATGCTTCTGATTCTCTCCCCCACCTCATTCAGAGGGAGTGAGGGAGCAGTTGTGTGGTGCTTAGCTGCCTAGCAGGGCTAAACTTCAAGTACTATTTGCAAATTTTGAAGTACTCAAGAAACACTAAAGAGTTTGTTTCTCATGGTATCTTCAAGTAGCTGAATGTAGTGTTTTAGTAATTAACTGTTTTTTAAGTGCTATTAGTTGATGCTTCAATGCTATAATGGCTTCCAGCATAATGGCAGATCATGGATTTGTAAAACAAATATTGTAGATATTAATTTCAGAACTATCAGAGATCAAATGGGTAGTGATGTTCTTGTTATTTTATTTATTTGTATATCTTGTTTATTATTCTAATAAAGCAACAATGTAAATCTTTAATAGAATTAGAGTCAGGTTTGTAACTATATAGTATCACATAAATGGTGTTTTTACATTAGTGCTTTGTCTAACCTCATATGAGTTCCAAAACTAACATTTTCACACTAGCAAATGACAAATTACTATATATATATATATATATCTTCCAAAACTTTCATTCAAAGAATGAGGTTTCATTCCAAATCTGATTGAATTTTTTGCTTTGGAATACCATGAACCAGAGAAATTCAGACCCTAAACATTCCTAAGATCCTCTTTGTCTCTTACTCTGTAATTACTTATGCTCATAATATCTCAATCACTTGCAAATTCTCCTGACTTAATAGTTTATCTTTCTCTGTAGTCTTATCCAATTAGAAGAGCAAGATTAAACCTCTGTGTTTGGGCCTCTGTGAATTATTTTCTGAGGATATTCAAACTCCCAGTAGCCCACAGGTCACTTTTCACACCATCATTTTTCCACCTTTTGTTTTGTCTATTTACTGTGCTGTCTCTGATCTATAAATCCATATTCCACCATGGCTGCTGCTGCAACTTTATGCCCTATACAAAATACTTCTTCAGGAAATTGATGTTTCCCTGAAATCCCTGAAACAAGCAGATCAGCCAGCCTTCTTTTCATATGATTTTATGGGTGTCATGGCTGAGAAGTAGATAATTTCATTGAATATCATACAAATCCTTCTGATTAAGGAATACATATTGCCATGTACAGGTAGGCAATACAGGTCACTGAGTCCTCATAAGATTCCTAATGTAATTTAGGTTGGAAGCCACCTCTGGACAGCTTAACTCTTGCATAAAGAGCATTAAATTCAAACTTAGATGTGGTTTCTCAGGACCTTGTACAGGTGAATTTTGAAAATCTCTGAAGATAAATGTTCAACACACTCTGAGTCCCTCTTCCAGGGCTTCTAAATAAGGAAAATTCCTTCTTTGTGTCCTGTTGGATTTCCCCTTCTCTAAATTGTGACCTTTTGATGTTTTTGCTTTTGCTCTGTGGATCTGAGAAGGGTTGGGATCCACCTCTACAGTCCTTCCTTTGGATAGTGAAAAACTAAAATAAGATCTCAATAGCCTTTTTCAGGCTAAATATAGTCCCCATAGAAGTTTCTTTTATGTCGTGCTCCAGCTCCTTCCCCATAACTGAGGCATGGTGGGACTCAGCTGAGCCCACTCCAGTTTTCCAAAATTTTTTTTCTGCTATATATGCAAAACTAGAAAGAATAAGTGTAGCTTCATGAGTGCTAAAACAAAGGGAAGAAATGACAGTCTTTTTCCTTGCTACTCTTTACTTATTAGCAGCCAAATATGTGGTTAAATTTCAATGCTGCAAGGAAACCTTTCTTGCTCCTATTCCATTCATCCCTCAAAAGTCTCTGATTTTCTTTTGAATAACTTCTACATACTGTCTGAGCCTTGACACTTCACAGAAATACTCTTTCTGAACCAGTTTTTGCATTTGTGTTTGTTGGTGTTCATGGGATGCTTGTGGCCCTGTTCCTTCAGCTTGCTGAGGTCCTGATGAACAAATCCCTGAATCCATCTGGGTATACTGCTTCAGACCATAAGCTGAGAACACAAGAATATACAGATGTGTAGGTTTAGTTAAACATGGTCATTACTCATGCTTAACTTTTTTGTGGGTATGTCTCAGATGATCCCCAATGCAGAAATGAAAACTGGAAGACAGTCCTTTTCTAGATAGCATCCAATCCCAGCAGCATGGAGACAGACTGATGGACACATAGAAAGAAATAATAAATTAATAATGGTTTGCATAACAGGTGATTGTGAAAGCATAACAGGACCAAGGCATTACAATTTCTTTCTAGATATGTTTTGTACCTATTTTCAAGCTCCTTTTTCATCTTTTTGGAGGGGCTGTGTGAATAAGTATGCTAGTTTGGAGGTGCTTGAACACTATAAAAAGAGAAAGAATAAATTACCTGAGACACATTCTTTCAAAAGAAATTTTTAAGGAAGAAAGATGGAAGGAGACACAGGGACTTTACAGAGAGGTTTATATAGCTTTTTCAGAGGAAAACATATATCTTCGTAATATTAAACAAGTCTTTTTCTTTTTTTTTTTTCTTTTTTTTTTTTTTTTTAATTCTATTGAAGTATTACAGGTTAGAACTGGCTGGACAATGACAATTTAGTTCCGTGAGAAAACCTCAGCTGGCAAAATATGGCATTCTTCCACATTGAAATTGTTTCAGGTACATTTTTGTTTTGAAGTGATCCAATTTTCTGGATCTTTTAATCATTATCCTTATTTATCAAAGTAACTAGAAAGTCTAGCTGTGTTTCAAAAGCTTTCTTATTGGGAACTTCATCAATATCAGTGGTTCCATGAATTGTGTCTGTCCTTTGCAGAATAGCGAATTTAAGCCCAAAAGGAATATTTCTTTTAAAAGGGTCCAGTGCTATTAAAAATTGTGTAGGCAAGAAGAAAGCAAATCAAGGTGGATGATTATTCTCAAATTAATATTTAAACATTTAAATATTTACATATTTTTAATATTTTTAAATTGTTTTGAGTTGCTTCAGAGGATTCAGTCATGCATAGTGCTATATGGGTCCTAAAAGAAAATATCTGCCCCAAAGTTAGGTGAAAAGAAATTGATCTGCTGTGCACCACTCTAAGGAAACACTGCAGCATACAGGTGCTGCTACCAGAGATGGGTATCCCTGGAGAAGGGATTCATACAAGTCATAGGAGTTTCCAGTAGTTGGGGTTAATGTAAATGTGTTACCCACTATGTGGTTCAGCTGTCTGTAACCCGAAGTCTAGGTTTTGTACAGCAAAACTGTGTAGCCATGGCTAAGGTTGCTGAGGCAACTGTTTTGTGATCAGAGAAATTGTGAGAAAGTAGGTTTGATTTGCACCATGCAATATATAGTAAACAGAAGACTGTTGAGATTTCAACACAAAGAATAAGGAGAAGATAAACCACAGCCCAAAATTATATGGAAGGGTATAATATGCTACAGGAAAAAAACAGTAGTATAAGACAACTCCACAGCTCCGAAGCTCCATTTCAGGGAGCAGCAGATGCCAGACCTTTCCTATCAGATCAGCTACTATCTGCTACCAAAGATATTGGATGTCTTAAGTGCGATATGGTGAGTTGGAAGTCTGAAGTACACTTAAATAAGTATGTAAGTGCTTGGCCCAGTGGCTTGATAATGCTAGTTATCATTTGTGTGTGATATACGATCAATGACAGCTTTATACTTTGAAGTTTTATATGGCAATCTTCAGAGTCTTTCAGTATGTGCAAAAAGATGCCCCAAAAATGTGACCCTGAGAGAGACAGATGGTTACATCAGTTGCTACTGCTCATGTCCCAGCTGCATACTGAGAATAAATTTAAGTTGTTTTTTTAAGAACCACAGTAACATTCCTAGACACAAGCGGAGGCGTAAATAAAATTTGGTGACCTTGGGTGTAAATCTCTTATGAGGTAATTCTGAAGTCATTGGTAAGATATATATGTGTACTGGGGAAACACTTCGAATCCTCTATGACAGAGAGGCAAAACTGATCCTCAAAGTTCTTACAGTCTGTTTGGGCAGGACAGTCAAAATTTTTAAGATTAGCATAGAGAATACTATAATGAAGAGATGCATGTAGCTCATTTGCCAGTTACATACAGTAAAAAAATATACAGCATTTCAGGAAATGTATATATATGTAAGATTAAATATTTACCTGTATGGACATGCTGGTATGTGATGAGGTAGTGTGTTGCACTGTCTGTCCAGTAGAACATTTTCTATACCCACCATTCAGATTTCAGCCGCCAGCAAACCTGTTAATGATTTCCATATCTCTGGCAAAATGGATGCACAAAAATCTGAAAATTTACTGAAAATTCGTCCAGAGCAAGAAAGAGATTAGTTGTTGTAGGCAAGAAAATGGATTCAGCTTTCAAATCCACAGAACCATGAAGCAGAGAAAAATTAAGTTACATAAACTTGATGTAAGTTAGGAAAGACAAATAATGAGTGTTGTAAATAGGCCACCCTTAAGCACAATAATGGTCCGTGCTGTTAAACTCATAACCTAAGGGCCACACCTAATTTTCATGTGCATTGAGATTTATGTCAGGAAGGTAAGCTTTAATTGCTGCTTCATTGCCCTAGGCTTGATTACTGCTTTTATTGTAAAAGGGAGGAGGAGGAGGAGGAATGTCACAATATATCTTTATTTATATTTAAGCAACTCCCAACAGAAAACATTAATGGTATAACAAAATGGAATATAAAATATGTATGCATTTATGTCTAGCAAACATAACACAACATGCCTGTTCAGAATCTGGTTTGGACTCAAGAAGTAAAACGGAGAAATTGCTTTGGTGTTTAATGAAATCTGTGATATATATACATACAGTCTTTCCCACATAATTACTGAGGCATGAAACATTGCTTTTGTATGTGCTCATACATTCTTTGATTACAGTAAAGCACTTTTAGGACTCATGTCTGTGTTACTTGTGTTGAACCACAGCCAGTGAATCTCCATTTGGCTTGCCACTTCAGTCACTCGGATAGAGAATTGGAACAGATGAAAAGAATTAACTAAGGGACTGACTGTATGAA
Source organism: Eulacestoma nigropectus (assembly GCA_013397775.1). NCBI lineage: Eukaryota > Metazoa > Chordata > Aves > Passeriformes > Eulacestoma > Eulacestoma nigropectus. The sequence goes on along the minus strand of VZTE01004143.1, from coordinate 303,548 downwards.
AGACTGCAAAGAAGACATGCAGTCCTCTAGTGTTAGCTTGAAGAAGAGTTGTTCCAGTCCTGTACCTATAGGGCTTCTTACAGCACTCCATAGTGCCTTACAGCCAATAGCATCCAGTGAGAACCTTTAAAGTCACAACCGACTTACCAGTGTCTCACATTCCTGTTCTCACAGTGTTGAGGAAAGGAAGTTGAATGGATAGGACTGAAATCCTTTGTTGCTATCTCTCTGACTCTGGGGATGTTCTATTGATTAATGCTCAATTCAAATAATGTTTGAGTTGAACGTAAATATTAGAATTACATAATCAAGTTTGAACATTGCTTTGGGACCTAAGAGAGAGTAACTCATACTGTGTCTGCATCAGAAAAGTTCAAATTACTGACTTTGAGGTAACTAGTTTTTTAATCTTACTATTACAATAATTCTTTCTACTTAAATAAGATAATATCCAATTCCACATACTAGAAAATTAGTAATAAATCCTTCTGAAACAACGCAGAAAGTTCATTCTTTCAAGTGTTTTTTCATGATGCTGTTAATAACTGTATTACAAATTAGTGATGTTTCCTGTACTACAGACACATTTATATCATGCTATTAGTTATTATTTTCAAGAAAATATGAGAAGGAATTATGGGTTTCTAATAACTCTAAAGTCATGATAACTGAAGGACAGCAAGGAAAAAGATAAAGGCATAAAGATATTCTGCAAGGCAGGGAAATTCCTCTGGAAAACTCTATTGTACAGAAGACAAAACTTTTCAAAGAAAGAGTGTTTATGTGAGACAGTAAGAACAGTGAAAAAATCTATCCTTCTGAGCTATAAGATGCCAGCAATCACTTCCAAGGAGAAAACAGGACAAAACAGAAGAGAGAAGTGGTGTTACCACCCAAAACAAAGGATTGTATGCATTAGATCTCTAAACACCACTCATTTGCAGACTGCAATTATATAAATTAATTACAACATACATTTATCTCTTGTATTCAAACTTCAAACAAAATGTCTTGCTTTACTAGCAAAGTATGTGAAATAAAATGCACCATGAAGAAGTTCTAAGATGTCCAGCTATAAAACCAGATGAGAGCTATCTGCAGTAAGCCAGGAAGGCACTTTTTGAAGATACTTTTTCTTCTTAAGGAAGACAAGGACACTGAAAATTACAGTTCCCTTTACTTTTGTTCATTCTTGCCTTCTTCTTGTTTTGCCGTAAGAGCTGCAATTATTTACACCATGTTACTTTTTCTTACTGGAGAAAGCACAAAGCACTTAAGGAAGAAAACTTCTTCTCCCTGCAGGTAACACCAAAACATAAAGTAACACTGTTGTAATCTTGGCCTAGTTGAAGTTCAAAGAGACCAGTGGTGGATTGGGGTTTTTGTAAGATTGTGCTATTTCCTGTTCAAAGGTTTATAAAATGCTGTGAATAAAGGACAGCTTCAAATTTCCTGGTGTTTGCCAGACTCATCCAGTTGTGTTCTTCCAGCTCTGCTTTGAAAAAAATATAAAGACCAAGCCTCTCAGTCTATTCTGCTGAAACAGCATCAGGAAGAGCTCTCTTACATTCCTATAACCCTAGCAGCTCTCTAACATGCATCTCAGTTCTGCTTTCAGGTGGGATCAAGCTTTCCTCCTTGATAAGAGTAAGCAGAGAAAAAACGCTACTGACTCATTAGTGAACAAAGGTGACATTACAGCAATCATCTCAGACAGTAAATCACTTTGCACACTGTGCCACAACGATGCTAATTAAACATGAAGCACTCAGTCCAGCCCATATTTCAGCTGAAGAATTGCCACTGAGGACAATATTACACCAGCAATGAACTTGACCTAATGTCCTTGGAAAGATCACTTCAGAGTGCCATTATCTGAGAAGAGGAATGACACAGATGCAGCGGTGAGACAGAGGAAGGAAGAGGGCAGTAGTTCAGACCTTTTCATGTGGACAAAAATCAGTGATTATATCCTGAAGATTCCTGCCTCTTTTAAAATTTAAATTAACCACAAAGCTCAGCTCTTGCTTCTCATATTGGCATTTGGTTGCTCTAAAAAATATCCCATAGCTAAGCAGATCAGAAAAATAAAAGCTTTTTCCCTCACCCAATCTCATGAAAATTTGTTTTGTTGAAGTGGAGGGAATAATATGGCCTTCCATATAACCTTTGAATAGAATTGAAGGTTTGACTTGCCAGTGAGTTCTCAAAAAATCTGTGAATTTCTCAGAAAAGTATGTATCTTCTGACAAAAGGTAAAAGAGGAGGACAGAGGAAAAATCATTGTTATCAGAGTGTCAGTTGAGTGAAGATACTTCATAAGGATCATGAAGACAATCGGGGCTGGAGCATCTCTCCTGTGAGGAGAGGGTGAGAGGGTTGGGGTTGTTCAGCCTGGAGAACAGGAGGCTCTGGGAAGACCTTACTTCAGGTTTTCAGTACTTGGAGGGGGTTTATAAGAAATCTGGGGACAAACTTTTTAGCAGGGCCTGTTGCATTAGGACAAAAGGTAAAGGTTTTAATTTGAAGAAGGGTCAATTTAGGTCAGATATAAAACAGAAGTTTTTTTACAATGATGGTGGTAAAACACTGGAATAGATTACCCAGGAAGATGGTAGATACCTCATCCTTGGAAACATTCAAGGGGCTCTGAGCAACCTGATCTGGTTGAAGATGTTCTTGCTTAGTGCAGGAGGGTTGACCAGATTTTTTTTCTATGCTACATAAAATAGAATAGCCACCCAGGTTGAGTGTCTGAGAGAACTTTTCCCCTCCATATTTTTTTCTGATTTTTATTTTTTTTCAGCGAGGGTTGTGGCAGGGGGGGAAGAGAAATGCAGTTTAAACAATGCTGGTTTAAACAGAGACTCATGACAACTCTGAAGCCAATGATAAACCACACCAGAATGCCCATTAGACAAGGAACCATGGTTGGATGGATTTCAGGGGAGGCAGGCAGCTCCTACAAATTCTTTTCTATTTTTATAGTTTGAATAAATTTCTAGTGTGGAAATGAAAAGTGATAATTGCATTTTTTTAATAAATTGGAAAATACCAAAATTTTGAAGGCATGATGTCAAGAGACTGATGAAAATGCTTACAAAAACAATGAACATTTTCTGCCTCACACTCCACTTGCCAAAACAAATTAACTGAAAATTCAGACCAAACAGCTCACTCCACTCTTCCTTTGGTTTTTCAAAAACCAAAATAAGATGTCTTATCCTCTCTTCTACCAACACTTTTTCTGGTACTCTTGCATTCTCTTGACTCTAATGCAAACAAACCTGATGATCCAGTTTTCTGTTATTTTTTCCCAGATTTCTGTTACCTGCATCTTCTGTTATCTGCATGTCATATAGTTTGCAAAATCCCTTGTTCTGCTAGTGTCCAATCTCTTGCCTTACTCTTACCCAGATTTTTGTTTCTTCAGAAAACTTGAGAAGATGCACTGGATTGGCTACACCAAAGCCTGCTACTAAGTGGGTATTTTCACTTAATTTATGGCCAAGCTGCATAAAGATATTGCTGGAACTTTGCTAACAAAATCTGCTGCTTCACTGAGCATTTTTAAAACAGCCAGTCATCAAGGTAGCTGAGCACGCAAACACATTTATACTTTTAAACATTTATCTAAAACGAAGTAAATGCAAATACCTTTTATACTTACTTCACAGTTGATAATGAAAAAAGCTTCAAAGTAAAGTAAAATAGGTCAAAAAAGGCTACAACTGAAGAAAAAGAGACTGTATTTTGAGTAGAAAGGCTATTCTCTGTTGACTGAATGCATACGTCTTAACTACAGCTGTAGCTAGCTCAGAAGTGCATTTGCAAGTGTACAGCATGTGGTATGTGGGGCTGATGATAGATTAGCACACTGCCAATATTTAAGACGAGAGATTTTCTTTCACAGAGTGACAGAAGAAGGATTAACATACAGTAGAGAACTAATGTCTCCTAATGAGCATAAAAGCCTTGAACTGTGTGACTCATTGAAATCTCAGTTTACTATCTAACAGGAAGAAAAATAGAAAAGGAACTGAAAATATTTTTGGTGTTTCATTTTCAAATCAGGAAAATAAATAGATTTATTTTAGAGAAAGAAAAAATAATGTTCTGTTTCATTTAATTATTTTCTGTTTAGATTTGGTTTGATATTTCTTACAAAATGGAAAGATGTCAGAAAAAAACCATTGAGAGCTGTCCTAGGTTACAATGTAAGATGTGCCCAAATGAATGTATTCTATCACCATCTTCATAAGTTGTTAAAAAACCGGTGGGGCTGTGTTCAGTGTTCCCCACCTCCTTTATGGCTCATCCCTGAAAAACTCTGGGGATATCTCCTGTTAATGGGCCTGCTGTTGAAACCAGGTGGGGCAGTGTTCCGTATCTCTCCCATGACCCATCCTCCCTCCAGGGGGATATCTTCTGCTAATGGGCCATCTAGTCTCACACATGACTGATAAAATTACATCATCCCATTGTGAGATGCTCTGCCCAGAGGGGGGAACCAAGCATTCCATCCTGGATATAATCTGAGATTTCGAACACCACAAGTAGCCTTTTTCCACTGGATTCCCACAGGAAGACCAGACCCCTCAACAGGATCACTGCTTCAACAGAACCATCACTCCAGGAGGTCTGCAGCCACCATTTAATTGGACTGCTACCAACACCCTGACTGACAGGGTGTCAGGTTGTATTCTGACTCTGTCCGTGGTTTTCTTTTTGTACTATTGCATTTATTTTATTTTTCCTATTAAATTGTATTTCTGACTTGGAGTCTCTCACTGGTTTGCTTTCAAACTAGTACATGAACAGGAAAAATTAATTAGAAAAAAAAAAATTAGCTCTTTCAATCTGGAGGTGAAAATAAGATGAAGGGCACAAAATCTGATGAAAGTTAAACTGCAAAAGATTTCTGTGATACTCAACAGTTTTTTGTTATGGTTTTTGATTTTATGCAAAAAGCAAGCTAAGCCGAATCTTAAAATTTAATTCAGGTGTACCCAGAATGCTCAGAAGACAGAGAAAATACTCTGCAAAGAAAATTCTGTGTCAGTTCTTTTATCAAAACTTCACTGTGATCAATGGAAAGCTAACAGAGTTTGAGAGGGCTTTACCTTGAAATCCTGATAGCAGTTGCATAGAAAATGTAATAAGAGACTACCTGAGGTGTGTCAAAAGGTGTGATGGGGGACAGCAGATGTTTTCTTATTATTTCTTATTTTCTTTAACTGACAATGATGGAGTAAGAATATTCATATAGAGCAAGGCCTGAGATCTCTCTCTTTCACAGCTAAATCAGATGCAAAATGTCTGCAAAAAACCACTTTGTCATTATCTTTTGAATTTTACATTTATAAAGATTATTCTGAAGTAAGAAAGTACAAGAGTTTTCATTTTTACTTTTTAGGGGTATGGAATATGTGAGGCCACTTATTTTATCTTAAGCCAATGTAATGCTATAGCAGTAGCTGCTGTCTAAGCTATCCCCGTAGCTGAAAAACTCCCTTTGTGATATTTACTACTGCATTTGCTCAGTCCAGTGTCTCATGGAATTGAGTTTCCTTTTTCCAAAACTGGACTGATTTTAGCTGAATTTCTCCCCTGCCAACTGATTCTTTTGGTCATTTCAATGAGTAAAGAAAAGCCTATGAATAAAATATTAAGAGAAATACCTGGGTGAGAAAGCAACTGTCGGTTATCTGTGCTTAGCACATGCTAGGGTGTCATGCCAATATGTATTGCAACAAGTAGCAAGTATTCCTTACTAGGATATCAAGAAAGTGTACAGAGTTCCGCAGCTTTGATTGTATTATATCACATACCTGTCCATTCCAGTAGAACATAATCTTGAAATGAAAAAACTCCACAAGAAGTATTTGAGGTTGAACAATTTTTGTGCAAAATAGGCTGGAAGAGCATAACCATGTTTTCATTATTATTGAGAGGGTGCTATTTAGATTGTATACTTTTCAGTGCAAAGGCAACTGCATTTTGCCTGCATGCTTCCATCTGCAACATCTCCATTTCAGACAGTCAGTATCAGCAACTCATAGGTGTGCAAGTAAGCTAGCAAAATAAACTTCAATCATTGTCAAATCCTAGTACTGTAGGAGTGTATGCTGCATAGTGCAGACTTCATGACTGAAAGAAACTTTCATTTAAACTGCCAATACTCATTTTGTTTTTAAAATTATATTTTCTCTTCAGAAATTCTATTTTATTGTACCTATTTCGCCTTTCTTAGATACTGTGCTCTATTACTTAATCTAGCTCGCACAAGATCCTACACATAACAGAATCTCTCTATTCAGTACCCTCCTATTTTTCTGTTTCCTCAGTCCAGCCCTCTGAGTAGCACATTCTAGCCTGTAAAAGAATCCAGTTAAATCTCAAAGCAAAGCTTAGACAACACAAAGTGTGTGCACAGGTTCCCTGTAGCCCTTTGGAATACTTGCAATATGCTGTCAATTAAGAAGATATTTCAGACAGATACCTTATTAGTGCAGTTTCCTTCTGTTAATTAGACAAATAGATATTACATGACACACCCATGGTAAAAAAACAAAAAAAAGGGTACTTCCAGTAACTAGCAGATGATGTGACAATGGAGGATGTGCAGAAAGAGGGGGATGATGTCATTGCACATTCCCAGTTTGCACTGTCAAACACAACGTGCTCTGTCCCTTGTCAGAATATGTATTGCAGAACAAACGTGAAGATCGAAAGGCTGCTGATTTGGAATCAGGGGCAATGCAAAACTAGTTTTAAAAGCTGTACTTTGTATAGAAAGTTTACCAAAGAAACATTTCTCTGTCTTGAAATGGAAGATTTCAAAATTTCGTAGCATTTAGTAAGTTCTTCACAAGCTTAAAATTCCCATGAGAAACATGTCTGTGTATATATAATTTTTTTTTTTAATTACATGTGAGAAAAGCAATAACATTCCTTTCTTTTTCCAGAAGGAGTAATAAAAGAGCACTGTTTGTGAAAAATATCTACCTTTCCTACCATGAATATATGTTTACTTACACATCTAATCAACTAGATAATGAAACTGATTTTCTCATAATCAGTTGTGAAATTCTGATAAATAATTTACTAAAGGAAATACATAAGATGTCTTTGATTTCAGTGTTCCAACTTAGATCTTTTAAGATTTGGGGGAGAATCTAGTTTCCAGGTTTAGATGGCTCCATTATGTTCTCCACTAAAAGAAACAACAACTTTCTCACACAGAATAAGGAACATATTGCAGAGAGTTGGAGGCAAAGAAACATCCCAATTTTTACTTATTATCTAGCCCTTCACCCCAGGAAGTGCAACTTACTGTTATTTCAGCCTTCTGTTTAATTATCCTAGCTGTAGCTCATGAAATAAGGAGGACTAACAATGTCACTTGAGGTCAGATATTTTGGTTATTACTTGCAAACTGTGTCACATTAACTGGACAGAATATTGGAAAATATGGAAGATAATAATGCAAATCTGTTTAAATTCGACATAGGGGAGATAAATCCAGAACAAAAGTTATTCTGCATTTCCTACTGAACAGAAGAGGAAAACATTAACAGCCAAAATTGGGTTATCTCTGAAATTCGTCCCCCCTACAGAAAGGTTACTCTGTTTTCATTATTTCTTGTGCAATTTATTTAAACTCTGTATTTGTCAGCACTCTGTGTGCAATCAGTTGGTCTTTTCTGTGCAGTTTTCTTTTATGAAATTACATATTTATTCAATGAAAATGATCCTACTTGAAAATGGCTTATTTTAATTTGATGGTTTAGTTCTGATTTCAGCTTTTTTTCAGAGTCTTTGACAATTTTTTCATTCTCGCTTTTTTAATATCTCTGACAGATTGTAATAGGTTGCTGTGAAACGTACTTTTGAAGCAGTTTTCTTATCTGAAATAAATTTTATTTTGTTATTCTACTTAACTTTTGTATGTCGTGATATACTTTTCACTGCATTGATATTGGAAATAAGAAAAAAAATTATGTTTCATATTGTATATATTGTTTTGTGAATTTGGATTTCTCTTATCAATAAGTACTGAATAAGTACTTAATTTAGTGTGTTAAATAATCCTGTACTCAGAACTGGAATCTATTCCAAAATGCTTCTAGCAGGTGATTGGCTTAGAGTCAATTTCTGTGTTCCCACTGAGCTAAAACCTCAAACTTACTGTATTCAGTTATTGATCATGTGCATAGGGGAGCAGAGCAGAACACTCAGTTTTCCCACTCAGATGAGTGTTGCTCATTAGCATTTCACAGAACTATTCCAGGAACTCTTTCTGGATATAAGCCAGTATAATTTACAAGTCATTAAAATCAACAAGGTGATATCAGAGCAGCAAACACTGTCCTTTAGAAGAGGTAGGCATCACATGCCTAACAATTTGTTATTTACCCAAAGGGGACAAAATTTCACTACGGTAAAGATATTTCTTTCCACTGCAAATATGAGTCACAAATGTACAGAATATTTGCCATGACTTTTTGTGAAATTAAGTTTTCTTCCTCACTTCTTGTTCCAAGCTCACAGCTGTCCCTAACAGAACTGAGTCCTGGAGCATTAAAGATAGAGCTGAAAATCCAGCACTGCAGTTTCCTCACCCTCGTAGACATGGCTGAGTCTAGCAATATATGTAAATAGCTTTCCATATGTAGAGCCATATGTAAACTTTTCCACAGTCAAGGATAATAAAAACATTGGGAAGTGGGGGAACCTTTAAAATTACTGGTGTATTCAATTTGTAGATATGGAGAAAGTACATACATTTTTAACCGTAACTTGATTTTTTATTGATGTTGCTCTGTGCAGCATTCAGAGAAACCTGAAGTAGAATTACATCTAAAATAAAGAATTTATTTTATTTCAGTCAAAATGATAACTGTGCAACCAAGCTACAGATTTTAGTTGGATGTTTTTCTGAATTATGAAATATTCATCACTTCTTCAAAGGTTGAACATGGCTTAGAAAATATTATTAAATAAATTATACATCCTCTTCCTAAATGCATATTTGATACCTCTTCTCCGTATGCATTTCTACCTAGCATTGTCATTATTATTGTTCGTTTAGTTTTAGCTGACTGCATGATTTTGTATTTTAGAAGTGATAGCAAGAATTTTATAACCATTTGCTTTTATATCAGTGTAAGTCATTGCTGCATACTAAATCATACTTCTGTTTTCTATTCCATGTGTTCCTTCTTAAAACACTGGTAGAAAGAAATTTAAAAAAAAAAGGTGGTGTGCAGAACATATCATATTTCACAAACTAAAAAAGAAAAATGCGACATTCATTACTATTAATGAATTATGGCAGGGAAATTAAAACCAAAACAAATCTAAACTTTTGTATTGGGTTTGTATGGCCAGGTTTTGGTAGTGGGAGGGCTACAGGAGTGACTTCCGTGAGAAACTGCCCCAAGATTCCACCATGTCCAGCAAAGCCAGTGCCAGCTGGCTCCAGAACAGACCCACTTCTGGCCAAGGCTGAGCTGATCAGAGATGGCAGTAACACCTCTGTGATAACATACTCAAGACGAAGGAAAAAAAAGAAGAAGTTATTGTGCAGCTGCAATTGCAGCCAGAGAAGAGTAGGGTGAGAATATGTGAGAGGGACAGTCCTGCAGACACCAAGGTTTGTGCAGAAGGCGGGGGAGGAGGTGAGAGATTCCCCTGCAGCCCTTGGAGGTCAATGGTGAAGCAGAGATCCGTCTCCAGCCCCTGGAGGAGACCCACACCAGAGCACGTGGATGTCTGAGAGGAGGCTATGAACCCATGGGAGGCCCATTCTGGAGCAGGCTCCTGGCAGGGACCTGTAGACCCATGGAGAGGGGACACCACACTGGAACAGGTTTCCTGGTAGGACTTTTAACCCTGTGGAGGACCTACACTGGAGCAGGCTGTGTCTGAAGGACTGCATCCCTTGGAAGAGTGACTCAAGTTGGAGCAGTGCATGAAGAACTGTAGCCCATAGGACGGACTCACATTGCAGTTCATGGAGAAGTACTTCCCATGGGAGCGACCCCACTTTGGAACAGGGGAAGGACTCCTCTCCCTGAACAGCGTCAGGAACAAAGTGTGATATAATCACCATAACCCCCATTTCCTGTCTCCCTGTGCCACTGAGGGTGGGGAGGGGGAGATAGAGCTGGGAAGGAGGAAGGAGTAGGGGGAAGGTGTTTTTAAGGGCTTATTTTACTTCTCATTATCCTGCTCTGGTTTATGTTAGCAATAAATTCAGTTAATATCCCCAAATTGAGTCTGTTTTGCTGTTGTGGTGTGTTCAGTTTTCCAGCACCCAGCAAGCCACACACCCCAGCATATCCAATGGTGGGATATGGCTGAAGGCCAGGAGCCTCAAGATTATGGTGAGCGCCCAGAAGCCCTTGCCTGAATATGCAGATCTGTCCCCAGCCATTGGCTCCTGCTTGCTCCTCCCTTCTTCTCTCATTTATGGTTATGTTCTAGAAAGTTCTTTGTCCCCTGATATCCCATTGGCTCTCAGTTATCCTTCCCCGCCTACTTCGTACCTCATTGTTCATTGTATGTTTCCCTGCCTCTGTACAACCCCTTTACCCCATATCAATTGGTCCTCTGCAGTTTACTCCTCCCATTTTGTAGGGGTATAAAACCCCATGTCAAGCCCTCATTTTTCGCTCTTTGCACCCTCTTGTCCCTGACACTTGGACCCTTGCTCCCCAATAAACCCTCCCTGTTCACCCTGCAAAGAGCCCCTCTGATCTCTTCGCCTCCTCCTGTGCCTTAACATCAGTGGGCTGGGTGAGCCCTTTCGTGGACCTCCCCAACCCTCCCGCATTGCAAACAGCTCCACCAGCTTCTCCCATGCAGAGAGAAGGGCCGGCCGCCGACACCAGAGCTAGCTGAAAATGTGGTTACCAAGACGTGCCATGTTATTTTGCCTGTGACAGTATTTGGTGAGTGATCTCTACCAGTCCTTAACTTGTGAATTCTTCATTATATTTTTTCTCTCCTGGCCGGCTGTGGAAGGGAGTGAGAGAGAGGTTTTGGTTGGTGCCTGACATCCAGCCAAGGTCAACCCTCGACAACAATAAGCCCCCAAACTCCTAAAAAGCAATCAACCTATTTATTTCAATGTTTTCTGCTGAGTTAGGATTAAGTTCATTCTAACTTTATCCTTTTGAAGTTAGGTATTGGCTAAGTTGACTACTTAGTCTTCCTTTCTATCTCAAAGGCATTTCTGCAGTTCTTGTAATGTCGGGTTTAAATGGAAAGATGGCTGCAGCAGTATTTTCTTCTCCCTACATCATCGAATTGTTGCACATAACAATATTATCAATGGGAGAAAATAAAAGGAATCCTCAGCTTTTTCAGCTTTCTCAGAAGAAACATATATTTGAATTACGTAAATGTTCGTGGACACTGCAGAAATTCTTAAAACAAAGTGGATGAAGTGTCATCAAATGAGGTATTTACCACTGGAGGAACTGTGGCACCAGCAGCTGAGCAGCTGTAATCAAAGGAGAAGCTTGACATTCAAGCCTCCGTTCATCAAATACTTCACACTGCAATGTGAATGCCAATACAAGCTCAGGCTGCAAAGGTCTAGAAATCAGCAACTGCTTAAGAACAGGTAAACAATAGTTAATAAAAACTAACAGTATTCCAAAGCTGCAGTGAGGTAGCTCAAATTTGAAAACTATTCTTGGCAGCTTTTCTACGCAGATTCTTATGTCTGGCTTTATGACTGAAAGCTTTTTGATAGCTCCTGCACTTACAATAACAACACATCTGCAGTTTTTGTTGGATTGCTGGAGAGCTCAAGCAGAAGAAACAAGTCTTACCTTCACAAGACACAGCAATAGGTCAACTCAAGAAAACCTCAACTGGATGAAAAAAAAAAAAGGAAAATTGTCATTATTTTTTCCCACCAAAACAAAAAGATCACAAGGAGAAATATTGCCTTAATGTCATTCTTACTGAGACTTTTGGCCTAGGTTAAGAGAGAATGGGCAATGCAATATTCTCATTATATTCTCATTACATGTGTTATTTTCAATTTACAGTGAGGGAGTTCCAGTAATATTTTCTCAGTATTAATCAAAGATTATTTTTTCTTGATTTTATTTCGAAACAGCATGTGTATTTGAAAAATAAACAAAAACCGTCTGATTTTGTTGTCACTAAAACTCAAGAACTGCTTTTCTACTAAGACAGAAAATCCCTAAAGGAGTCTTGTGCCTGACTTTTTATATCCTAAATTCCTATAGTGAAATGACTTGCTTCCAAAACAGTTTAAAGCTACTGTTGGTTTTCATAGAACAAGGTTAAAATAAGCACAGACTCTTTAAGAAAATTGAAAATCTCTACTGTATTGGAAAGTGTCCCAAACTATTGTTTGCTACAAGTATGAGCTACTCTTAGAACGATTCCTGTCCCCTTCCCTCTTGCTCTAGCTTCCCTTCCTACTATTTTACAATAATACTATAATAATAATACCATAGTTCAGCATACTGGGGTATAATAGTATTTTAGACTAGTACAGTTTGAACATGAACAAAATATTAAGTGCAGAGCCTGACATCTGAAATATGTGTGAATTTGAGCCCTGCAGCTATAGATTGTCAGAAAGAATAGTTAAGAATTTCTAGAATACCTTTCCTTTAAGGATACCAAGTAGGATGTGATCCTACTGCAAGCACTTACCTAAACCTTTTGCTCTTATGAAGTAGAGAAGAAAACTGGCAACTTGGACAATCTGTGGTGTCGCAGTGTCGGACACGAACACGCAGATTCAAACAGCCGGTCAGGACCACTGAGCAGAGCGAAGAACCCTGCCCACCTTTATTCTCACCTTTTTATACCTCTCTTAAAACAACCACACATTGGTAGATGAGGTTAACACCTCTGCAATTTTACAGGATAGGAACATAGTCTATCATCTTTCTCCGCCTTGGAGAAAGGAATGAACAACAATCCAGAAGTTCAGAAAACATTCTAGGCCGGTTAGAAAAACAAGAGCTATGTTTATAGAAAATGCATGAGAACTTCTACTACAAAAGTAAAAACACAGAACAGTAGAAAAACCAGGGCGACACTGTGGGAAATCAGAATTTCCCTGGGATGCTCACTGTTGGCAAGAGGAGTGACAAATTGCTGTTGCCTTTCAATGTCTCACTGGAAGAATCTTTTGATAAAGATTAGCTTCATAACACCTGATTTGGATACAGAGATTTATCTAACAGAGAAATGCACGCTTTTCTAGTGTATATTTTTCCAACTGGCATACCGTCAAGATAGCCAAAGCCTGTCAGAGCTGTGAATAGCCTGCCTGACTTTGCACTCATAGCTGTCACTATGAATTCAGTAACTGAAAAAGGGGACAGGGAATCTGCACAGAATCCAGGTAATAGAAGAAACAAACCCTTTTGAGGGTCACTGATCCCCAGGGATTTCTCTTCAGCCATTTTCATGTGTCTGTTTGAAAGCCTTGATTGCAAACTATTTCCTAGTACCAGTCTGAACAGTAATCCAGGAAAAAAAATCAACAGGAGTTAGTGGAGCTTGTATACAGATCTTGAGGAGGGTGAATTATCAAGCACAAATATAAGGCTTGAGCTCTTTCAACAAACACTATCTCATATGAACAGTGAGAAATACTGAAACTATTTGCCTAGATTGTCTGAAAAATGCTGGGGACTACAGAAAGCAAGCTGTCTTTCTGAATAAAAGATCTAGCCATTAATGGAAAGAGTTGCCTTTAGCAGACAAACTCTTTGCAGTAAATAATTGATACTGCTTTTTTTTTTTTTTTTTTTTTTTTTTTTTTTTTTCTCCCCATTCTGTGCATCTGTTCTGCTTGGAACTGAATTATATCAGGAATCAGGAATATCAGTGTAGAGGTTTGCCCATAATTCAGTTATGATATATTAGCTGTTCATGATAGTAGTCTGGGTTATATCATTAGTACAAGTCTGCACATCTAAAATATATTATGAAATATGAAACAAAAGCACTCAACCTTTTTATTAATCCACAATTTATATATTTGATAATATTTTTGGTTTGTTTGTAATGATTTAGACATAAGTATTTTTATTTTAGTTCTTACCAGGCAGTTTAGGACACAAAATGTAGCACAGCAAATCTAGAACCTCAGTTTCTTGCAGTCCTGAGGAGTGAGTGATATGGAGAAAAGGAAGAATTTAAAGAATATTCTTTATTTCATAGATTAGGTGCTCAGAAATTTTGAAAGTCAGGTCCCTTCAGCAATCAAGCCCCAATACAGTGGAATTCTTAAAGTGTGTGAGTACCTGCTGCTTTGCATGTAAAAGAAACAGGCAATATGTTAGTGAAGTTACTGATATAGTTAAAAAAAAATACTTAAAATACAGAGAAAAAATTCTAAAACACATTTAAAGTTTACATGTACAAACTGGCAGCTCATGGCAGAGGCTAGTCATGCTCAGAGGCAAAACAAAATCTGGCCAAGAGAGATGGTTCTTCTGTGAGCAGGCAAAGGTACAGACAAAAGCTTGCTCAAAAGAAAAAAAAAAAAAAATACCTGGACTATATCGTAATGGGACAGAGAAAGGAGATTAAAAAATCTTGAAACAACCATCAACCAAATGTTCACAAAAAATGAAGCAATTCTACATTGTTAGGTACCCACTGATGGAATCATGCAAGAATCATAGTCTTGCAAGTTTGCTATTGCAAAAACAAATCAAAGATTTGTCCTTTAAATCTAATAGCTGTGTGAGCTTGATGCCTTATGGGACTACTTGAAAACAGAGCCTAGACAAAATTAAGATAATAAAAAGCAGTTATATTTATTGAAGGGCCTTCAGGTACATTTAGGACAGAGGAAGACCGCCAGGGGCTCCACCCAAAAATGGATGACAGGTCACAGGTTTTCATACTTTTATAAGTTTGGTGTATTTGCATATCAGGGATTAATCCTCCAATTACAGCTTCAGCTAATGAAGTCATTACCCCAAGTTTGTTCCCCCCCTAACTCACTTTTGTTTACATATCTCTGTGCCTGAGACAGTAAGGTATCCTTGATTCCCAGGCCTAGAGAGGAATTGTTTTGTCTAACCTAAATGGGAGAACGTTGGCTAACAAGCTGTATGGAGTTGAGAGGTATACACTAAAGCATTGCAGGATCACAAATATATGAAAAATATGAAAGCTAAAATCCTAAGGCATCAAGCTGATGTGTCTGTCTCACAGGCAAACCTTCGATTTTTTCTCTGCATTAGTATAGAGAAGCATTCTATTAAGTTCCAAATTTCAGTTAAATCTGAAAAACCATAGTATTGTCTGACAATGAAATAGAAGTATAAAGTCTTGGAGAATGTGTTAGTGAAGGAAATAGGAAAAATGAATGCCTTTCTTTTAATGTTCTTTTCTTTTGACTCAATTTATTTCACTTTATGAAATGATATTTTTAGCTTCAGATTAATTTCATTTGCAGACATATTTAATAGGTAACTGAGTGCCAAAATTGATTTCAGTTTTTACATTGACTTGGAATTCAGTTCCTTTATTTCTGAATGCATGAATATGAGTTGAAAGGTGCTGATATCAGAGGATATTTAATTTTCCTACAAAATATGAAGCCTTCTATACACTACAGAGCACTTCAAACTTCAGGATCTGGAAGGCATCCTGAATTATCTGAATGGCACATCTCAGGTTTTTTTATTGTAGCGAGGGGGAAGAACAGACAGCAGAGTAAAAAAAAAAAAAAGGAAAGATGAGAGTCTCATGGAGATTGCTTAGGGTTGGGAACATAAATCCTGGCTTGAAGCCAGATCACTGACAAGAAAGGAAAGAAACCACAAAAAGGACAGAGTCCATCCTCAAACCATTCCAAGATTATAGGAAAAAAAGTAATTTAGATATAAAATGAGATACTATAATACAAGTTCTTTGATCAGGATTCCATGTAGGGACTTTTGTGATACAGAATGACTGCTCCTTTATTCAAATCACGTCTCCTGGGATCTGTAGCATTTCTAACCCATACTTATCCTGCAGATGAGCTGCCTTGACGTAGTAGACACTGACAGTGATCATCTCCCCTCCATCCTGTTGCATTCCTGCACTCTCTTTGGGTGTCCTTCTGTGGAAGTACAAAGCTCCAAACATACATCAAATCACACTCTCACTTTCGGACAGCTGCATTCTGCTCTCTGTCCATGGTGCTCTGCAGGACACAGGTTCTCCTTGGACACTGTTCTCTGCTTGTCCCATTCAGCTATCTCCCATACCCCCCTGGAGATGTTCTGAGATTCTGATAAACTACAATTCCCTGGGTGCTGTCTTATGAGGGAGGGCAGGAAATTCACCCAGGAGATGCAAGATGCATCAGATTGGAATAGACCATGTCTCTCTAGGGGGACACATGACAGAGGTCTTACTGCAGAACAACACAGTCCTTCTCCTTTCTGCTGCACCTCAACAAGAGGGACCAACTCCCAAAACAATCTGAAAGACCAGCTGTTGGCTTGACCCTTGCCTCCAGCACTGTTCAAACCACACGCTTGATCACATCATCTTGGAGAGGGAGCTTGGTAAGAGAGCATGTCTCTGGCTCATGGAAAGGCTGAATAAGCTATCAACTCTTGCTGTAAGTTATCACATTTATTCTGTGAAGTTATCTTTAATACACATTACAGACCTAGTATCTGACAAGAGCAACACAATTGGTTTATCTCCAACATAGTTGGAGTGTGGTCTCCCCACAACATTTCAATGATCCTAACTCACCACTGTAGATTTTACAGAAGTCTTTACCATTTACAGGCAGAAAGTAGAGTAGAAAAAGTGAGCTACTGGTGTTGTCTGCTGCTCTTTCAGTGGAGGGAAGTTGCTTAAGCTTAGCCCAGCTACTGGTTTCAGTTTAAAAACCCTACTTCAAGTTTCAGAAGAAAGCTAAAAAACTACAATCATAAATTTGTGTCATCTATTCAGGTATCCTGTCATTACACAGGAAGCCAAAATTTCATGTATAAGAGAAAAAATTATCTGTCCAGTTATGAATTAAAGTGGGGAGGGAAAAAAATCAAAAATAACTCCCTTCCTGACAATATTACAGAAGAAAAATCTTCCAAACCACGGGATTTCATTGTCCATAAGTTATCAATAAGGACTGCCTTGGATCCTTAGCGAAGAACTTTATACTGAGTTTCACCGAAGGTTGTTATTTATTCTTTCTTCTGCTCCCTGTCTCTGAATCTCATTCTCTCTATGAATGGACTATGAGTGCATAATTCACTGCTGGGGCCTGTGAAAAGAAATTCTATTATGAAAGTTAAATCAATGACCTCTATCTATATAAGCTTCTCTGCTAATGTCAGAGAGTCATCTTCTCTCAAGTTAGCCACCTGTCTGGTAGATGGGAGAGGAGAGAACATTTACATTCACAAAAGGTGTTGTTGTCTCCATTGTGATATTCATGCAAACCACTCAGTGGCTCAACTGGTCATTGAATTTCCTCTAAGTTCTTTGTCTGGACTTCTTTCCCCATAGTGCTGACATCAATATTCTCCTTAGAATTTGTTAGATATTTATTGTGGAAATATTCAAGTCCATTCCAGACTGACTTCACTAAAGATGTAAGCAAAACATTCACAAACTTGTGACATTAAATGAAGCCTACTGTAAAAGGAGTGCAGAGATCATCATCACACTCTAAGTCTTTATTAAGACACAGATGTTTTTTGTAGCTTTTCAGATAAATGTTACAGTTTTATTGCTCATTTAACATTGGAAGAATCAATGAAGAGCTGCCTACTAGAAGCTTGAAATCTTGCTGGAACCATTTCCTCCATTCCACTGATGAAAGAAAGCAACCAAACAAACAAGCAAAAAAGAGGGTGGAGCTGACTAGACTGGACTATAGCCTGCTGAGAGTGGAGATTCACCCACAGTATTTCCGACTCTCATCAACATCCGTCAACTTACCTCAGCAGAAGTGGAATGGGCTTGTGCATGTATTAAAGGACTCTTATGTACAGCCATGTTGTCACAGCTATTAGAAGGGACTACGTCCCATAATTTCAGGTTCCTAGTGAAAATAGCTCTGAGAGATGCTGTTGATTGAGATCAAAAATCCTTGGTTGATCCCTCTTTCTGTGTGCTGAGGGAAAGTATGGCTTCTGCATGAAAAAAAGCTTTGTGATAAGGTATAAGAACTCTGACACTTTCTGATTTGCCCCTCTGTCTCCCAACAGATATGCACACAGAGAGACACGGACTCCCTCTGCACTACTCCTGGCTGCTTATACTAAGTGTTTTCACAGTTCATGGTTTTTGCCTGCTTCATGCACACAGGTAGTTTCAAAGTTAATAGAAGCGCCTTCAGCATTTTTTGTTTCTTAGCAGGACTTTTCTTGAGAAGCAGTATGTATGGCAGTATCTGGAGTATCTGTTTTTTTTTTTTTTTTTTCCCACTTTTAAGTCTCTATAAGCTGATACTGGAGTGAACGTGTTTTATCTCTTTATCCTATGTAATTTGTGAGGAAGAAGGCCTCAGCAAGTTTTGAAAGCATTTCTTTTCACTATTTTTTTTTTTAGTTCTCTTTTAATTTAATATATTTGCCCTTTTTGTTTCCTCTTTTTCAATTTTCTTCTGCCCTTCTCATAATTTTCTTTCTAATTATTTCTAAAATGTCATGAGTTGCCTTCTAAAATTAATTGGTCTCCCACTGTTTCCCTGCTTTCCCATCCTACATTTACAAGATTCATATTTCCACTTTTGTCCTTTTGCTTTGTCCTGTGGAACAAATAGCTTACTTGTTATGGCACGTTTTCTTCAAGGCTTGGGGCCCTTCAGCTAAATTTGTGTTATGACGCTGTAGAGCTCTATAGGCTCAATGTGTGTTATGACGTTCTGAAGAGCAGTGCACACTGAATTTTCCTCCTGTTGTTGCTTACAAAGCAAAACAATAGTGCTAGGAGCCTGGATTTTAGAATGCCAAAGAAAACCTGTTTGACAGAGTTCAGGAGCCAGTCTTTTTTTTTTTTTTTTTTTTTTTTTTTTTTTTTTTTTTAAAGTTTTAAATTTCNTTTTCTTTTTTTTTCTTTTCCTGAAAGTTTCAGAATTTGTATGGGTTCATTTTAAATTAAATACACATTATTTTCTATGAAAACTCCTTGAGAAAATCTGCTAACTTATTTTTCTGAATATGCAGAGGCTGAATTCTTTAGAAAACTCTGTCCATTAACACTACGAATGAAGCTTCATTTTTTCCACTGTACTTCCCTGAAAGTCCATACATCTGCAAGTCTTTAGGAAGTAATTTATTTGCACTAAAATGGTGTGGTTGTAAAAAGCAAGCCACACACTAAACCATTCACAAGAATAGTGCAACAGTAATCAGAGGACTGTGTTTTTAGAGATGTAATATAGGAAAGGTGGAAAGGTGATGATCAAAGAGTAGCACTGTAAAATATACCACCAGTTCATTTTTTTTCTTTAAAAATGCTATAATGCTACTTTTACACACACTTATTTCCTAACTTTAGCCCACCATATCCATATTTATGGCATTTATTTTTGTATGGATGATATAGCCCAAAACTGTTGTATAGGTGGTTCCAGGTGTAGCTGAGAAATCTAAAACTACACAGAATCTAGTTCTCCTTTTTGGTGGAGTAGTCCTGTCTGAGTCTATATAAAACCTCTGCACATCTGAGGTCTGAACATTTTCTGATTTTGGACTATATTGAAATTCCAAGGCTGTACAAAGAATTTGTTAGGTCTCAGTTCAGCTGTGTCCATTTCGAAACAGTAAGTGGACACACTACTCTCCTGTCAAGGTAGCCATCACTGCTAGCATGTTACAAAGTGCCCCTTATCTCCTGGTGAGGGTTGGTGTGGAATGTCCTATGGCTGCAGCATCCCACGGTGGGGCGCGCATAGGAGGTGTGGTGTGCATATCCTGCAGTGCAGCATGTGTCAGTCAACACTTCCTGGCTTCACACATCCACAGACAAATCCAAACGGTTTTCTCTGTAAAGTTTGGTCTGCTATGAATAGATATGAACTGCTTAGTAATTTGCATATAAACAGAACACCAGCTTTCTGTAGAAATTGGACTGACCCTATTACTGTTACATGAAGTGCATTTACTAAACATTGTTTCTTGATATTTTATAGAATATTAAATATAGCCATAATTACTAATCGCAAAATCTAATTTTATGCTTGAATTAAGCTACTGCATAACAGGGTTTTTTTAATTCACAAGACAGTCATTTAATATTTGGCAAATTAACATCACATATTTTTCAACATTCTTTTGCATCAAGAGTCACATTTAAAATTATTGATTATTCTGCCCCAAAAAAATTCCAGGATGGATTTTTGCATTATTGCTGTTGCATTTCCTGAATGGCCTGATATATGATCACGTGAAGTCACATTTTTGGAGGAAGCTTCTTGGAATATCTCTATCTAATAAATCAATACAGTGCTCTTGGCCTCCAAATTGCAAATCTTTGAAAACACCTGCTTAAAACCATACAAGCACATTTAGAGGAAGAATTGATAATGTGTTAAATCATTTATTAAGAATAATATTTCCTTTTATTTCTTCACTAATAACCTAATAAACAGAGACCTACAATATGCTCAATCAGTTATATATAGAACAGAACAATTTGTATATGTGTAGATATTTATGCTTTCCTGTTTTGTCTTGTTACAGTCTATCCAGCATATAATGCCTTTCATATACAGAAAACATATTTAACAATTACATTTTTCAAAATACTCTCCTGAATTAGTCATTTACCCAGAAAAACAAGGATCCCTCCTTGACTGATATATTACAAAATACTAATGAGATTTAGTCTTAATGAGAGCTTGGAGACCACCAAAGAGTAGGTATCCTTGGGACAGAAAAAAGTGTTTCTTAGCCTCTAAGAGCGTTTGAAACTTATTGTCAAAGAAAACATGATATTCAACTTAAGATCATGATTCTCAGATTAGGAATGTAATTTAAATATATATTTCAATACAGAACCAAATGCCAGAGTTAGTGGAAGATATGAGGTTCTCTATCAATTAATTCAACAATTGGATGCTCTTGTAAGTTAGCTGAGTAAGATGCTGAGGTAAGAATGAAAATTTTGCAGGATTGTTTGTCAGTCAGTTTGTAGAAAATCTCTCTGCATGGTCTACCATTTTTTAACAGGTGTGCTTTATGATCCTAGATGAGCTACGGAAGTCCCAAATTACAGGTCAATGTGCAAGAGTCCAAAACTCCTAAAACCAGAAGGATTCTTACTAGAAAAAATTACATGAAAGTGTTAAGTTCTACTTTTAATTAGAAATATATTTAAGCCTGCAGTGCAACTCAGTGAAACAGAAAAATCACTTGCTGACAAAAAGGTCAACAAATCCAAACCACCCATGCTCATGTAGGAGGGTGCTCTATTTCTATAATATTGGGAGACTGATTCTATCTTCAAGGATGTTATCCAAATCTAAAGAATTAGTGGAAAATGTTGTGGTATCAGAGAATGAGAATCTGTAATAGGAAAGAATGGAAAGGACAGAAAATATATTTGTGGAGGTTAATCCACAGCAAGAATGAACACATGTCCTTGGACAAAATATCTTAGCAGTTATTATTGTTACAATAATATTACAGTCTTATTATTACAATAATAAGAGGGGCTGTTATAAATCAGAGCCAAGATTTTAAACAAGATCCATTACTGAAAATAAATCCTCAAAACCACCATAAAGTAGAAAAAAATCATGGATTTCTGAGGCAATAAAACATTCAATAAGTTCAATGATGACACAACTTTTCATACCATGCATTACAGTAGTACATGTATTTAGAAACTGAACTGGGTAATATCAGTATCAGAAAACCTTTTAAAACAGATATTTCAAAATCTTTTCTATAACACGTGATCTAAATATCCATTCTTAAGCCTGTATCATAACTTAAACATTTAACATTTTATAGTTACTTAAAAAATATTTTTAATTGGCATTAGAAAGTTTGAAAGACATTTAGGTTTTGTCATATATTACGCATGAACATCTATCAATTATTGGAATAATCAGCAGTGAATTGGAAATACACAGTTTGGAGGCTCCCATAACACTGTAGAAACAGGAGTGCTATCCCTCAGTGGAAACAAATATGGCAATAAATAATGAGTATAGCATCACTTCTTGCATTTTGATAATTATTTGGAGCCTAAAATTGATAGATAAATATTTATCAGTGATTTAGGAAACAGAGAAGACCATTACGTTCTATTCAGTTTGACACTCTGTGTAACAAAGGTCACGGATCTTCACTCTGAGAAAATACATATTGGAGATGAGATATGAATATTAGAGGATATGGATTTATTGCTTTGTGACAGACAGATAATTTTGGAAGGACAGAAGTGTTAAAGAATATTATATTAACATGTGATACATATTAGAGATACACAGCTCTTTCAAAGTTACAAAGGCACTGTTGCACTGCCATGGTCATAGTTGATGGTAATTAATGCAAATCTTATTAGCCAGAAGAAGTCTTGTGATAGTTTTGACCCTGGGAAGAAAGAACTACTTATACCCACAGGCATGACCTACAGCGAAGGTAAAGGATACCAAGAGGCAGCTGTAATCTCAGGCCACAGAATGAATTCAGACAATTCCAGCCTTGACATGAAGAAAGGACATAATGAAACAGGCTGACTATCCTCAATCTGCATTGAGGATCTGATTGGGATGAGGAAATAAACTATATCTATTTTATCCTATCAGTTTTAATGAGACAAAAGAAATCTGCAGGACTAGAACTGTAATAAAGTTCATAAACATGCTGGGCATAATTACAGTGAGTTACAAATGGATTAAAGACCAAATGAGTGTTCTGAAGGGAAAAGAACATAATGCCACACTTGATAAAGATTACCAGGAACTTGACATTCAGTATTTGTTCTGAGTAGATCAGCAGTATCATTAATCTGATAGCTATGGCACAAATACTTTTGGCATTGTGTAAAAACACAAATCTGCATCAGTTAATGAGAGAATTGTTGGAAGGTTATTTGGATACTACAAAAATATTTTTTCCATAATGTATTTCCATTTGAGTGTACGTCTATGAAATTATAATAATTAGGGTCAGATTTTTTGCTACAAAATTGAAATTAAATTGCCTTAATATAATTTGCAAAGTCAGATTCTGGCTATTAGTTTTTACCGACTGCCAGGCAGAATTAGTGCATTCTGACAAATGAAAAAAATGCTGTGCTCAGAATTCTCTGAAACTAACCATGGAGAAACCACAGGGTTTGCTGCATCAATGAACAGAATACATTTATAGGCCATTTTATATTTTTTTTTCATTTACCTCCTTACCCCAACACCATTTTGAGTGAAGCAAGAAAATGAACACTCCTTGCAGGAGAACCGAGTTCATAACTGTCACAAAACACTGGAAGTCAGCATGATAATGAGCCAATTTGTGTGGAAATGAACTCATTAATGCTAATGTTTTGCTGACTCCCAACTGATTCACGAACTCCTTAACAAAAATCAAAACAGAAGAAGGAGGGGAGGTTCATGAATTTTGGAAGTGTTGTGTGAAGAAACAAATGTGTCTCTTCCTTATTGATATTCCAAATTTAGTGATCTACTCTGTGCTCTGATCATTCCATCCCAGAATGTAGTCTGGGGAATATCAGTTTGTACAGAAGATATTATAGCTGAATTGTAGAAATACCCACTTGTCTAGATAGAAAAGAAAGTATTGATTGCTTCTAATTTTTAATTATTTTCTAACAAAACACTTCTTTACTTTCAAATGAATTAGCTTTCCAACCTGAAGAAAATAAGAGTGTTTATATAAGAAATCTCAAAAACAATTCTGGAAGATACTGATTCTCATACAACACTTCAGATATATAAACAAATCTGTCCTTCATGCAAACGATGCTTTTGCTGAGGTAATTTCCTGATAGAGTATACCAGTATCACCAGTAATTTCTGCATCTAACCCACATATTTCAAATTCACCATATTTTTTTTTTCCTTGAAATAAACCCACAAAAAACAAGGAACAGCTGAGGTACAAAGGTAAAACATGAAGTTTTGTTATCTCAGAGGAGTATTGAGAGTTTTATCACTACAAGCTGCAAAATCTTAGAAAGCTTCTACTGCAAAGCATATTTGAAGAGCTGGAGTTCACAAGGTATGTGCAGTTCAGATAAACATCTCAACTCTTAACTCCAAAAGATTAGACTGTAAATCTTGCTTGAGTGCTTGAATAAGGAACTGCAGAAGTGCATCACATGAAGTTACAACTATTTTATGAAAATTAGAATAATTTTTTTTCAGACTCATGAAGATAAATTTGCATTGAGTTTATTTTTAAAAACTGATATTTATTAGATTAGGTTAAGATGATACAGGGTTCAATTAACATGTAATAATTTATAATTATTTTATCTACTCTAATTCATACTTAAAGGGTCTAATTAATTAAAATTTTAGAAAATCATTCTTCTTGATTATGCCAATTACTTCAGTCAAAATTGCATTACCATTTATTTTTATAGGACCATAGTCAGTACAATTGTATTTCTTTGCTACTGAGCTACATATGTAGCAAGGAAGAGAGACAAATTAATTTAGCAAAATATACTTCTTTTTTTTCCTAACAAATAGTTAACATTTATAATAATTTTCTCAATGTGGCAGCTATACGGTGCTATACTATTTAAATTAATAATTGCTAATGTGTTTTGGTTGGTTGGTTGGTGTTTTTGTTTTTATTTTGTCGTTTTTTTCTTACATCAAAAAACCTTGGGTGAATCAGAATTCTTTGACTTCATAGCTGAAGTGAGATATCTAGGAGCATGACCATCTTCTAGACAGACACCAAGCATTACCTAACATTATTTATCTTTTTGCTAAGGTTAAATATCACACTTTATTTTCCTTTTCTATTCAGCTTAAAAATTCCAAAATTTTCAACTTGTTGATGACCTAAATGAAGATGATTAAACAGTGTAGTTAGGGGAAGTAAACAGCAGTGACAAATTACATATAACTTCATTTATTTTTTCTGTGGTTTCTTAGGGCTAGTTTTTAATGATTGGTATAACAATCATTGGTACTGAACTGTTGTGCTGATGAAAAGTCACGCCAGAAAACATTCTGACCCTGCAGCATAGCTCTGAGATAACTGAGCTAATTTTAAGCAAGTAGTACCATAAAGTGGATAAAAGAGCACTTCTAGGGGTCCATAAAGGCTGTTATTTTAGTTATCAAAATAAGTTCATTTTGCTCCAATGGAGGCATCTCTCTACTATTATATTTTATTTACATACCTGAGAAGTACTTGAGTCATGCTTATCCTTGTTCTTCCTCTTTCACTCTAGAAGTGTAATCAAATGGAACTATGTTTGCACCAGTCGTCACCCATTGAGCACATGACCTGCTCTCAAGCTTGTTTTTTTTAAATGACAACAGGCCCAAAACAAAGCAGGTTGCAGATCACATTACTTGTGCTGACCATTTACAGTTAGTCCTTGCCACTAGACCTCCGAAGACTTTTTCCTGGAAATGAGTTTGCCTATCACTTGCATCATGTGACAAAAGACCAGCAGAAGGACAACATGTAGTTAAAAGCCACTAGTGTACTGCAGACAGAATAAGGAACATGGTTTGCAGCCTGTTTTCTGCCCAACTCCTTTTTTAAGGAGAGGGAATTTTTGGAAACTATAGCAGTATGATACTTTTGACAGCAAAAACATCTCCCAGAGCAGAGCGTTGCAAAGGGTCATCTGCGTGCAAAAGTGGTTTACTCATGAGCAAATACTATCAAGAAATACTTTTTCCCCAAAGTGCTCTTATTGTAATTCTATCCGTCAATACCAGACGAATATCTGACCACACACTTTATTCACTCAGCAACAGTCAGGTAATGATCAGTTGCTTTATGTTATTTTTTCGAGTTCTATTTGTATGCTGTGTGACATTCAGCCTTTGCAGCGCAGAATGGGTGAAAAAAAATAAAAAGCTGTATTTCATTTCTGGGAGCTTCTGAATTCTACTGCATTTCAATGAAGATTCACCTGCACATAGAGCAGATGATCTACAAAAGCATATTTTGCACAGCTGGAACACATTAAAATATAAAATGTGATTTCAATGATCAGTTTCTCCCCTGTGCAGAGAAATATGTTCCAGATAAGCTTCAAAAACACATACTTTAGCACCAGAGCAGATACAGCAGTTTATGCAGATGGATAAAAGAACCATAATAATCTTGTTAGGAGAAGTTACATCATAGATGGAATTTCTTTGAGTATTTACGCGTTTATTTATAATAATCATAAATCACCTGAGCAGACAGTCCAACTTTGAAAAGCTTAAACTTGCTGACAAAACAAAACTGCCAACAGTGAAAAAAGTAGAACCAAGAGTTAAGTAAGCAGTTCCCACTGTAGACAGAGAAAAGAATTGGATTATTACGTGCACCAGATGACTAATGTCGTATTAAAATAGTATTGAGACATCTGAAAATCACTGATTGCTTGAAAAGAGAAAATAGGTGGACACAGCATGAGCTCTGTCTCTCAACATTCCCCCCCATCAAGGGGTTAGCGGTGGGCAATATTCTGGTAGGGCCAGAGCCACCAGGCCAGCTGACCCAAATTAACCAAAGGGATATTCCATGCTATATGACATCAGCTCAGATATAAAAGCTAAGGGAGCAAGGAGGAAGAAGTGGGGTAGGGGTATTTGTTGTTTTACAGTGTTTGCCTCCTGCTGAAGTCCTGCTTCCTGGGAAGTGTCTAAGCATCGTTTGCTGATGGGAAGTAAAGATTAATTTTTTCGCCTTTTCTTATGCACATGCAAGCTTTCACTTTTTTTCTTCTTTTTTTTTTTTTTCTTTTTATTTAGTAAACTGCCTTATCTCAACCTACTAGTTGTTTTCCATCTTATTTTTCTCTCCCCTGTCCAACTGGGAAGGGGAGTGATAGGGTGGCTTGGCGGACACCTGGCACTCAGCCAAGGTGAACCCACTACAGTGACTACCATTAACATATAAACAGAGAGAGAACAGAAACAGAAGTTTTGTCTCTGTTGCTTTTACCTGCTGTTAAAGAACAAACATCTGTCTGTATGACAGAGTATTGTCAAAGGAAAAACCAGGTGAAAACCTCAGATACACCAAGCAAGAAACTTTTTAATATAAACCATTTTTCTGCTTATATTCAGAATTATGCAGATACTCTTTCTCTCATAAATACTTTTTATTCTTCTAAATTAAATGCAAAATTATGTAACCAGATTACTTTAAATAAATGAGACACCTCATTCATCTCTGGTGTTTTCAGAAATACAAGAACAAATCAAACTTAAATTTCAAAAATACCAGAAATTATGTTCCATCCACATAAATTTTAGCCTTCTGAAACTGCTCTATAACTCCAGTTGTTTGACAGGAAAAAAAATCACCACCCTTTACAGAAACATTCAATTAAAAAACTTTGTTTCCACTTAGAAAGATCACTTATCATGCTCTTTTTATCAAAACAGTCATTTTCTTTGCCTTGTACCTAATTAATTTAAACTTGCCTCATACAGTTCTTAAATGACAGTCCTTAACACATATTTTAAACTAAGAGTGATAATGGACAATCAATGGAAAATCCTCTCTAAGGATTTTCTTACGTAGAGAAGATCATTTGCAGAAATCTAGGGTGTAAATTTATAGCAGAGTCATCACTTCTCATGAGTTTCACCTGCAAACACTCAGTCGTCTGTACCCATGGGGTGTCAGACCATAGTTTGTAAGCGGAGTAAATGGCCCCATGAAAGAGGCACCTAGTAGGTTGAATAATTTTTCAGACTGGCAGTCAGTAGTGAGTCTCTGTTTGGTCTGTACTGCTGAGCTATATTGGACAAAAATGTGTAGAAACAAAATTTTCCCCAAATTGTGGACATTGCAGAAATGTCATCATCTCTTCAGAGAAGTTCTCCGGGCCATTTATTTCACATATAGATGGTCACAAGTTCACAGGTTGACTGCATAACTTGGACAACTGTTATGATTATGAGGGTGAATCTTTTCTGACTAATTTTTCTTAACTTCTTTATATCTGTGTAGGCATCCAGGGATGCTAGAAGGAAAATGACTGACCAACCAACAAAAAAACAGACAAAGAAAACGACAACAGTGAAAAAACCACAAAAAAAATCCTCATTCTTTTTACTATATCCTCCCCCCTTTCTGTAAATTAATTCCCATATTGCATTCTTCACAGTGAATTGAATGATGTCTGAAGGTGAAGGGAAAAGGAGAAATAAACATCTAGTTATAACTGAATTTACAGACCTCCTTCATTCCTTCAGGAGTGTTCAGCTGTCTGCAGTTTATCACCATTGCCAGTGATCAAATACCAGCAGGCTCCTTAGGTGATACTTAAGGATTAAATAGATACTCTAATTCACACTCTTCTTATAGATTTTGATGCCTAAAACTGACACTATTCTTCATCAAGATTCCTCCTGAAGATCTATAATCCTCACAGATCATACTCTCATTTGAGCTCAGTTTTCCCTTCAAAATATTTTTAGCCTTGGCACATCCAGAAGGTGTGGCAACAAGGATCTATTCAGGCTCACTTTAATTACTCAGTCCTTTCTTTCTTGATAGGAAAACAAGAGAACTTCACAATGACTAAAAGTGTATTTCAAAGGACAAAACTGTACAAACAGAAAGGCACATATTTGAACCTGATATACTGATTGCGCTTCTGTGCAACCTGTGCTATTCACAAATACAGTCCTTATTCCCTCTTTCAGAAATTACCAACAGGACAGTGATTTTAATGGAAGTTATGATGTTAAAATTGTACACATTGAGAAAACAATTGTGTTTTCCAACTGTGTTTTTGCGTTGCTCTTCTATGAGGCACTGAAAATCACTTTTCCTCTTGTCAAATGAACCAGGAGGTTCCCAGGACCTTCTGAGACTTTGATCTCATGCTATTTTGTATTTCTGAGTCATGATTTACTTCTTGAAATCACTTACTGCTACTATTAAATCAGTTTAGGTTTTGCTCTGAAATGATGTCATTATCAAGAATAAAATATAGACTGTTATTTTCTTTTAATTTACCAGAAGCAAGTACAAATTAACTGTAATCTTTTCTTCTCTTTCAATCATGGCTACTAAGGTAAATAACCTAAAATAAAAATTTAAAAAGAAATAAATAAAGGAAATATTTCAGTAATACTGTGGTTTGATTTTTTTTAAAGTGGCTTTATGAAGAGAGAAAATTTTAACAGTGGTTAAAAAATACCTTTTTTTTTGTGCAAAGCTCATCTCAGTTTGCTTTAAATTGGTTTAGCAAAATTGCAACTTATAATATGTAATTTCCACTCATAATCTATCCACAGGTAATTTGGTTTAATTTGTAAAACATCACAGTCAGATTTTAAATTGCATCACAGCCATTACGTGTTTCTCCATTTTTTTATAAAACAATAGAAGTCACTCAGAAAGAGAACAAAAACAACCACTTGCTAATGAAAATATGGTTATGGTAGAACTCAGTTAAAGCCCTTTAGTTTACTGTAGGAAGAAGAGATCAGCAGATGATAGCATCCACATTCTGTTGTGGCCACACTGTTGTGTATGCAGTCAGAATCACATGAGGTGATAGAGATAAAAACCCTAAAAACTTCTCCCAAAATAAAGTTGATAGAGCTTCTTAGCCTCAAACCTAGTGTTTCTTAAAACCTTCTATATTCCTAAAACACAAAATATATCTTAAGAATAACTAAAGGTTGACAGTTCTGAATCTGAATTCACCTGAACAAATTTTACATGCATTAAAATAATTGTAAAAGTTATTATTTATCATTATTAGAAGCATTAGATGAATAGCAGCTAATTAGTGTTACTAAATCATAGCTGTAATTTCTTTTTACTTCTCTAGTTTGGAAATTAACCCTACTAGTTTTCTTCTTTCTATTTCTAATAAATAAAGAATTATTACTTAATGTATCTGGCCTCCATCATACTTTTTTTATATAAGAACAGTCTTTTGTAAAATATGGGGATTGGCAGGGAGATGACATGAACATCACTGTAGCCAAGATTTTTTCCTTAACTTTGTAGATTTAAACTACTAACATTTGAAATATTAAAATGAAGACATTTATAAATTATGTGTCTTGTAAATGATTTAACATCTGAAGAATTTAAGAAGAGATGAAATGTACTTGTTTGTGTCTATTCTAGAAACTGTTAGTTAAATCAATGGGAGTCAGCTTATTGGTTTCAGTAGATTTTGCATCACTCCCTGAGCTACTCTAAACAGCTAACAAATCAAATTTTATCCTAATGGTTCCCTTCATACTTTGTTTATTATCAATGTTTATTTTAAATTTCACAAATTAAATTAAAGATTCATTTGAACCAAATAAATGCTATAGACCTAACGGAAACTTGACTATGTGTTTGCTAAAAGTATTTCTAGGAAACACAGAGAGTACTAACAACAAAATTCTTTGTCATTACCTAGCAGTCGCTATGATTGAGTGACAAAATGAAGTCAATGGGTTTGCATCAGTAAGGCACCTGACAGATAGGAATGTAGGATATTCAGTATACTGTCTTCCTACATCACAAGATTTACAGAAACACCTGCTTAAGTAATTTTGTGCTTGTTCACTTGGGAAAACAGGCAAAGATTAAAGACTAGCAGACTGTCAAATGTATTTTTCCTTTACTTTAACGTTTGTCATCGTCTAGTCCTCTGGAAAACAATATCTGAAATCAATAGAAAGCATTTATTCTTCTGGCTAAAGAATGACCAAATTTATTCTTAGTTTGATATAATTAATTAACTAATTAAATATTCTCAAGTGGAGGATTAGAATGGCAGTGCCTGACCTCAAGCACAGTTCATCCTTTTGTTTTAAATCCTTGCAGTACCTGTACATAATATTGTTATTGACGTGTTATCTATAGTTTAAAGAAGAGTGAAAATTTCAAAGAAATTAATTACAACTTCCCATTCAGAAGCTGGTAAGAAAGAGTTAATTAAGTACCTTTTCTCTTAAGATAAGAAATTGTCAGAATACCTATGAACTTATAATTAATTGGATTGTGGTTTGTTATCTACATGATCTGATTTACTGAAACAGAGTTAATTTTTTTCATTAAGATTGAAAGAAGGATTTTTTTTAAAGTATTTTGAATCGACAGCTGCACTCCTACACATTTTCCATCAAGGTCCATTTTTTGAGTTTTGAAAAGTTAAGTTTTTAATAAAAAAGTCCAGTTTTATAAAATCTGAATGACTGACGTGAGCTATGGAGTACAAGGGATGGAAGCTGCCCAGAGAGAGCTGGCTGCAGAACTGAATGATAGTGTCAAGCACAGGTACAATGGTTTCCATGAGGCACTGTGTTAACCAGTCACTTGTCACATGTTTCTGCAGTGCAAAGTACATTAGACACCCAGTCTCAAATGTGCCCCATATATTATCCCAGAACCATAATCAGAATTCTAAAGTAATTCAAGAGTTCAAGCTTTAAATTCATGGATTTCATAAGTGTCGGGGCACATGAGGAAAAAAAAAATCTTTTTTTAAATATATTTTTGCCATCTGTTGCTGTACCCATGAATGTCACGTATCTTACTAACTTGTATTTACTTGCAAGACAATATCCCATACTTTGGCAATTACTAGCAGAAGCCAGTTCAAGAAGATTTAAAAGCTCACACCACCGGATAATTGTATGATATATAATATTAGCCTCAAAATAACTATAATAAAGAGAAAGGGATTTTCCTTAGATTTGAGAGCAGCAAGGAGGTATTGACAAACCAGTCACCTGTGATGTAGATCAAAGTTATCTAAGAATGCAGTGAGTTACACATTATTGGTAAGGATAGAAAAATACAAGATATTCATTAAACAGATGTTTTGGAGAGAGATATTTCCCAAGGTTCATGAGTAGAATGATTTAGGTACCCTGTAAAGAGGTATGGAAGGACCATGTTACTTTAGGCTAGTGAAATGAAAGCTGACAAGACATTATTGAGAAAAACATTAAAGAATAACACAAGTACACAGTTAAGTAAATTCTGTAACAATATGCGGAAGCATACACTGATAATGAATTAATTTAATTTAATTTATAATATTCATGAGTAAAAGCCATGACATATTTTAATGGTCGATAGCACAGGACATGTTCCACTTTCTGAGATCATCTAGGAGTTTTATTTCCTAAATATATTATCATTGCAAAAACTTGGGATATTGGCAACACCCATCGTGTTTTGTCTCTTCTTTCTACAGTACATTAGATTTATGATATTTTTTTTTTCACTGCATGTCATACGTTCATTGCAAAACATAAATTTGGTCTGTATTCTGCAAACCTTTCTACATCTAGATTTCTATTACATGCAGTTTCAGGATTTTAGATGGTATGTTACTATTCATTTCTGTCCTTCCGGGCCTGGAAAACTAACTTCCTTGAAAGATTTCCAAACTTGCTCCAGATTGTAGCTGTCTGTAAGTGTATCACCCTGGAAACAAAATCACAATGCTTTCTCCCATTTCACATGTGATGCTAAAAATAGTTAGCAAAAACCTCACAATGTCTTTCAGTGCATTGAATCTTTGTTTGTTTGTGTTTTTTTATAATTTAGGAAGGTTAAAATGGGAACAAATAAAGCTAACAATTACCTCAGCTACTCAGCTGAGTTACGGCATTTACTAGCAATTTTGCTTCATCTTTCAGCTGTACTGTAATGACAAAGTTAAAATAGCCTTTCCTTACAAAAGCAACAAAACCAGCTTTTTCTCCTCTGAGAGGGTAGTGAGACTGAACTCAGTTCTTACATAAATGCATTTCAAATGTTTATTGATTTCTGAAATGTATAATGGGAGACATTAGTGAAAACAGTATTTTGGGAATGGACGATCCTGACTGTAGAATATGAGGTTACCTGATAGAACCCTTTCAGCCTCCCACGGGCTAAGCTGTTTTGCATAGCACTGCAGCTGCCTTCAGAGGCAGATGATCCATTACCTCCTCAGCAGGTGGTATGGGAAATAAGAAACTATAAGAGGGAAAAGGAACAATAATAACTGTCATCATAGCTGCAAAAAAACCCCCAATAATAGTAAGTATTTGCAAGGCAGGGATAATGTGTTCTATCTCAAACTTGCTGAGTTTGCAAGCCTTGCAAGGCTGTATTTTGACACACGCTGAGATTCAAACCATTCAGCAAAGGATAAGGAAAGATATGACTTTCTGCAAGACCTTTTCACAGACCTCAGGGGCAAATTGAATCTATATGCTGATTTAAAATAGACTTAAACCCCCTCCCCACATCCAAAACAGAACTCAAAACTTGTGAAATGGTGTTAAGGCTACACAGATGAAGGTGAATATTTTTTTAATTCTTCTCTGATGGCTTGTATTCCCAGTTTCTTCAAGAAAGTCTCATCAGTACACATTTGCAGAAGGAACAGATTTGCATTCTATTTTATGCTCTGACTGTGTTAGATCATGATTAGCTCTAAAGAATCCACTCTGCTACTTTATTCCCTGTTAATTTATCATAAAGCAGTAGCCCAGCAACCTCATGAGAGTTACACATTCCCGTATGTGTGAGAATGTAAGAAAGTTGAATTCACATAAAAGTAGGAAGAAGAGGAAGGGTGAATTCTGTCTTTCCTGAATGATTTCAAGGATACCTCCAGGAAATACGTTGCTTGGTGTGTCTCAGTTCATTTGCTTCTGTTCTGTGCCTACTTCATGGATAATAAGAGAGGTCTATGGAAGGAACCTTAGAATTACTATCTGGAGTTTTATTTCCCTTGCTTGGATGATGAAATTGTTCAGCAGCTTATCCAGAATGCTACAATGTTTTGAAGTCTACGGGAATTTCAGCAATTAGCAGCAGTTTTTTCTTTCGCTGAACTTCATCTTCCAGCGAAGTGAAAAGGAGCACAAATTCACAGATTATTGTTCCAAGGTTTACAGCTTGGGCCAAGGACACAAAAATTGAGAACTGATACTTTTTAGATGTACAGTAATTTGAGAGCTTCTTTTTGTATTTGAAGATATTTAATTCCATGATAATCACAAACAAAAGGCAAAAGCAAAACCAAAAGTAGTATCAGTTACTAATGCTGTCAAGGAAGATTTGCCTTGGATATTAATATTCGCTTGTGTTATGTCTCATAGGATTGGAAGAAACTTCATATATCGTCTCGTTCATTCTCCAAGCCAACATATACGTAAATCTTTTAAAGTCATTTAGATGTAAAAACTTTAGATAATGAATATTCAAAAATGTCAAGGAAACCTGATTCAGAGCTTACCCAAAGCTATTGCAGAATATTTTGCGTAAGGAGCTTGTGGATTACTGTTGTCGTCCAGTATTGTTTTTCTGTACTGACATCAGAGAAAAGTATCTTGGTAGTATTTTGCTGATAACTTAAAAAGTGAAAAAACTACAAGAATTCATGAGATAATGATACATTTTCAATCAAATATAAAAGTTCAAGATAGTCTAAACTCTGAAGAAAATCTTCATCCCACCCTTAAATTGGATTTGTTATAGCTGAGACAAGAGCTTGCTCTGATGCTGCACAAAGACTTATTGGAACTGGGAGAAACACTAGCAAAGCACAAAGTTTTGGAGCACAACCCAGCAAGCAAAGGGTGGAAAAGACAGGATAAAGTGCAAAAGTGACCCAAAGCACCTCGTGTACTCACAATGTTGTTTGACAAACAGTCATACAAAGTAGTCTCTGACTTTCATAAAGAAAAAGAAATATACCTTTTTGGTTACTGTGGACTGTTCTCTAGTTCTGTAGAATTTTTACTTCTTTTTGGCATTGATAACTTAAAAACCATTATCTTTTTCACTGGGCATTTCAGAAGAAACCTGCAGTAACAGCAAGTCATGGTTGCTTTGGCTGTTTTAGTGGTGTGATTTCAAACATACTACTTCCAACACCAACTTCTAACACCTACAGTGAAAAGGAGTGGCTGAGACACCAAAAGAAATTACTGAGAAAAACTGAAAATTAAAGGAGTGCCTGTATGAAACATCGTAGTGACACATGTACAGGTTAAGCCAAGTTCAGAAGACTACGTGAACTGCTGAAAGACTATTTCTGCCAAGCTTAAGCACTCCTTTTGAAAGGATGACTAGCCAGATGTAACACTCTCTTTTTTGAATGTCTGAATAATGCCTGACATTTCCCCACATTCTGTATCTAAGAAAAATCCTGATAAAAATGAATGAGAGAAATATGAGGCAATCGATGTTGCTACAGAACTTTGTGCTGCTCAGTCTCCATGCTTGACACCAGCAAAAGTCTGTTTGTATGAAAGAACAAGAAGTCATTTGCTTCAGCTCTGAGGCTAGCTGAATTTCAATGTGCAGTCTCAGATGGACATTGCTTCAAGAACCAGCTTCATAGTTGTGAGTAGTTATTTGAAGGGATGGTCCCAAAGACTAATAAAAGCTTCATAAATGTAATAGATTAGATAAATAACAGATCGAAACAAAAGACAAATAGCCTGAAAAAAAGCAAAGTTGCAAATTGTCCTGTATGTTTATGTATTTTGTTTTTAATTCACAAAGAGAAGTAGTTCACAGTAACCAGCTGGAAAACATGAGGCTAGAAGAAAAAATGTAACAGGGTGGCACTGGGAATAATACTTCATCTTTTTTCATTATGGCAGTAAATTCCATAGCCACTACTGAAGACAGTGACTCTTCTTTGATTATGTGTCACTATTCTGAGAAGCAAAATAAATCAGCTTACACCATTCTGCAGCAGTTGAGCTACTTTGAGTGCCTAGGCTACCTCCCCTTACATGTACCTGAGGTATAGCTGTCCTCCAATGCACACAGTAAAAACCCACTTGAACAATATACAAGTAATTGCCTTTAAAATAACTCCATATATTTTCAAGATAAATAAAATTATGTCCTTAATCAAGTTACTTCTGTGGTTTACATATGTTCAGAAGTTGAAATTTACATTGCCCACATCCATCTCCTCCAAATGCACGTTTCGAACATTTCTGGGGGCTGAAACTTTTGTAGAGGAGTATTCAATTCTATTTTTCTTGATATTCCTTCTAAAGAAAGAGTCCTGTGATTTATTCATTGCAAAGTAAGCCTATTAAAGTGTCAGAGGTTGAGAAATGAGAAATACTGGTACACTCATCAAAATGTTTTTAGTTGGGACATGTTGTGTTATAGTTTAAAAAAATATTAATTGAAGGGATTATTTATAGTGAATACTTTCAGATAGATTGATTGTAATGTATCTTGCTTATATAGTATGTTAGGGTTTGGGTTGAGGGGAAGCTGATTAATAAGCACAGCTGTCTATGGTAACGTAGTTTCTTTTAAAAATCATTACTGTATATTTGGAATCATCACTATTAACAGTGAGTGGGAAAATAATCTAATATAGCTATGATTAAAATAAAATTGATAATACATTTTTATGTAGTGCTCATGGACATTATTTTTAGCTCAGTGGAATGTGTCAGTGTTTGCTGATATTACAAAGTGGAAAGTAGCTCTGAACTGTAGTTCTGTGTTACAGAACTGCCTAAAAAATTTCCTTTATAGTCCAGACTAGAAAATCCCTTATATTTACTATGTTTGAATCTTTGTGGTGATAATAATATTTGCCATAAGATATTTTCTTCAGGAATTTAATTTGTAAGTGACAAGTATAGGGTACGAAGTGTCAGATCAGCCTTAACTTATCTTGCAGATAAAGAATTTACTGAAATGAAAAGTTTGGTGAATTTGACTGATGTATTTATACAAAAGGGTTTGTACACACCTGGCCTCCCTTTCAGTAGCACTTGTTCTCCAAAGATATGGGGGGCTTTGATATCACAGGGAAATTGAAGAAGGGTTTAATTTTTTTTCTCTATTTTTTTTTTAATCAACAGGTTGCTGAGATTAAAAGATCAGATATTCAGATAACCACTATTCTTCAAGCGAGAATGGTCATTTATTCATGTTTTTACCTTTTTTTTTAATAGGAACTTTCATGTTTGTTTGTTTGGTTTTTTTTATTTCTGCTGTACTTTGCCCAGCAGCTAAAATTGCCCTTATTTTACTCAAATACATATGTATGCAGTCTATTTCACAAATGCATAGGCAAGAAATATTCTGATTTGTAGGCAAAGAATAGTAATTTGACTGTAATCAGAATATAATTTCAGAGCTTCTGGCTACAGGAGGGAAATTTCGGACCTTCAGAAAAAAGCTTCTCTTTATATGTCAAGCTTTTAAGAAACAGATATTTTCCTTTATTAAATGCAGACTGTCAGATACCTGAAAAGAATTGCGTGACACAAATATCCTGTCAAAGCATCTAATGGAACCCATAATACTCATCTAGTTTCTCTCTTCCCTGAATTGTTAAGGTCCCCAATGATACCACTTGGGAAGAGAAACTACAAGTCCTTTCTTTACAACTGGCAAAAATCTATGTGGTAACTCTCATTTTATCTTTTTTCTGTGGAAAAGATCTGTAGTAGTCTTTAAAAAAGCAATGCAGAATCTAAAATTTCATTAAGAGCACAGGCTACTTTTTGTTTTCTCAAGAAAATCTCAGTATCTACATTACAAATAGGAAAAACACAGGGAGCTAGAAATAAACAGTGTTGTTGAAGTACAGTTCCATATCCCAAGGATTTTCAGAAGCATTCTATGAAGTTAACTTGAAAGAGAATACATAGTAATAGTTCAGTGCTAGTCTTTGTTATACCATCTGTGGTTCACAGCAGTCAAAATATTATTTTGTTAGTAAAACTGATTGTCCCTCTTACCTCTGAGTTACCTTTGTGGATTTCATCAAATTATCTGAGCAACCAAAAAAAAATATGCTCTGAATTAGGCTCCTAGAAATTATTCTTTCTTTTATAATCAAAAGAGAAAGTGAGAATCAGCTGAATTTAACAAAGTAATAACATAAATGAACATAAATGGCTGGAAAAATGAGAGTACACTATTTTCCCCAAGAAAAAAGTAAAATGTAAGAGAACGTGTTATCAGCCATAGCTGTAATGTTTTCTTTGAACTATAAAAAATCTGAAAACACAGAAGCTGTCCAGACCTATTATTCTTATGGTCACCATGACAGCTTAATTTGCCACTGGATTTAAAGTGTATATTCACTTAGGGGAATTCAGGGCTGCCATTTGATCATGCTTTGTGTCAGTGAATAAAAGACAGTTCCATTCAGTAATAAATATATTGTGCATATATACAGTCATTCATTTGGATCATTTTTGCTGAAGCTGAGAAAATCTAGAAGAAGCATTGACTTAAAAAAAAAAAAAAAAACAAAACAACACAAATTAGATAGAATAGAGAATGGAGATTATATTCTCTAATACAAAAAACAATTTTACAAGATTGGAACACAACCCACCCAAACACAGTTATAAAATGACGATAGCAATTAAAAATTGATTGTGAAGTGGTAGAAAGTAAAAAACAAACGTCACCAACCATAGATGCCAAAGATCACAAAGCTAGTAAGGACCTCTTGGATGTGAAAATGTTTGCCATTCTAAGTGTATTTCTGGAAGCTCATCATAGACTATGCAAATCTTGGCAAAGCCATTGTACTAGATGAAGATGGAATGTTACAAAATCAGATCGAAATAAGAGCATTCAAGTGACAGATTTCTTCTAAGTATTTCTGTACCATAATTGCAATAAACCAGTAATAATATTCTACCAAAAAGCCAAAAAACCCAAACTAACCAAACAAACAAAAAAAATTCACCATGAAGTTAGACAATGTATTTAAAAGATCATATAATCCCAGAATGGTGTGGGTTAGAAGAACCTTAGAGATCATCTAGTTACAATCCCCCTCCCATGGACAAGTACACCTTCCACTAGACCAGGTTGCTCAGAGCTCCATCTGATCTGGCCTTTCAACACTTGCAGGGATGGGACATCCACAGCTTCTCTGGACAACCTGCTCCAGTGCTTCCCCACCCTCACAATGAAGAACATTTTCCTGATAACTAATCTAAACCTACTCTCTGCCAGTTTTAAGCCACTGCGCCTTGTTCTGTCACTGCATGCCCTTGTAAATAATCTTTGCCCATCCTTCCTGTAGGCTAAGCAATTTGATTAACAAGACCTGATTATTAAGCTCACAAGTGCCAAATAGGATACTAGAAGATATTTCAAAGCCTACTTATACTATTTCTAAAAAATTAAATTAGTTGAAAAAATTTAGAAAGCGGTGCAGGTTAGCCTTAGAAAAGATTACACTAAAGTTTAAATGGTAAAGTAGTCAGTGTAGCTGTAGTAGACTCATAGCAATTTGGGGTTGCCTGGAATTCTAATCAATGTATAATTAAGAAAGACATTGAGGTGCTGGAGCATGTCCAGAGAAGGTCAACAAAGCTGGTAAAGGGTTCAGAGTTTAAGTCTTTTGAGGCTGAGGGAGCTGGGGTTTGCTTAGGCAGGAGGCTTAAGGGAGATCTTCTTGCTCTTTACAACTACCTGAAAGGCTGTTG
This sequence comes from Eulacestoma nigropectus, assembly GCA_013397775.1. Taxonomy (NCBI): domain Eukaryota; kingdom Metazoa; phylum Chordata; class Aves; order Passeriformes; genus Eulacestoma; species Eulacestoma nigropectus. Next base: position 263,926 of record VZTE01004143.1, on the reverse strand, counting down.
CACCAAGGTGGGAGTAGGTCTCTTCTCCCAGGCAACAAGTGATAGGTCAAGAGGAAATGGCTTCAAGTTGTACCAAAGGAAGTCTAGTTTGGCCATTAGGAAAAATTTCTTTACAGAAAATGCTGTCAATTATTTGAATAGGCTGCCCAGATAAGTGGTGGAGTTACCATCCTGGGAGATATTAAAAAGACTTGTAGAAGGATCACTTAAAAACACGGTTTAGTGATGGACTTGGCAGTGCTGTATTAACAGTTGGTTTCGATGATCTTAGAGATCTTTTCCAAACTAACCAATTCTATGTTTATATGCTTGACAAGAGCAGTAATACATCTTTTGTTTTTCGAAACTTCCACCAAAAAAATTTCAGCAAAAATTAATTGTTGAGACAGACAAAAAAAAAAAAACCCTGATAGTGCAGAAAACAGGGAGGCATCCATATTTGGGTTAGCTTGGGTCAAGTTTTGTCATCAAACACAAAGTATTCATCCAGCAAAAAGCCACACAGACTATAGTTACAGAAGTGATAAGTGCTCATGGGAGAGCTTTTGGAGGAGAAGTTAGTGAGATGCTTTGTCCCAGAAATCTTTCTCAAAAAACGTTGCTACAGCAGCCAGGTAACTATTATAAATGGCCTCTTGCCTTATAAGGCAGAAAACAAAGTTAACTGCTGTGTTGTATGTGTAAACAACAGATAACTGACTTCTAAGTCATTGACTAATTTACACAAAGTGTAAGATTTTGACTTCTAAGAAATTTTCACAGACTAGACACTCTGCCATACCCCCCAAAAACCCTATTAATTTAAGGATTGTTAAATTTCTTAATTTTGCAGGCAAATTAATATTAATATCTAAATGATAATCTCAAAGTCACTCAAAAATCTTGTCTTATTTTCTCTACAGATATATCTGTAGAAATTCACTACAGAATATTCCCTGTGGTATATTCCTGTATGGGGAAGAATTCAATTTCTAAGAAGCTAAACCAAAGCAGAGATCCCCACTAAGCTGTACTACTCACCGGTCCTAAGAAAGCATGTTTGTTGTTCGTCCTTCTACTGTGTGAGCTTTGGGCATCAGAAAAAGGATACATCAAAGTAACAATGGCCTAATGACTCATGTAGTCCCCATGTGATGTCTTGACCATTCTGTGATAAATCTTCCTGTCTGTATTTTTGATTTAAAAGTTCAGGAGCAGAACTTCTTCTCTCTGGCCAAGCCTGCCTCCAAGGTATTAGGAAAAGAGTGACTTGGAAGGTCTGTTGTGGATTTCTGCAACGTGAATTCCTTGGAATATATCATACTTCTCTGGCGTCTGTTTTCGTGAAAAAGTTGGATGGTTCTTACATGGATTAAAAACTCCTGAAAGAATACTGGTTTATGAGTTTATAAGCAGTTCAATACAATGTATCAATGAATGCAAGTAAAAACAACAAAAAAACACCCATAAACCAACATAAATTCCTAGAAATGACTGATCATTCAACATATATCTTAGGAAAACAGAAAAAATCTGCTTAATGGAAGTTCAGAAAAGGAAAAATAGGTTATGAAGCATGATTTTTGAACAAATTCTGTGTTGAAGTAAGATAAATTTCTGTATTATTATTTTCTGGAATAGTTCATTCAACTAGAAAAAAAAATTACTTTAATATTCTCAGATGAATCCCACTGGAAACATGATTTTAACTAACTTATATTCCCAAGGAAGCCATCTCTTTCATACATTATGAATATTAATGATGAAATGAAAACTGACTGTGTATTTTAAAATTGTTCCAATTACAAGCTGCAAAAAAAAGTATCTAAAATCGTTCTTTGCATATATACTCTAGTTAAAACTATTTTTGTGAACACAGTGAGGGTAAGTTGAATTTCAGTTTGGCATCTGGATACTAATATTTTATGAATGATGCCTTGTTGTAGGTACAGAAATAAAAGGAGGGAGTTTGAACTGTTAACAGTTGTTTTATGAGTATATTCACTTTGCATTTTGGGCTGGATATGGCCTTTAATTCCTGTCCTAAACTAAAGTGTTGCTGCATAGCTAATAAACATGGATGGATGAAATTATCCTTGTGTGCAGAATATAAATAATTTTTTAAGGCCCTTTGAGATGCTTAGGGGTTAAAGATGTCATAGAAAATTATCACAGTATTGTGAGCAAGCTTCAGAATAGTTTTTATCTCAGAAGAGGGTGAGATCTCTTTTCAAAACTATTGATTGATTTCAAGCTGCAATGCAGTTTGGATTAATGGCAAAACACAAGTATGTTATATTGGGCAATGAAGAGAAAAAAAAAAAGATAAATCATAGTCTAGAGGAATAGGAAGAATATACAGAACAAGACATTGTAGTATGTTGGATAGAGTATTCTAGATGCTCATTCAAATAATCATCTTACCAGTATGTATCAATAAGACCACAGCCAGGAGATGGAGGAGACAGGGGGTCTGTTCAACACTCTGAAGAGTACATATAAATACTGCATCCAGTTTTGAGTTCCCCACAGGAGATAGACCGTGATAAACTGGAATTAGTTCAGCAGAAATCTCCCAAGCTGGTGGGGTCTAGAGCTCCTGCTCTATGTGGTGATGCTGAGAGACTGAGCCTTGTTCAGCCTGGAGATGAGGTTTTGAGCAGCCTGCGTGCACCCAAAATGGGGGTTGCAAGAACACAGAGCTGGGAATGCAATGTGGTGCCTGGTGAGAGACCAAAGCACAGCAGGCTTAGGTGGAATACGAGAAGGTTCTGTTCAGACATGAGGAAGTTCTCGCCATAGTGAAAACCTTCAAGTATTGGAAAAGGCTTCCCAGGGAGCCTGTGCAGTCTTTATCTTCGGAAATTTTAAAAGTCCAACTACATAAACCTCTTAGAAATTTGGTGGGAATTCAGTCTTAGTCAAGCAGACTGTACCAGAGACCTCCTGAGGTCCCTTCCCACTGGAAGCGTTCAGTGATCCAGGCACAGCCAGAATCACAGCACAGCAAAATGAACTCCTTAGATAGCCACATAGGCTCACTGATTCCTTCAAGTTCTTAACATTTGCCTATCAGACCATAACGACTGTTAGGGATGTGAGATGGTCTGCTGCAGTCTGAGAGTACATGATGGAGATCTTTAAAAAACTCTCTCAGGTTAAGGAATAAGCAGAAGAAAGAGTGCTTTTTTATCCCAGGAAAACAAACAAGCCAAACCAAACCAAACCAAACCAAACCAAGCCAAACCAAACCAAATGTTGTGGTTTGACACTGGCCAAATCCCAGACACCCACAAAAGCCACTCATTCACCCTCCCCTGCTACAGCTGGGCAGAGGAGAGAAAAATTTAGCGAAGGGTTCATGAGTTGAGATAATGTATTGAAAATCACACTATGAAAAGCCGGTGTCCATAAAGGAGACAGAGGAGTCCTGCAACTTTATTCGAATAAAGGAAGAGAGTCCACTGGGGCACACACCCGCAGTTTCGGAGGACACAACTTCCTGTTTTTCCAAACTCCCAGCCGCGTGTTGCCGTCTTCCTTTACCCATTGGCTGAGGTACTGGGAAGGTACGGCCTTCCCGAACTGCCTACCACATATTCCCCCTTGAACCTGTCATTTTACCCCAAAGTTCAGAAGTTCAGGCTTGTGCAGACCCATGTCTGTTTCAAGAGTCAAGCTGTCTGTGCTCTGCAACAAACCTGCTGCCCAAAGTTCAGAAACTCAAGCTTATGCAGACCCACTTGTCTGTTTCAGGAGTCAAGTCATCTGGGCTTTGTAGCAAACCTGCTGCTTGAAGTTAATAGAGACATTAAGACCCATTTCAAAGATGTTAACACCTGTAGCTTCACCCACAGATTTGTTTGTAAAGACATTAGCACACAACATCCCTATCAATACAGACCAGGAGAAAATACTTCAAGGGCAAAACAGGCTCAACTTAGAGATACACAGTACGTTTATTACTAACAAAATCAGAGGAGGATAATGAGAAGCAAAGCCCTCAAAACCACCTTTTCTTCCTCCAAACCCTCCCTCCTTCCCACCGGCAGCACAGGGAGACAGGGCCTGGGGGTTTTAGTCAGTTCGTCACCCGAGGTTTTCTTCCACTGCTCAGGGAGAGGAGTCCTTCCCCTGTGAGACTGTGGGGTCCCTTCCCATGGGAGACAGCTCTCCACAAAATTCTTCAGCATGGCGCCAATCTCATGAGCAGCAGTCCTCCCAAAACTGCTGTAATGTGAGCCCCTCTCACAGGCACACAGTCCTCCCACAACTGCTGCACCATGGGTCACTCTTACATGGGGTGCAGTCCTCCAAGGACAGGCTGCTCCAGCCTGGGAGCAGGGCCCTCTCTCTCCCCTGGGTGTCCCACTGGATCACAGCCTCCTCCAGGCATCCACCCGCTCCGGCACGGGCACCTCCCCCCGGGCTGCGGGTGGATCTCTGCATCCCCCGTGGGCTGCAGGGGCACAGCTGCTTCACCATGGTCTGCACCACGGCCTGCAGAGGAACCTCGGCTCTGGCACCTGGAGCACCTCCTGCCCCTCCTTCTCCACTGACCTTGGTGTATCCATGTTGTCTTCCCTCACATGTTCTCACCTCCTTGTCTTCTCTGGCTGGAATTAAAACTGCATCCCACTTTGTCTTGATTTTCTTCTTAAATATGTTACCACAGAGGTATCACCATCTCTAATTGTCCCAGCCTTGGCCAGTAGCATGTCCATCTTCCGAGCCATCAGGGATTGGCTCTGCTGGACATGGTAGAAGTTTCTCACAGAAGCCACCTCTGTGGCCGCCTTGCTACCAAAAACCAGGCCATGAAAAATCAACACACCAAACCAAACAAAAAACCTCAAAGACTACACAAGCAACAAAAAAGAAAACAATATCCAACACTCAAACATAATAAGAGCCAGGAGTAAAACATTAAGGCAATTTCATTTAGGCTGGAAATATATTCAGGTGTATAAAAGTATTTTAAAATAGCAAAAGATAGCATAAATAAGAGAGATTTCTTTCACACTAACTCCGCATGTCTCAAAGTTGGAGGTTTAAAGCACTGTCTTAAAAACACGTTTATCTCTCTCTATACTGTTATCTATATAATCTATATTTATCTATATATAAACTTTCAAATACTCTCAGAGAGAAAGGATTTTTCTAAATCTTTTACTAAGTAAATGCTCAAAGTATGGAATAATTTGGAGTCCTGTGCATCCTGATTTTGTGAAAATTGCCAGGATTTTTTTTTTCTTCTTCTGTCTTTTTTTTTTTTTTTTTTTTTTAAGAAGTATTTCAGCAAATTAATAAAGACTTTTTTTTTTCCATTTTTTTGGTAGATTTTTCTGGTTTAATATTATTGCTATTAGTCTGGTTTTCATTTTGACTGTTTAGATTTTTAAAGGCACTAAATGGACTTGATGATCCCAAGCCACATGCTGGTCTTGGTATACAGGTTTATATCATCTACATTTATTTCAAGAAGTATTTAGACTTTAAAATAACAGTTCTTAATAGCAATAGTTTTCCTTTCAAATTATAACACTTAAACATTATTTAACCTAAATAACCACATTTTCAAATTCTTGTATTTGTTAAGATTTATAAACCTTTCCACTCCCCAGTCTAAAAAGATATGTAGGCACAAATCCTATATGGAACTGCTAGTACTTAAATTCATTGCTGAATTTGGCCTAGGAATAAAATACTACTTTCGTTTAAATGAGTAATGCTCTGGAGATTGACATCAGCTGGACCTGGATTTTAATGACAGTCTCCTACTTATTTCTTCTACTAATGTCAAGTAAAGAAATTATTGCTTCTTTATTAATTAATAAAAGTTTTTCATATGCTTAATGATGCAAAGGTTGGCTCACAGTAAATAATATCATGTCAGTGGAAAGGAGATCAGTAATATGAATTCAGTAACAAGTCCTGACAATTTTCTGTTGCAGTATTAACTGAAGGTATTGAAACCTAATTAAACTGTTCCTTGATTCAAACATTCAAAAAATCTGACTATAATTTTTAGATGGCAAACTGCTGATTTTGTAGGGACCCTAGAAAACATGCTGTTTTTCTGAAGGGCTCTTATTTACCTTGCATTTCAACAGTATGGTAGCACTGAAACTATAAGTTCCACATATCTGCCGGTAATGTTATGATGGTGTTGCTATTCCTCTGATCACGGTGAGGAGATATTGAGAGCAGGTCAGAAGCTGGATCAGGGGAAGGAATCTTTTGTTTTGGTCTAATGAAGTACCTGAGCATATGCTTAGCTTTCCTCTCTGACAGTGCTTACAGGTCTTCATAAGCGATGTAGGTGGATTTGCTTCATGAAGACAACATTGTCAAAGTCCTAATGAAGCCACCCATGAACTGTCCCCACAGGCTCTTCTATTAATCAAATTCACATAGCAGTAATCTCATTTAGACTTAAAATAATTAATCTAATTCATCCCATGATAATTAGTGCACGATATTACTATGTTTAATAAAACACATTCTCAAATCAAGAGTTATATTTTTAGACTTTTTTTTTCCAATACATTTAAAGATAAACTCCTTAGGTAAAAGAAAATTAATAAAACTTAAATTAAGTTTATAATTATTATGAACAAGATATATTTATGCTTTTTTTCTTATCATGTACCAGATTGCATGCACAGCTAGCTAGTAATTTACAAATGAGCAATTATCCATCACTAGGGAATGAGCAGGAGACAGATAAGTTCAAATGTTATATATCAGCAATTAATATTTTAGAATATAGAAGAAAAGATCTGTAAGAAAAAAGGAAAAAAACCTACCACTCTGTAGAGGATGTGATTTTAAACACTTCCATGGAGAAAAATGCCAATGAAAAAGGAAAAGTAATTTGTTTGAGAGTTGGTTGGCACATTTTTTTTCAGTGCTAGGTTCTGAGAGGACAACTTCAGGCAGAATTACTCTTTGGTTGAATGTGTTCTATCCCAGAGTACACTAGCAGTAAAATGCAGGATATGAGTGAGCCATCACAGCAGCTAAAGAGATGGTGAAGTACTTACTCTAAAGAGGTACATCCCACCTGTACCTGGAGTAATACTCCATTTGTAGCTTTAGTACCCATGTAACCTATTTCTTTTCTTAACAAAAAAAAATTTCATATAATTAAAAAAAAAAAAGGCCAGTGGAGTTTGCACAGACCAGTACCCATGAATGTTTTCCCCTCTCCAGGACTCTACTAAACTGGAGAGCTGATATATTCGATACACTGACCTCTCAGTTCGTAACCCTCGGCTTTTGATGCAATAGGCCACCTTTTTTTCAGATTAGAGCTTTTTTCCAAACAACTTCCAAACCAGCCAAATTCACCCAGCCTGTCATATTTTTAGTAGAGTGGTCTTGTTTTGGTTCAGGGTTTTTTTGTTTGTTTTTTTTTTGTAATTTCTTTTCGTTTGAGAGTTAGTTAGAATGACCATATGAATGGATGAAATCAGTTGGAAACCCACAAAGAACATGATTCTACAAATATCCTGAAACTGCAAGTTTCTAGGGCTGAAAATGCCAAGAGTACTTTGTCATGGCTGTCTAATAATGTAGATTCCTGTTTCAGAAATCAGGAAACATGGATATGTGTAAAATAAAACTTAACAATTGTCAAGTGTTAAGCACATGTTTTATATGCTTAGTAATAGTAAATCTTTACCTTAAGTGAAGTTGCAGAAGAGTATTCCACTTTCACTAAACTTGTTTAATCATCCCAAAAAGTTTTACCTACAGGTTCTTTAACTGTACATTTTCAAGTTAAGTCATAATTAAATGAATTTTAATTATTTAAGAGCAGATACTGCTAGGGTGAATTCAGACATGTAAAAGAAAAAAAAGAACAGTAAAAGTACAGGTATAAACAATGATGTAAGAGAGATTTAACGATTTGGAATACATAAGTACAATAGCTTTCTTTAATCTTAATATAAAATGGAATTTTTTACATTGTAAAATACGTTTAAACTCAAAACTCAAACAATTTACAATAAAGACTAATGTCCATGTAAGACATTATTTATTTTTTTTTTTAAATGGCAGGGGAAAAAGAAATACTGCAATACATACTTCAGGTTTAACACCAGATTCTCAGACGGGGGAGGGAGGGGGAAGGGCCTATATGTTCTAAAAGCAATTAAAAATATATATCACTGATTTTTACCTAAACATTCTTGCAAAGTAATACATCTAAAAATTCCTTAGGAGTAATAAAGAAACAACAGATACTTGTATAAATTTTTTTGCTTTCTTAAATATTAAATTAAAGTTTCAGCTTTCTTGTCACTGCTATCTGATGAGAGAACATGCAAGTATGGACATAGCACCTTCCCTTGGGAATTAAATTCAAAACTGCCTTAGTACTTTCATGGAAACCACTGAGCTTCAGCCACCAGTTGAGCACTATTGTCTTAAAATGTCAGTTTAAAATTGTCTAAATGGATTCTCCGTGTCTGGTCTGCCTAAGTCATGGATGGATAGGAACAAATGAGGAGGAAAAGAAGCAGTACATCACTGCTGCAATCCCTCTCGGCCTTTCCTATGAGGCAGAAGGTGAATTTCCCCAACAATTAGAGTCTGGTGCTTTGTAAGATTCAGTCACTTGTCTGTGATGCTACAAACAGTATTTAAGCTCCTGTCCCACTGCAGCTGAACTGAGTGGATTGTGAGATTTTGTGTTGTGCACAGATGACCTGCATTCATAATATGAGGAGAGTGGACAGCTCTGTTTTTGTTATAAACATCTGTGTTATGGTTACGCATATCTTTACACAGATTTACAAAGGTTAACATTAAATTTGTCTTCCCGGGTATAAGCATTGGAGATCCATCATCATGAAGCTCAAATAGATACATTTTATTCTATTTTACCTAAGTAGTTGCAATAGAATATCCATATTCAGCAAAACAATTTCTTCATCATGTTTAAATATTTTGCAAGACCCTAATTAATCCTCTGCAAAGCACTTATATTTGAATACAACTATAAATATGATCTAAAACGATTTGGTTTTATCTTCACAGAATCATAGAATTGTTTACATTAGAAAAGACCTTTAAGATCAAGTCTGAAATGTGTGACTAACTAACCCCTTTTTATAGTTTTAAAAATGCCAATTTTATATAACAATCTTTCTCAAAATGAAAATAACTTATTTTAGAATGAAAGACAAAAAAAAAATCAAAATAAAGCATTATTTTACAAAAATTCCTAATAGGCTTCTTTCACATTTTCTAAGCTCTCTTTTCTGGGTATTTTTTTAAAACCAAACTGAAGACACACATGACTTAAGTCTTTCTGGAACCATTTTTCAATTCATAAAGAAGTTGCAATTTCTATGTCTGTCTTCCCAATAATCTATTTACGAAAAGCATGCACTTTATCTCCCCATAAGCTATCTATATTTCTGAAAGGAACCTCAAGAAAACTCTAAATTCTCCAAAATAGCAAAATTTAAACTAGATATCAGTAAATGACTGAATCTTCT
>VZTE01004143.1:240947-254396 GCA_013397775.1 Eulacestoma nigropectus | reverse complement strand
TTTTTTTTTTTTTTTAATTATAGGAGAAAAATTGTTTTTTCAGCCAGACCTATTTTGTTGCTATGGGCTTTTGACCTAAGCAGTGGTTATTTAGAAGTCTCCAGTCCTGATTTTCTTTTAAATGTCAGGATTTATACACAAACCTTATTTCCCACAACTAACAAAAAATCCTGTTACTCCTGTCAGTTTGTATGCAGCTCAGTCAGATGGAAAAGAAGATACTGGTGTCTGAAAAAGTGTTTTTCCATGGGGTGGAGGGTGAAATGCGGTTTAATCTTTTGTGCAGGTTTTGGATGGGATAGAATTAGACTTCTTCATAATAGCTGGTATGGGGCTGTGTTTTGGATTTATGCTGGAAACAGGGTGGTAAAACAGGGATGTTTTCATTACTGCTGAGCAGGGCCAGGCCAAGAGCCAAGGCCTTTTCTGCTTCTCGCCCCACCCCACGGCAAAGAGACTGGGGCGCACAAGAAGTTGGAATGAGAGCACAACCAGGGCAGCTGACCACAGCCATAATGTATGATGTCATGCTTAGCATATGCAGCTGCAGGAGAGGTGGTGCTGAGGGCTACTGCTTGGGAACTGGCTGGGCATCAGTTGGTTGGTGGTGATGAGAAATTGTTTCGATTTGCATCACTTGTCTTTCCCTGGATTTTCTTTTTATCTCTGTGTTTCTATAATAATAATAATAATAATAACAACAACAACAACAACAACAACAACAACAACCTGGTTTTGTCTCAACTTATGGGTTTTCTCACTTTTACACTTCTGATTCTCTCTACCATCCCACTAGGGCAGAGGAGTGAGCCAGTGGCTGTGTGGTGTTTAGTTGCTTCCTAGGGTTAAATGCTGATAGTATTAAGCACAATAAAAATCAATGCATTTGCACAATTCAAAATAATAATTTGGTTATAAGAATATGAAATGCAGTTGTTTGGTTTTGTATAAAGCACCTTTTTCCGATAATTATTTGATTATATCTCTGTAGATCGGTCTCATTTCTAAAGAGAAACACTGGATTTTGGTCTCTCTACATTAGTGAGTGATTGCACATCCAGAGTGTTTTCACCCCTTTTGACATTCCAATGTATTGGAGAGAATCAGATTTACACTTTTCTAGGAATCATAATTTACAAGAACGCAATGCTTTGTGCAATAGTTGCTTCTCGCAAAGTGCAACATCTTCTTTAGTTATTATATTAACCAAAGTGAACAAGTGATATGCATTGTACTAAAGGGAAAAGACATCACCATGATGCCTGATAATAGAGATCAAGAAAATGCTTGTGGGCACTGTACCTCTAGCATGGTTTCAAAAGTCACCATCCCTTACACTCTATTTTAAGTATTTATCCATGCTGTTTTCATAACTGAATCACTTTTGTCAAAATATAAATGATGATAGTAAAAGACAATTCTTTTTTTCTAAAGGGTAATAAGAATTGGTGCAAGCTCCTCAGTTGTCACATCTGATTGCAGCTATCCTTTCTTTTTTCAAGAGTGTGTATAATTGCCATAAGTTCACAGAGAGCCTTGAATTTCAAGATCTCTTCTGATTCTGCTGTTGCTTTCTACCTGTCTATCACTGATGCTTCCCAAGACAGGTATGTTTGCACCATCTGGACAGACTTCCAGCCACATCTGGCAGCTTTGGACGTGCTTTGCTGCCCCATGCCTTGAAAACGCCTAAACCTGTGGTACTCAGTAAACTCTACTTTCCAGAATGCTCCCCACCACACTCTATTAGGAAAAAAAAAAGATATATCAATAAGGCTGGAAAGTCTCAGGGGCTTTCCTCTAACACTTAATTGTGACAAGAAGTTTAATAAGGGTGGCGTATTAAAGGCTGTACGTAATCGACTGGTTTAAATGAATTCAGCTAACTGAGAAGGACATGGAACAAGACATATCATGAGAAACTGATGGACGTGATAGAAAACTCTAAGTGTGAGAAACTTAGTGAATTATGGATGGTGCTATAAGGGACTGCTGAGTGTCACAGGGGGTAAAGGGGAAGCTATGGGAGAAATGACCCAACTTCTCCTCAGTGGAGGAGAGCACTACGAAAATTTTGGGCAGCAGAGTCTTGCAAGGCCAGTTCCATATGCAGAGCTGACAATGCCAAAGGAACAGTATCATAAATAATACGTTTGTGTACATTTGCAACAAAACTGGGAATTATGGAAAGTAGGGTAAATAGAGCAAGTTTCACAGCTAAGCAGATTGTGGTGGAGACAGAGAGGAAGGATGGTGGTGAAAATTAAAGTCAAGACATGACAAAAAGATTAACAAGGTTTGCAAGTAATGCGCTGGTCTTGTCGGGTGGCAGCCTTGGGCATAACCAGTACCCTGAGCATAACCAGAGAAACAGACCCTTTTTTTTTGACCACACCATAGGTATCAGACCTGCTGCCATGGTCCCAAAGGCCACAGATGGTGGAGCAGATGCTTTCCCAGGGGAGCAAGGGGAGCACATGGATTGACAAAACAAGCATCCTGGTGTCTTCACATCAATGACTGCTGCAGATGTGGAGGCACCAGTAACAGCCCACCACTTCATACCACACAGCAGCAATCCTTGCACAAGTGTATCGACTATATTAGGACATAAAACTTTCTACTAGCTCTTGACAGAGAACATACGAGGGAGGAAACAAAATGTATTTGAGAATAGCAATGGATATAAACTAGTCAGTTCATCAAATACAATCTGCTGACATGAGCAAAGTCCATCACAAAAGTCAGATGCTGAGATGAGTAATGTGGGCCAGGACACTACTTATTCATATGTCAGTACCACTAGAAGAGTAACATCAAAGCTCCACAAATTTATCAGGAAAGGGTAGTTTGAAACTGCTGCCACAGGAAACAGTCATCATCACAGCACATTTACAGAAACAGGACTTTTTTCTTCGTATGTATAATTCTGGCTTAAAATAGCTTAAAATGCTTCCAGAACCACTGCATGTTTCTGTATTATTTCTAGAGCACAAACCGGGGGAAAATTAAGGCAGAAGTTTCACATCACCAGATGTACAATGCATATATTTTTGGGGTAGGGTGTTACCACCCCATTATGAAAATAACTGGAGATTTGGGGGAAGGAGTTCTCGTTTTGGTGACATTTTTTTTTTTTTTGATCCAACAAACTTCAAATACCCACTTATTTATTTATAGGCCCTCAAGCTTTTGCATTCTCCAAAAGGATGCAAAGGTCCAGATCTCTTTATTTTAACACATATACAGGTAATTAAATATGGATTGAGATTTTTTTTGCTAGGTGGATTTAAATCCAAGCAAAATAAGCAAAATAATTACAATACCTGAATGTATAATGTTCATATTTTTGTCCTTCCCCATTAGTTTACCAGGACTTTAGGTGTTTAAACTCTCCAATGTTTATCTCAAACATTTTGTTACATCTCCTCTAGGAAAATTACTAAGATCAGTTTTAATTTTTCAGCATAAAGGGTAAAAATATTGGGATATATTTTCTTGCTATTTTGAATGGATTATACAGGTCCATTAAAATTATAGTTTTTGTGTCTGAATGTTTTGATTCTGTGTTTTTCTGGTTTTTTTTTATTTTTATTTTTTCCGACTTATGTAAAACACAAGAAAATAAAACTCATAAAAACTGTTTAAGGGCAGGGTATCCATAAAGTCATGCCAAGACTTTTACAGACAAAGAGATGCTGTCTGCTGACCCTGAAAGAAAATTTGATTAAGACATAAGGCATTCAAGAAGACATCCTATAATGTATTTGTCAGAGTTAAAGAGCCCCATATTGATGTATTTGCCCACTGCTACAACTGCTTTTGAAGTATGCACTCCAATAGAGCCAAATGTCATCCGATAGAGCAAATCCTATGTGTGTGTTCCTCTGTACAAATATTGACGCACACAAAGCAATAGGCAGGTTGACTACAGAATTCTGAGATTAATAATAATGATTTTTTTTCCTCAGAAACTTCATGGTTTTAAAGCAATACTGGTGAGAGTCATTAGACAGAGCTCACTAGGCAAATCTGCAGGTATGAGTAACCATGATCAAACAGCATGTGAAACTCAAATACTTTCCAGCTTCTGAAGGAATAGTACAGTGTAGGACATGCTGAGAACATGGAGAAAAAAAAATCCAGAGACAAAAAAATAGAGCAGACTCATGGAAACCTAGAATTGTTTATGTTGGAAAAGACCTCTAAAATCATCAAGTCCAACAATTAATCCAGCACTGCCAAGCTCACCATTAAACCATGTACCCAAAGGCCACATCTACACGTCTTTAAAGTGTCTCCAGGGGATGGTGACTCTACCACTTCCCTGGGCAGCCTGTTCCACTCCCTGACAACCCTTTTGGTGAAGAAATTCTACCTGGGGCAAACTGAGCACTTCGTCCCTTGTCCTGTTGCATGTTAGTTGGGAAAAGAGACTGATTCCCTTCCTTTCAGGTAGCTCCCAAAAGTGACTCCTTTTCCCCAGGCTAAACCCCCCCAGCTCCATATCTGCTCCTCCTCAGCCTTGTGCTCCTGACCCTTCACCAGCTCCGTTGCCCTTGTCTGGACATGCTCCAGTCTCTCCATGTCTTTCTTGTAGTGAGGGGCCCAAAACTGAACAGAATCACAGAATCACAGAATCACAGAACTAACTAGGTTGGAAAAGACCTTTGAGATTATCAGGTCCAACCTATGACCTAACACCACCTTATCAACTAAACCATGGCACTGAGTGCCACATGCGGTCTTGTTATAGCACCTCCAGGGACAGCGACTCCACTACCTCCCTGGGCAGCTGTCTTGGGGTGGTTTTATGATAACACTCTATTCCCCTATTGTCTGCTTTATGCCCAGAAATGGTTCCTGTAGCTTTAAGCTGGTTCAGGGAGAGGGGGAGAGAGCCGCGACAATTCCTTGGCGCAGTGTGTGCTCACCTCCCCTGTGTTCTCAGCCTTGCAGCAGGGAGAGAGGGGGGAGAGAGTGCATTCCTGCTTTTAGCTAGCTTCTTTTCTTGTTAGCTGAGGCAAGAAATTTTTACAGGACTGTAATAGCATTTCTCCAGTCACTTCTGTGGCTTCTTCTGAACTGTTCAGATTAGCTGTGATCCGAGAACCACACCATCAGTGGCCAGACACCGCGGCCCAGTGGGGGAGGCTGCAGGACTCTGCATCCCGGCCCAGACCTTGGGAGAAAGCCAAGCCAGCTACAGACAGAACTCTAAATCCACCAGCTATCTCCGCAGCGAGAGGGTTTAACCGTTATTCGTTTTTCCCGTGCCCTGTAGGCACTCTGTTTGTTAAATAAACAGTTTTTTTCACTTTCATCCAAGAAATTCCTTTCATATCAGTGGTGGAGGGAGCGCCGAAACCTGTCTTCTTTAGAGGAGAAGTTCATTCCAGAGCGTTTTCCTCCTAAACTTGTCTCAAACAGGGACAGCAGTGCATTCCAATGCCCAACCACTCTTTCTGTAAAGAATTTTTTCCTAATGTCTGGCCTAAACTTTCCCTGGCACAGCTTAAGACTGTGTCCTCTTGTTCTGTCAGTGGTTGCCTGGGAGAAGAGACCGATCCCCACCTGACTACAACCAATTTTCAGGTGATTGTAGAGAGTGATAAGGTCTCCCCTGAGCCTCCTCTTCTCTAGGCTAAACAACCCCAGCTCCCTCAGCCATTCTTCATAGGGCTTGTGTTCCAAGCCCTTCACCAGCCTTGATGTCCTTCTCTGGATGTATTCAAGCATCTCAACACCCTTCCTAAATTGAGGGGCCCAGAACTGGACACAGTACTCAAGGTGCAGCCTCACCAGTTTTTTGAGTAGAGGGGGACAATGACTGCCCTGGTCCTGCTGGCCACACTATTGCTGATCCCAGCAAGGATACTTTTGGCCTTCTTGGCCACCTGGGCACTTGCTGGCTCATGTTCACCTGGCTGTTGACCAACACCCTCAGGTTCTTTTCTGCTGGGCAGCTTTCCTGTCACTCTGTCCCCAGAGTAGCTTTGCAGGGAGTTGTTGTGAACCAAGGGCAGGATCAAGCACCTGGTCTAGTTGAGCCTCATACAAAATTGACCTTGGCCCATTGATCCAGCCTGTCCAGCTCCCTCTACAGATCTTTCCTACCCTCCAGCACACCAATACTCTTAATCAACTTAGTGTCACCTGCAAACTTGATGAGGGTGTTCTTGTGCAGATCATCAATAAAAATATTAAACAGGGCTGGACAAATACTGAGCCCTGGGGAACACCATGGGCCACCAAGTGACTGTGGCACCCTCCACCAACACTGTCTTGGCCCCATTATCCATCCAGTTCTTAACCAGTGAAGAATGTACATATCCAAGCCATGGGCTGCCAGCTTCCCCAGGAAAATGCTGTGGGAAACAGTGTAAAAGGCTTTACTGAAGTCCAAGTAGACAACATTCACAGCCTTTCCCTCATAAACTAAGCAGGTCACCTTGCAAGAGAAAGAGATCAGGTTGGTCAAGCAGGACCTGCCTTTGATAAACCTATGCTGGCTAAGTCTGATGCCCTGGTGTTTGTACATTTCATGTGATGGCACTCAAGATGATCTGCTCCATGACCTTCCCTGGCACTGAGGTCAGACTGACTGGCCTGTAATTCCCTGGATCCTACTTTTGGTCATTCTTGTAGATGGGTGTCAAATTTTCTAGCCTTCAATCAACTGGGACTTCCCCAGTTATCCAGGACTGCTGGTAAAAAATGGAAAGTGCTTGTTGAGCTCTTCTATCAGCTCCCTCAATACCCTTGGGTGGATCACATCCAGCCCCACAGTTTTGTGTATGTCTAAGGGGTGTAGCAGGTCACTAACCACTTCCTCTTGCACTGTGGGGACTTCATTTTGCTCGTATAATCTCACCCATTTGCAAGTGTTTATTTTATTTGGCTTTAGAAACAGACTCTTTACCTCGCTTGTAATTTGTCAATTTGTAAACAAAATTGAAAGCCCACATCACAAAAAGGTCTGATACAAATCAAAAACCCGTTATGTATTGAGCAAGTTAATAAAAAAATGAGATTTACACATTTGTCCTGTCTCCTGGGGTCCCGTCTGCATCTGGTTGATTGTAGTTACAGTTTCTGTGATTTCTCTTTGCTATCCAACTAATTTATGCTAGTGAGAAATAGCCACTAGCTGGTGAGGATAGCAATTGTTTTAGGAAGACAAAGCATTATTTACTCCAGGTTTGCCATCTGGAGTGTCTGGAGAGAACCAAATAAGCTAACAGTTTGTCAAGAACACACAGCAAAACAAAAAAAAAACATGTCCAAAAGAAGGTGAAAGGGAAAGAACTGGCAGGACAAAAGTTGCTGCTGTAGAGCCTCGTAAGCCTGATGGCTTGTTTTCATTGTTGAAGTTCTACTCTGTAAGAAAATGTGTTGTTATATGTCTAGAAAGTACTGCAATTTATAAGCTACCCATGCTGCACAAGCCAGTCCTTTGACAGTCAAATAGACACCACTGTTAGGGGAATTATTTAGTCTACTAAAATATGATATATATATAAGAATAATGGAACTTAGATTGGGCTATATCATATGTTATTCTTCCCCTTAATATCTTAAATAATACCCATCTTCCAGTGTTTTCTTATTCTTCACATGTTAGTGGTTTTTTTCAGCTGTCCAGTCTATGCATATTTAATTATTCTAATATTTCCTCCTAAATGATACTGTCATCTCCCTGACTGTTTTTAATCCTCTTCTCTGAAATCTCTTCAGTATTCTTCTGGCAACTAAGTGCCCTACATTTAATGCAGCATTCTGAATATACTCACACTGCAGCTGAACAGAAAAGAAAATTCTCTGTGGCAAGACACCCATAAGAATTTTCCGCCAAATTGTCTTAGCTATTTTTGCTACAGTATCACGTTGTGATCTCAGTATTACCTTGCTTTAAGACCACAACATTTCTTCATTCATTATTGCTTCCTAGATTTATGAGATGTTAATTTTGCCAAGACCCACATGATAGTCAGCATCAAGTACAGAAATGGTGCACTCCATTACAACTGGCTGTACTGTGGGCAAGAAGTGCAGTCAGTGGCTCACTGAGAGTGAAAATCCATTTCTTTGCTCCATTTTGGAGCTATTCAGGAATAATGGAACGCTTTTTTCTGTTTTCATGGAATCATAGACTCCTGTAATGGTTACGGTTGGAAGGGATATTAAAGATCATCCAACTACCTTGCCATAGGCAGAGACACCTTCTTCTAGACCAGGTTACTCAGAATCTGTTCCAGCCTGGTCTTGAACACCTCCAGGGATGGGACATAATTAAATAGGTACTCAGAAAAGAATAAATTTTGCATGCCAAATCCTAACTGAGCCTTTTCTCGATGAGTCCCTTCCTGTTCCTGGATGATGTTGTCACTCAGCAGACAAAGCATCAAAAATCAGTTTCTTAAGAGAATTTCCCCTGCCCTCACTTGCAGGTAAGTAAATTCTTTCATGTTTTGAAAACTTAAATGAATATTTAAAATACTGATGCCTTGTCCTGGAAAAAAAATCTAGTCAAGAAACAAATTTCCATAGACTTAACTTTGTCCATGTGAGGTCCTTGCCAGTCTCCATCAGCATTTTTATATTCTACTTTACAATCTCAGTAACCTGATGAATGAAAAACTGCCATTACTGATCACTGAACTTTGCTGACTGAGGCTATGAAAGGACTTCAGTTAAGAGGATGAATCAATTAGATACTATGAAGGCTTTAGCTATCCTCCCCACTTTACTTATCCACTGCTTCCAAAATTCTTTCTTTATCCTACTTCGGTAGTGGAAATTGCACAGTTCTGACTGCTGTGGAGTGCCTTAACTTTACCCAAATGCTCTAAAACCTGAAAAATATGTGTATTTTCTCTGTACTTTATAAGCCTCTCTTTAGCTACCTCACTGTACCCCTAAGATTCAATTAGCACAAATACTCCTCTGCCAGGACTCCAAGGGAAGTATCCCAGCCCTGCATTCACGCCGTTTTTCAAGTGTGATCTTGACCATGCAATCTTGTCTTTGCAAAACCACTGTAACATTATTTAATGGATTGTTCTGTTCTCAATAAAATATCTGCCCTTTCATTTGCCTTTAATAATAAATTAGGTCTGGCCACAGATGAGGAGACAGTCAATTGTCAGATGCTAAATACCTTGCCCAAGGACACTGCGTATGTGAAAATGAAGCTGACTTGGCAGTTGCTCACACAAAGTCTAGTTCTGTAGTTGCTCAGCCCTTTCGGCTAACATTCACACTGCTGCTGGTTTATATACTCTGTGGCAACTTCTGTCTTCATTTTTCGATTGGAGCCCAAGTGCACCACAGTCTACTTGAGTGACAAACTGAAAGTACTTTGAAAATTTAATCTGTTGTGAGCCTTCATGCCTTTCCAGCCACAAAATAATTAATATACAGGTTTTTATTCTCCCTTGTATCCAGTTTTGCTGCAAATAAAACAAATTAACCTACAGGCATGCCTTCTGCAAAACTGATTTTAATCAAGAATTGATTTGTAGCTGAATGTAAGCAGTGTCAGGTAGAAGAGAGATTCACAGTGTTCGTCCTGTTCTACATATGGAAGCACAACATGAACATCAGCTTCATGTGCTGATCCACAGCGGGCAAATATTGCTGCACACAGCTGTTCTTCTGTGAAATGTTTGCACTTCCAATGTGCTCTCTGGTTGTCTTTATTCTGATTCTAGGATGATACCATTCAGTCTTTTCTGGGATGCTTTTGCGTGAAAGCTGGAGAAAAAAAAGCTACACCATCAAAAACATAGTCTTGGCAGGCTTCCCCACTGGGTTTTTTTGTTGGTTTTCATTTTTCATTTTGTTAATTCAAAGAGACACTTTGAAGGTTGAGGCATACTTTAGAAGTGCTCACAGCCTCTCAAATGACTTTTAGCTCTTCTGGACCGCATACCCCATCTCCAGCCCATATGAGGAAGTTCTTCTAGGTCACGTAATTTCTTTTTCGTGATATATCAGAATGAAATTCCTATACAATTTTGCTTCGTAGGTGGTAAAAGTTATAGTGTGAGGTACATGTCTGAATTACCACATTCTGGTAAAATTCTAATCCTTTTGAGATTTTGTGGGAGTTTTACCACTTATTTCAGTAGAGTATGATTTTGTCTTAATTTCATCCCTTGCATTAACAAATTCACTTTCTCAAGCACTTCTTTATTCTCTCTTACTGTGTTATATTTTAAGAGTAGGGGGGAAGGGAGGAGATACATCAGGAGTATGTCTGAGAGCACATAGGTTTAATTGTGATTTATAAAATGGTAAATGAAATAACACTTTTTTACTCATTCTCCTTTAATCCTATTTCCAGGTAGTAACATGGGTCATAGAAAGAGAAGACTTATTAATGCAGGATTACATTTGCATTTCTCTGATAATCTTTTTTTTTTTTTTTTTTTGGTTTCATCTGTGCTTCATAGAATTTGCATCAGTAAAGAACTTAAGAATAAGCTTAATATTAAACCTGAGCTTAAATACGTCATTATTCCACACAACATGTAAGCTTATGATTAACTCTGGCTGAAGTCAATGACAGCTTAGAATATGCATACGTTTTTTTTTCTGAACTGCAGCATGCCTCACAAAAAATGAATTTTGGAAAATCTTACATAAAATCTGTTTGTTGCTATTTCTCGGCTTTTGTTTAGGATTCAAGCTCATCCTCTGCATTAAAGTGCAGAAGTACACCTCGTAGCACTTTAGCCTTTATAGTTCCTGCCAAGGTAGTACCCTCTGTGAATTAATTAATGTGTTGTTTTTTCTCTCTGCAAAGTCATTAATGAGAAACAGAATATAGCTTGACCTCCTAAGGCAGTAAACCAGTAGTCATTTCCTCCTAAGTCACTATTTTGCAGCTCATCACTTCCCTTTATTTACTATCTTCCATCAGTGGTTATTTCACATCATAATATTCATATTCAAGCTAATTTAAATTAATTTTGAGAAAAAAGCTTTTATAGAATGCAGTATCAAAAGTTTTCCTTAATTGACTGAAAATCCCTATCATATTGTGCTTTTCTTTCATCCACTAATTTTTTAATTCTATCAAAGATGCAATCAAGTTTATCTGGCAAATCTTTATTAAATCATTTTGCTGCTTAGCTTCAAAAATATCAGGATGAATGCCAAAGATCTTTTTCACAAACATTTTTTTTCCATCTTCAGAGTGGAATCAGTAGGTGTTAAGTAGCTAGTGAAAGCAGCAAAAGAATAAAATCAATCACAGATGTACAGGGTTCTGATATTATAACAAATTATTTACTGAAACAACAAACAGTCAAAAAATATATGGGCAACCTAATGATTAGGACTTTCTAAATTGATTCTGGACGGTTTGTCTGCTAAAAGCTTTTCAGCTAATGTCTGGTAAGTGTGTCGTGGTTCTGCACCATACCTGTTTCTCTGTAATGTTTATATTTAAAGTTCTTTTCTACCTCATGAAAGTGTAATGAGAAAAAATACAGCTTTTCTCTAGCAAGCAATGACTTAAAAGTAAAAATTACCATCAAGTTATAAATGTCTAGTGTATATTGCTATTGTGAACATTTAGACAGGGCAGTATGTGAAAACAAAGTAGAAATGGATGCACGCATAGGTAGCATCCATCTAGACTTTAGCTATTTTCAGTGCCAAAAGCAATTAAACTGCAGCAACATGAGCTTCTTAGTGCCCATACAAGAGGTTTGGAGATGCCTGAAAGTAATCTCGCTGCCAGAATTCCACCAGCCAGTGCTCCGAGGGCACAAACTAATGTAGGCATGACCACAGAGGGTGCAATTGTATCCACGGATATTGAGGA
Organism: Eulacestoma nigropectus; assembly: GCA_013397775.1. Lineage (NCBI taxonomy): Eukaryota > Metazoa > Chordata > Aves > Passeriformes > Eulacestoma > Eulacestoma nigropectus. Next base: position 242,560 of record VZTE01004143.1, on the reverse strand, counting down.
ATCGACAGACTTTGAAAATGTAGCAGACGGGAAAGAACATAAACGTATTGGCACAGTGCTGTAACCTCCTGCAGCTGCTGTGTGGTTGCAGCAGGTAAATGTATACATCAAGAAAATCCAAAGAAAGCAGACTACAATACTTGAACTGATAACAAAAGCTCGCTTATATCACCTTTTGTGATGCCCACAATAGGAAATGGAACCTTTCACTTTCTGATCCTCAAGGGCAATAAAATAAAAAACAAAAAAAACCCAACCAAACAAAAAAATACCCCAAAGAAACAAACTTTAAGATTGAGTATGGAAGTTTAAAATCCTACTACTTATAACCTGATATTTGTTTCGAAAGAAATTTTATTCCTTACAAGAGGTGCAGTGCAGCATAGAGAGTAATAGGAACATTTCCAAAATCAAAGTAGAGCTTTTAGATTTTACAGTGATATCTTTCATAGATTGCTACTGATACTACTGAACCCCAAACTCAGCATTTTGAAATTAACTAACATTTTGTGCCTAAATTAAATGGTATTCAGAGGAGAGAACTATAGCATAGGGCTTTCTGTTTTTACTGGTAGTTCCCTGCAACAATATCTTTATGAAGTTGACGTCATTAACAGGAAGATAAAAACCAAGCAAAGAAAAATGCTTTTTGCTTCTCACTGTTCTCTGTGTCTTGGCAGTGACATAATCTAAGTTCAGCTGGCGGCAATGGAGAGGCTTCATTCCTATGATGTGTTTTGGGGGATGTTTTTGCATATAGTGGGGATATTTTTACTCAGTTCAGCTCTACATTTTGCACATTTATAGCTCCACATCATCATCATCCTACTGTTAATGTCTCTCATCATGTCTGAGCAATACAATCTCATAATCTCTCTTCTTATTATTTGGCTTCCTAGCTATCTAACGATGGTGTGTGGCCATACCTCATAAGATTTCCAGTGCTCCATTCAAGATAAGAAGGAAAGGAAACAAAACAAAGTTTTCCTAAGGAAATAAAAACAACATTGATTTAAACATTGAAATTATTGAGAATCTTTCTTTCAAAGAACTGTTTACCTTTTGGACTGGAAATTGGTTCAGACACTGCAAGAAGAGCACTTATCACACTAATGAATTCCCTTTGTTATAACAACAGAAAGGAGCCTTTAATTTAATCGTATTTAATTGACATATGGCATAGCAGGATGCGAGTATTCATTCATCAGTAACTTAAACTTCATGAAGTCTTTGGACATAAAAAGATATAATAATCACTGCAAGATAAAAGGTGTAATAAAGCTATTGAACAAAAGTGATTCAGTGATTAGATTGAAGAGCCTTCAAATGAAAGGTCTTCCTACCTTTAGGCTGTCCAAATGAAACTGACAATTCTAAGAGACGAAAAAGAGAATCATTTATCTACACGAAATCTATACTAATACTCTCTTAAATCCTGGATGAGCTCCAACTCTTCAGGACCTAACTTCTAAAACTACAGTCCATGTTTTAGGATGGGTATAAGGACCTTGGGGATTGCATCTGTTCAATATGTTAAATTTAACAAAGACATAACTTACATATTCTTTCTGTTACCCTCTGTGGCTTTTTTTTTCTTTCTTTTTTTTTTTTTT
>VZTE01004143.1:83293-240893 GCA_013397775.1 Eulacestoma nigropectus | reverse complement strand
TTTTTTTTTTTTTTTGGGGTGGAGAGGGCATGTTCATACCTGCCCAGACAATTATAAAATCTTGTCTTCTATTCATCATGTTCATCTTTGTTGATTAAGATCCATACCCTTCTGCATAGCACTGCAGATGTGGAAAGGAGTTCAAGAAAACTTCTAGTTCAGAACATCTGAGCTAAGATGGGTCAGAGTATAAGCAGATGTTTATAAGAGATTGTTGTTTTTAATGTCTCACTGAAATATTACTTTGAAGGAGATACCAGAACCAGGTGCTAGATAGCTTTTTCATTTTGTTATTCTTAGAGACAGTTTCCCAATGTCAAATCCAAATTTTTTCCAAGAAAATTTATTTATTCTCATTGCATTCCCAATTGAAACAAAAGTCACAAGATTCCCATCTTGCCTGCCCCTCTAAATTTTCTCCCTCCATAATGATCAGTGTGTTTTTTGCCACTGAGACTTTAATGAATTGGTTACAATCAGGCTAAGGAGACAACCCAGGGACCACCATCTGTTCCGAGGCCCTTCAGTTCTCATAAGGAACAAGATACCACTATTAGAGTTTTTCAGTCAGGTGGGATTTCTTGTACATCAGTGTTTCCCAGACTTACAGATAAAAACTCCCTGATGTGATGGTCTGTTGCCTGGAGATCCTCTACATAGCATGTGAGAATGGGGAAAAACTAACTCACTTCAATCTTTGGCATGGGTTTAGGTCTCCCAGAGCTGAGGAGTGAAATGAGGCAGCAAGATTTGGCTGACGGCACATTAATAAACTAAATTGCTGCCAACAAGTGTAAGCATAAGTCATATTTTGTCATTTTTATTTTGGTTTATATTTTAGTTTTGTCATAATAATTTAATTTTATTTTTAATAATTTAATTAACATCAGCAATAACTTTTACAACCATTTATGATTCTCAAGGAGATTGAGAACTGCAGTTTCGGTTCAAACATATTTGTATATCACACCACTTCAACAGAATGGCAAAAGCCTTTTTAACTCCAGTATATTGAATCCAGTTGGCAAACTGTGCTGACAAAAGGAATTAGGTTTTTTTATATCATGTCTTTTATTCTTTATGTATTCATCTGTTGATAGTTTAAGAATATAGAATATAGTATCTTCTGGGATGTTGTAGTTAATCTGACTAGTCTATAAATCTTTACTTTTTTTCATTTTTATGAGTCTACAGCCATCCTAAAGTCAAATAAGATTCAGGCTCAAAATACATAGCCCTGGAAATTCAAGGCAAAAATTACCCAAATAATATCCCCCCAGTACCTATCCTACTGCTCCTGCTCACTCGTGGTGAAGGAGGTAGAGGGGTTGGGGATGGAGTGCAGCTGAACCTGGGAAAAGGGATGGGAAAATGTGGGAAGAAATGGGATGGAGTTTGACTTAGAGGCTGTGGGACAAAGAAGCACATGGCAGCACAAAGGAGCACATGGCAGCACAGAGAGGCTTGTCTCTGCTGGACCCTGGGGGGAGGAGGGGTCACACGGCAGAGCCCTACGGAGAGGAGCTGCCGGAAGCTGACAGACGGGTGAACAGCGCGTGATCCCCCCATAGAAGGACATTCAGAAAGCGTGTTGCTGATGTGGCAGCATGGGTTAGGTCACGTAGTGAGTATTGCCATGTAAGGAAATACTGTGCCTTGAAGAAGAGTATAAAACCAGCTCGTTTCTTTGAATAAACGATTCAGATTCCCTGCCGGTCTGGGTTCATGTCTCAGTCGCTATGAATGGTGCCCTGCAGGGGCACTAGAGCTGCAGGTGAGCCACAGAGGACATGAGGGCTGGACAGCCCTCATCGGACCCGGCAAAGTCCGTGTCGCAATCACCGACAGGAAAAAGGCAATATATAACATTTTTAATTTCTTTGTTTTATTTGTTAATAAATTAAATTAACTTTCCTCAAATCTGTTTTGCCTGTGATGATTATGGGAGGCGGCTCTACCCATCTTTGTCTCCACACATGAGCTTTTCCATCTTCTTTTCTCTCCTCTCCTGTTGTAGGGAGAGATTAGAGCATCTGGGTCGGTACTTGGCAGCTGGCCAAGGTCAACTCATCACAAAGTAGCACACGCACTTCACAGTAAGTATACATTAACTAATATGGGTCCCTTGATCCACTGGGAATTAAGTGTCAAACCGTCATTAACTTTATGCACCCATATTTTCATCCAAAAATTTAGAATACTGCTGCATTAAAATTTCACTTAGGGGAAAAAAGACAGAGCCCTCATCAGATGATTATTTTTTGAAAGCTGAATATACAGTTTCATGAGTGAATAAGCCATTTGTATTACTGAATTGTTTCACCTATTTAAAATCATAAAAGTATCCCAGAGAACTATGTAATCTTGCAAATAATTTAAATTTCTAAAGTAAAGAAGACTAGGAATACTCTGTTAAGTGCCTGAAATTTAAGATCTATTCATATGTGCTATCTTTCTCCATCCCCTTCTAATCTGGTTCACCTGTAGTGAAAAAAAAGAGAGTGATTCGTAGTTGAATTTTACATTATACTCCATTATATTCTGAAGGAACCTTTCTCTAGTGATGGCATAGAAATTCAGCAGCTGGTGTTAACTTTGTGTATATCATCCTTACTATGTATCTGAAAAATACATCTTGTTGAGAAGGAAGAGACAAAGAATTTTTAAAGAGTCACTTGCATCAAAACATTAATTATGTGACTTATGTAAGCATTTACAGCTAGGAAGTTTTGAGCCTCATAAGCTTCTCACTTCTGTCAGCTTTAAGAATAAAAAAAAAAGATAGCAAACAAACCCCTGAAGTCAGTAGACTGCAAAGAACTTGTTACTCTTCTTGTACTATTTCATGAGCTTTCTGATCATCAAAGAATCTTTTAAGCCAGATGAGGATTTGCATTTTTAGCTTTGAAAACCAACAAGAGAATGAAACAATCTAGGAAAGAAATGAACACATAATTCCAATCTTAAATATAAAAAAAAATCATTCAACTTCATGAAAATAAAAATAGTTTCAGTTCCTTCACTTTTCCCACATTTGCCACTTTAAGCAATTTCATCTGAACAGTATGTAAGCTTTTATTAGAATTAAGAGTTTCTAGAGCCCATTCTGGGACACACACACACGCACACACTCTCTCTCTCTCTCTCTCTCTCTATCAGTTTGGACTACCAGTCATTAAAAATAAAAACCACAAAACCAACACAGCCTAACAATGAGTTATCAGCTACTATAACATGAGTTTCCTTCTTCTAGTAGTTTGGTATTGGGAATTGATCTGACAACTCTAACACCTATTAAACCTATTCAAGCGTAAACTTCTCCCAGACGTACATGTATCTCTCTGTGTTCCCCCCACCGAAATTTGCACAACTGTATACCAGAAAGGAATGATTACCCAGTGATTTAATTATTACCACAAGGGACAACTCAAGGGTGAGTTACTTAACACATAATGGTGAGTTATAACTCATTCTAACAGAGACAGAGGATAGAAGTCTATCACTGATTCAGAGGTCTTGATGTGTTTCCACAGGCCAGTAATACCACATGAAACTCTCAACTCAGGTCATTTTTTCAAGCAACAAAGTAGATATCATCTTAAAATTGAGCTATTTTCATATTTAACATCTTTAGAAATTCAGATTAGTTACTACTGAAAATAATCTAGATGATATTCATACTAAGTGTTCTATGTTTCCTATAACGACTAGTGTTCCACATCAACTAGTGTCTTACCAGTGATATTCTCTTTCTTTTACAGAGAACTGAGAAACCTTGGTGTTGTGGTTTTAGTGGAAGTCAACTGAGAGTTTCTAGGTGGATCTGAACACAATGCAGAGGTAGGAGATCCTGGACTCCTGACTCTCCAGAGCTGAACCATCAAAAAACCCAAGAAAAACAAAAGCCAAAAAACAAATATACAACAACAACAACAACAAAAACAAAAACAAAAAAACCCAAAGAAACTAAAAAAAACAACCAACCAAGAAATCCAAACCAACCAAAAAAAACCTTCCCAAACAAACAAACAAACAAGAAAGGAAAAAAAAAAACAAACCAACCCTAGCCAAGCATAACAAACTGAATTAGCAGTGGACGTTACAGAGAGAAAAGAGATTGAGAGTGTCATAAATAAGTGATGAAGACACCCCGTGTTTGAAGTGATGAAGACCCCATGTTTGAGGTTTTTTCACCAAATATTTAGTGAATATATGCTTGTAGTTCCCATTTGTTTCCTTTCACTTCACGCTCTAGAAATCCCAAATTTACTTTCTGGGATGGTTTACTGAAGACTTGACTGCAGACATAATTTTTCATTTGGAAAAAAGAAACTACTGTTTGATCTATTAAAACAAGATAAAACATAAACAGTAGATATGAAAAGAATTGGTGGAGAAAAAGAAAAGAATGTGAGACACAAGCACCTTTGAAGGGTCATTGAAGAATATATTTTGAAAGTCTTCATCCTCAAAGTAAAAAGCAACCAAAATTCTTTAAACATATGTGAACTTTAGAACAGAAGAGTGTTTGATTTTTTTCTAGCATAAGTACTGTAAATGACCAGTAGGCTTAGATATATTCATACAAAATAGTTATAGGAAATGTGGTGTAATAGAAAAGAATTTGTGGCTTTTGTGACATAATTAAAGAAGGAAAAGTTGCTGTTTTACCAAGTAGGTATGGTTGCATGGTTTTGGTTGGTGTTTTGGGATTTTTTTGAGATCTCCTCAACTTAATTTATAGTATTTTTTAATTTGCCATTATCTAGGCTCTTCTTTTTTTGGAGGTGTAATTTTACTCAAATAAGATAAAGCAAAGAAATAAATCACCATTACATATTTCTATGTATATGATAGCTGGTAGTAGGTCATAAAAGTAATGTCCCATGTTTTTTCCCTAAGTACATTTAAAATATATTTTTCAGAGATTTTCACACATTAACATTGCTTTTGACACCCTAAGCCACAACAGAGCAAAAGTATTTTCTTTTGGAGGCTGAGTCCCAACACCCTATGAAACAGTGAGTGTAGATGGAACTTCTTAGTCTTGCAATTCCTTGTTAACAGATTTCTTCTTTGCATTTATCTCCTTCCTTTTAAAATGAAAATTTTACTCGGTTTCCATATCTAGATTTTAGTCTTGTAAATGCTTACAGTTATGCGACCCTACAGAAATCAAAGGAACTACCTGTGTCATTAAGTTGTGTAGAAGTATGTGGAATACAGAAGGAAGAGTCACCGCTTAATTAGCATATCAAACATTTTAATCATAATTTGATTCATTTTTCAAATACATTTGAATTGAACAAGTTATCCATATTGTAAGCTGAGTGAATTAACTATAACAACATAAGTACAGATATATGAGGGACATAACCTACATTCTAATGAGATAAACTAAATTAGCATTTAATAGCATTTTTACACCCATAATTAATCATAGTGGAAAATGGGACAGTTACCTACTAAATTACCTAGGTATTTTATCAAATCATGTAACTGGATAATTAGACTTTCAAATCCAGTCATGTATACCTTTAATTAATTGTTGTTTGTTATTAAGTGTGGATTAGCTCCTATCGCACACTTTCATCTACACATTAAGAGCTGGCTTATGGTCATTACTTATTCTGCATCTGAGTTAGGTTATTCCTCCTGTTTGTATATTTAAAACATCTCATGTCATTGAACTGGAAAAAATTTAACAGCATTTATAACATTCTTTGTTTCAGCTGTGCTTCAAAAACCTTCAGTCTTTCACCTCCCGATGAAAACGTTATTTCCAATGTATTAAGCATCTTATGCTCATGTCAGTCATATTACTTTCCTTACTGCTTCATGGTTTTTAGGATTTGACATGACATTGGAATACACAAAAGAGAAGAGTTTATTAACAGAAACTCATGAGATTTTAATTGCAGCAATTTCCTTGTCTTTTTATCCTGCTAGAAAGCTACAGTGATTCCTAATTTAATACCCTCAAAAAAGTAAATCTTCATTAATGTGAAACTCTCAATCTTTTACACTGTTTATTTAAAACCTCCTTGACAGTTTACTTTTTTTTTTTTTTTAATATAGAACGTGATTTATGTGGCATTTAAAGCTAAATTAGCCATTTTTATGGGAATAAAATATAAGGAGCAACTGAAGCTTTCCTAAGCAGAGACTAGCTAATCTTTTGAGAATCATTTAAAGGGAAGAATATCCATTGCTTAATGTATTACTGTGCACCAATCAATAGCTAAATACCATGGTGACAGACTCATTAGAATTACTAAAATCAGATTCCAATGTTTTATATTGACCTTTCGGAAGTCTAATGAGGTGGAATGAGAACAAAAAAAAGCAAATCAGTAAAGACAGCGTAGTAGCTACGTGGAAAAGAAATGAGGAAAGAGCAGAAGCAGTAAGAAAGAGACTGACATTGTGAGCTTCAGAGGTTATTTTTAATGCCATCAAAAATGGAGAAATTAAGGGGGAGGTCTTAAGAGACTGAGATAAAGCACAGAGCAGAGAAAAGGAAAGGAGAAAAGAAGGCAAATGGCAGTTGGGAGGTCAAATACTAAAGAAACTATTGTGCTTCCATAATAAAGGAACAGCAGAGAGTTCAGCAGTTAAAATAAAAGCAATGACCAGATGATGATGCTATTTTTGAGATTTAAAAAGTTGACTTTTTCAGATCTGTACATAAACTGAACACACTTGGATCTTCCACAAAGGCATATTTTTAATATATTTCCTTCTAGAATGCAATGTTTAGAGAATATTCACAGAAAGGTTTGAAAAATACAGCACTTTTTACTTGAAATTTGATTTTCTTTCCTCATATTTAAGTTGTATAAAACTGCATTTATTTTCACTATGAAAAACTTTCAGTTTTTTCCCCCAATAAGTCTGTAAATGTTTTTTTCACTAATAATGATAGGACTCACTCATTAAAATCTACTAGGAACAGAAATAATTGGGGGAATGAAAAGTTGTGTACACACTCCATAGACTATGCATACAGGCTGTAGTGGAAAGATATGTAGATTAGCCCTGAACTTGGTAACAGGCCTCCAAACATTGTGCATTGTTCAGAGGGATCAGCTCAAACCCATAAGAGTCTTGTGTGGGCTATTGTGGATGGAGAGGAGGAGGGCAGTTGGCTTAGTAACTGTGGTAAACAGTCACTCAAAGGATGCAGGTGTGGTCCTTAAAAATTTGCTTAAAAAGTAATTATTGATATCCCCTTGGAAAATCTGCATTATCCATTCAATTTTAGTTTAGAATACTGTTTTGACTGGTTCCCAGTTTCAGATATTGGTTGCTTCTGTAACTGGCTGAGTAGGGATTCTTCTCTGAGGTTAGTTGAGCTACAGAACTCTCTGAAATGTTCAGTGGAACTTTTGGATGGCTGGTCTGTGCACCCACTAACTAAATTTTCTTATTAGTTCTTTATTTGCTCCGAGTTTGGGTTAACTATACAAGGAGAAAAGGTCCAGCATAAACGAGATCAATTATTTCATGGCAGTAATTTTCTACAGTATTTCTAATTTTATTGTCTCAGTGAAATCTATTGAGACTGATCTTCTTAACCTTTCATGTGAGACAGATTTTACTCTCACTTATAGTTAACCTTCCATAACAGGCCATTTCTCACAGCTACACAGCTGTGTGGATGATACTTTAAACGGCTTGAGGCAATATTAAACTGTTGGTACCTCTCGTGTATTGGATTGTGTGACAGTCAGACATGTTTGCTCTCAACTTCCAAAGCTCCTGAAATGGGTCTCTGATCCAGTTTACACTGATGTGAATTAGAAAGAAGTCTGCAGAAGTCAGTGGGAGTATCCATGTGTAAAACTTGTGCAGAAATTATATCCTCAGTTTGATGAATCCTTGTAGTCTGAGCTAGCAGACATAGTCTTTTGGCAGTACTGCTCGTAGGCCTAACCAAAAAATTTCCACAGAGAAGGTTGCTGTTTGAAAAGAATGTTCTGGTGCAACTCAAGTACTCAACAAGAATCCATTAATTTTCTTCAATACTTCCTAAGGAAATAAGATAAATCACATTTAGTTCTCTCTTCATACCTTAAACCAGACTATTTTCTACCTAAACAGAGCTTTGTCATTAAATACCAATGACTGAACCTGAAAAGTGTCTTGGAAAACAAAACGGATTTTGAGCTGTTTCACAACATTGAAGAAAGGTTCTATAGATATGACATCCCAGATTCCTCACACATTCTAGTGATGCCTCAGATAAGACACCTGGAGACCTAGGTTTTGAACGTCCTACTTCATAAGGCTACTTGGACTCCTTTCCATGAAATCAGAAAATGAGAAACCATTCTTATTAGATTCCTGGATCCATACCAGGGCCCCATAGTCTTCCCCAGACATCCTGTTGCAATTTTAGGTTTTTAGGTCTACAATAATCTGACCAGCGTAAAATTAAATTACTCCTTTACCTTTTTCAATTCAAAATTGACTTCTCATGGTAAAATCTGAGATATTTGATGTAATTCTATTTGGCTCAAAATCAAATGTCAATTCTGCATATCAACCATTTATAAGGAACAGAATTTTTACAACGTAAAGTCATTATTAATTAAAAATGAATGAAATATAAAGGTATGATATATTGCTAAAATATAATTTTTCACCTTATTTACATTTGAGTATAATTTTGACATAATGTGAGTAAATGGAATTGAAAAAAAAAAGTGGTATGTTTCGGAGGGGTTTTTTTCTTTGCTATCTTCATTCAAAAAGAAATGACAGCTACTAATTTTGTTTTATTTTCCTTTTGTTTTATTCTACATAGGCCAAACTGATGGTGTTTGCAGCCAGACAGCTATATAACCTTTCCTATTAGTGTGTATTAACTTCTTAAAATTTGAATTAAGTTACAGGAAGGAGTTTAGAATTGTGTGACTGTTATTTTGCTTGTTTTCTTCTTGTTGTTTGATCATGTACTTTAATAGCTTTATAATTTAAAGTTTTAAGTTGTTTCCCTGAACACTGGTTGAACTTCTCTCATAATTGGTACGGGACTGATAACCATAAGAGATAAAGCTTTTACTTGCCAGCCAAAGAAAAGGATAATATCTCTACCATGAGCACAAGAATTCTTATCTTGCTGCTTCACTGAATTGGTATGCAAAAATTCTACCTGTAAATACCCGAGCTCCAATTCAACAAGCAATGTAAATATCTACCTAATTTCCATCTTATGTATAGTTCCACTGAGGTCCTAAAATTATCCACTGATTATTTTACAGATTAATTTCTCTTGACAAGATATGATTCTGAATTCAATGTGAAAAATAGGGTTCTACGATGACATGAGAAGCAGAATGCAAATTATATGTGGAAAATCTGAGCACAAAATTGAGCTCTCAAAGTTTAATTTATTCACCAAAGTCCTGTGCTTATTATCAACACAGGAAATACATTTAGTTGAAATACATTTAGGCTTTAGGCTTTTAGGAGTGGATTTGGATTTATTTTTAGTACTGTACCAGTCCTTACTCTGTGACTACTCAATTTGCAAAAGGTTGCCATAGAGATTAAAAAGAAATGAGAATGTGAAATCTGTATGAGCATCAGGCATAAAAAGTATACTTTTAGAGTTCATTAACTTTTAGTAGTTCTTTCCTTCATCACAGTCTTCATCAAAGAATGTTGTCATATCCAAAAGAAACTTCCTAGTAACACAGAAAAAAAAAAGTAATCTTTTATTTCTACATAGAAGTGGGAGAAGTGTGTCACCTTTGTGGCTATTTTAAGAAAATCCTGGAGAAATGTTGAACAAGGGCAGCCAAAAAAAGATTTGAGTGTATATTGTGAAAGGATAAATTCATGAAGTTTACTGTAAAAAAGATTGAAGGGTGCTTTGTCTCTGTGCTTATATTCTCAAATCTAAATAGTTGTGATTTTTCACTTTTTTCAGGCAAAGTTACTGCAATACACAAAGATTGAAGTTAAACAACTACTGTGAAAAAAATACAGGCAAAGTGATTATATACCCCTTTTGTTTTTTGACAGTGATTCATGATTAATATCTTCCTGTGATCATTTGCATATGTTAGGATAAATATGTCTTCTTGATTTGCAATTGACCAGATGTATTTTCCTGCCTTTAATTTAAATTTTCATAAAATTTCATGAGTTGACTACAGAAGAGAGGACAAAATGATGTCATATAAACTCCTCACTTCAATGCTCAGTGCCGAATCTTTCTCAAAGTCAAATTGATTAACCGATGAGAATCAAAAAAGACACCCCACCTCTCCCCAAATCCCCAGTTATATTGGTCAAAACCACCAAAAAAACCAGCCAGAATTTCATTTTTCTTCTTCCTCTGCAGCATGGACCTGCTAGGATCATCTGGGAATATTTCACATATGCAGGGATTGCAATTATAAATCTCTGAGAAATAGATGTCACCTAAATTACATCCAATGTGTCTGATGCACATAGTTGCATAATATTTTGTCCAAGAATACAGTGTTATAGTTTCATTAAATTTGTTGCATTTTAAATAGCAACTTCTGGATTAACTTTACTCTGTAATCTATTAATCCTTTCCAGATGCCTGCAAATGGAATTGAAGAAGCTGAAACGAATAAATACACTCCTGGTTTTGAATTGTACTTTGAAAATCCCAGCAGAAGAAGCCATTCCCACTGTTGTCACTGATGGTTCCATGAGCGACATTTAAATTGCACCTTTCTTAACCAACCTCTGAGAACAGACTCAATCTGTTTTTCAGATTACAGTTTTTTAACCCCTGCTTATTCAAAGAAAAAAAAAAAATAAAAAAAAAAGCTTAACATGTTCAAACATTTGTGTTTTGTTGGAAAAAGTGATTTTTTTATGGATCAGGATTGTTCGATGCATTTATTCACAATCACTGTTTGCACTGCAAGGCAGCAAGGCAGCACATCCGCCTGTTTGCATTGTTGTGGATGCTGCACAAGAATTCTAGTGGAAGACTTTGAGGGAGGGGAAAGTCTGCTTTTCCATGCAGGTAAACTAGACATGTTAAGAGGGAACTATTTCTCTAGTCTGAGAAGGAACATGTAGAAAAAGAGAAAACTAGAAAAAGCTACCAAGAAGACCAAAAAGCCAACATAGCCTCAGGCTTCAAAACCAACAGAAAACAGTACTTTTTAGGGTGCCTGACCATACCTGAGGATTAAGAGTTTACTGGAACCAGTAAGGTTCACTCAGCTGCTACATAAAACTTTGAATAAAAGTACTCATTTTGAAAAGATGCAATGTGAGAAAAAGGTTGCTTATTGTAGTTCTGCTTATTGTATTTCTGCTTATATTTCGTCTCATTAAGAGGATTTTTTTCCAATTTTGAAAAGTTTATGGTTGCAGTTTCTATTCTAATGAAAAAGACAGTCTCCAGAATTCAAAAATCTCTTAGTGTTTTGAGATTCTCAAATGAGTGAAGAAAAAAGCAGGTCTAACTCAGAGTGCTGGTCAGCTCAGGAGCCATCCCTGCCATAGAACTAACACCAGTTAGCTTTAAATACACCAGAAGACTTACTTAGCTCACATTCAGACAGTATTTCACCTTGAAAAATATTTTAAACAGTTAGAGTTATTTTTGTTTAGTTTTTGCCACTTGGTGGGATGAGGTAGTGGGGAATGAAGGAGCTGAGTTGAGGTGGAGAACAAGGAGGTTGGGAGGGGAGGTGTTGCTTTAATTTGTATGTCTTTCTCACTATCCAAACCTATTTTGATTGTCAGGGAATTAAAATATTATTTCCCCAAATCATGTTTATTTACCTGTGATGGTTATTGGTAAGTGCTCTCTCTGTCTTTACCTTGACCCGCTATTCTTTTAATCTTGTTTTCTCTATATGTTCTGTTGAGGAGAGGAGTGGAAAGCAGCTGGATGGGTATCTGACAGCTGACCAAGTTCAAGCCACTGCATATCCCTGCAGTGATGTTAAATGTAAGAACTGAATTTTTTTTTTTCTTTAAAAATGTCCAAAATCACATAATGGGATAGATGGAAACTTAACTTCAGGGAAGATCTCAGAGCCTAGGATGGAAAATATGGTATGACTGTAGAGTTGTGAGGTGATATTTAATGGCATCTTTGAATTACAGGCCTTTAATGTTAGAAGAGATAAACTAACCAACTCTGAAGCAAATGATTGTAGGGGAAAGAGGGAGATCTGCATACATTTCTATCAAGCTGCTAAGGAACAAGTGGTCTGAAACAGAATGTCCAAGGCCATGTTATGTTTTAGTCAAAAGTTCTTAAGGCATTTGTTATCTTTACAATAGTTCCTTACATATTTGTAGAGAAACAATTGCAAATATAGGAAAGAAGGATTAAGGTTCTGATAAAATATTTTTGCAAAACAGGCTACAGAGGGATAAGCTGTTTCCAGGACAAAGGTTTCTGAGAAAAAAAAAATCTTTCAGATTTGTAATTAAAACAAACTAAATGTTTTAATGTTATTTAAAATTACATTAAATCTCTTATTTAAAGAAAGAGAAAAATCTTTCTGTCAAATGTATCTCTCCTTTTTGTTTATTAGTTTTTTGTTTCTTCTGCTGCCATGGCTGTTGTACCTGAAGAGAAGTGGAGTGAAGAGCCCTGTTTTCTGGCTTATAGGAGACAAAAGGTAAGCAGGAAAGGGTCACAGAGAGAACAAAGTTGCTTTTTTGTAGTACAACCATGACAGAGTGGAACAAGATTATATCTGTTTTTATCATTAATTTATTATCTTGGGAAACCCATTTTTTTTTTTTTTTGGAGTAATGCCATGTGCCTGACTGTAAATAATGTCTTAGAGTTATTTGACGCTCTGGTGGAAAGTCCCTCTCTTCATAACCTTTCCCCAAAACAAGAATTTCATCTTTAACAAGTCCACAAGAGAAATTTTCTTAAGTCTCAAAATCAAAATGACAGCAAGAATGTTTTGCCTTTGTCTGGCATCTTGGTGCTTCATATATTCATCTGAGAAGGAGCTAATCTTTCATCTAATTAATATTTCAATCTAGGAAGTAGAACAGAGTCGTCAAGATATTCTGATTTCAGAGTACCCCGTAAATCTTCCAGTTCAAACAATCTTTTCAGAATAAGAAAATGTAGTTTTAAAATCATATCAGACGAGGGGTATATTTTCATGTTTGTTTAGTTGGCATTGCCACCAAAAATAGAAATCTACACTTTTGGTTGCTTGTATTCATACCTGTACTACATAGCACAGTCACTAAAAAAGACAACCAAAATATTTCTTTGCCATCTTTCATCTTCTTGCTCTTCACACAAAGAACCTATTTTAGTGGAAATCTGTTGTTGGGATTTTTTTTGTTTTGTGTTCAGTGAGCTTTAGTAGTAGTAGTAGTGGTAGTGGTAGTAGTAATAGTAATAGTAGTAGTAGTAGAATTTGTAACTTAAACTAATTTAATTTCAAGTCATAAAGCCTTTCCCTTAAAAAATGGAAATATTACTTCAATACATATATTAGTAACCTGGCTATGAATATGTTTATGTACACGTATAGGACTGTAGTTGTGCACTTGAGAGCACAGCCATACACACACGCATATATATATAAATATTTGAATTGTTTTCTTAATTAAATTTCTTGCTTACATCCTTTTCAAAATAAGTATGCTTTTTCTGTTAAATTTTTTCTCTTTGAGAGCTTAAACAATGAATGAAAGGTGAAATAACTTCACACTCCTTTCAGTGGAATCACTGAGTCATCTTTGCACAGGAATCTTAGTAATTAGAATGATAAAAAGCAATCCAAGCCTCCATAGCTGTAATTCATACAGCACACAGCAGTATTATGTCTCTTTTTCACCAACCCCCCCCCCCAAAAAAAACAATAAAAAGGAAAAAAAATGAAAAAAAAAAGTAGTAAATTTTAAAGGTAAAGCAAAGCAAACAAGAAACCTAAAGAGCAGAACACAACCAAAAAAGCTGGCTGAGTAGGTTTCTGGGTGTCGTAAGTACTTTCTGTTTGTAATGCAAGTTTTGGATCTTTCAAACATTCCACTTGGAGGGAAAAAAAAGGGGTCCCATTAAACCTGCTACTAAGAGTCAACTCTCTCTGATTTTTGAGTTTTACCTAGGTATTTTCTAAGTTGTGGTCACCTACCTTTAATCTCGACACTCTGCTTTTTAAAATATTTTGAAGTTACAAATGAACATATTTCTGAATGTATTTTCAAAATGGTTGGCAACTGAGCTTTTCAAGTCTTTTGTGAGCTATCCAAACCTAAAAGTGTCATTAATATTTCTGATTGTTACTATCATATCAATTTTATATTATACTGCTTAAATATATCTTCTATTTTACTTTTTGTTTGTGATAATTCTGATTTTTTTTTCTATACTGGTATCAAATTGAGAACACTGAAAACACTGATCTCATTCTCATGAAGGGATGGATTGACAATAGCGCACTCTTAAAGTGGATGAAATACATCCCATCCTCTCAGCAGGCAGATAAGGACTCAAAAAGCAGTCAGCAAAAACAAAAGAAAGAAATTAAGAAAATAAACAAACAAACAAAGAAAAACCAAAAAGAAAGAAAAAGAAAAATTAGAAGAAGAGGAAAAGAGAAGAGAAAAAATAATCTTCAATCTACTATTGTGTCAGGTAAATCTAGATTTCTGGAAAACTATCAGTGTTAGACAAAATAATAACTGTGTTTTCTGTAAGAAGGAAATAACAATTTTCTAAATATTCTTTCAGAAATACCCCAAACTGTGTTGAACAGTACTTTTCATTTCAATAAACTTACGGCCTGGTTTCATAAGTCCTCATTTACATAGGTATATCTCAGTGAATGATTCATGAGAATAGGCTTTGGTGGGAGTGTTAAAGAGAGAACTTTGCAAAGCAGGTCCATTTTTTTTGGTGACAGACAAACCTGTTTAAATTAAAACCTGTGCTGTTTGCATCCATCTGGATACTCTGATTTCTGAGCCAATTTTTCTAATTCTAAAAGCAGTTTGGCACAAATGTTTTAAATAACTAACTACTTTCAAATACTATTAGCTGACTATGAAAGAAGAAACCTGCACTTAAAAGTTCTCTAGTTTTCATCAGTTCTAAGAGTTATTTGATAATTTGAAGAGATAATATGGTTGATTATTATTATAAGCCTTATTCTCTTATGTTTACGTAAGAGTTTGTACATACATTTAGATTAATAAGTTATAAAAGTGAAAGAAGAACTGGCATATCTATGCATCTAAATATAGAATCTGAAGTAATCTATAGCTAATGCATTTTCTGAAAATCATCAGATAGGTTTCTAAGGCACTTAGAGTGTTATTCACTGTTAAGCATTTGTGATTTGTAATAGATTAGTCTTTCAAAGCAACTGTAGCCATCATAATGCATGGGTAATCAAATAGTTCCTACTCAACTTTCTTCTTCTGAATTTTATATAAATTTTTAATTAATGCCTTACATTACTTGAGCTTTTATGCAATTAGATGATAAATTATTCAATTTTTGATGTTATGTTTTAGACAGATGTTAAATCAAAGAAGTTAATGATTGAACACATTTTAATAGATTTGCCACTGTAGCTTTTACTCACTTTAAAAATAGTTTTTGATTGAATTTTGGTGCTTATGAAAGTGAAAGGCTAAGGACCACTTTTTCAAAAGATTCTTTACTGAGTCTCTGACTAATTGCAGAGTTCCGAAGACACTGTAAATTATAGGCCATAAACAAAAACACAGATGAAAAGGAATTAAGTGGTATTAATAATGACCCACCCCAGCCTACAAGGCTTAAGAAATAACAAAGTATAAGTCACTGCTTAATCACATTTGAAAAATGGCATTTCTTCTATTTCTAAAAGATAAAAAAAAAAATTTAAAAAAATTTGCTAAAATTATTCACCACTAAAGTGTAAAGCAAATCTTTACCAACTGATTTCCTGTGAGTGTTATGCCATCCAAGGACTGTTGAAACCCAATATCATTCAATGTCTTCTCTGCAGAATTTCTCTTTGGACAGTGGCATGACAGTGAGAAAATTGGCTAATGTCCTGGTTCTGGCCAGGACAGGGTTAATTTTTGCAGTAGCCAGGAGGGGGCATGGCTAAGACACAGAGGTTATTATATACCACCATTTTCCAGGAACTGGGGAAGATGCCCCTTCCGAGTTGCATGGCATGGTGGAATGAGTGGCTGGGTATTGTTGGGGGGTTTCCATGTTAATCTCTTGCCTCTTTCCTGTACCCTCTCTCATTAGCATTGTTGCTGTTACTGTTTGTTGTCTTCTTTTATTGCTGTTCCCAGTAAATTGTTCTTATCACAGCTTGTGATCTTTACCTTTTGTGCCTCCAATTCTCCTCTCCAGCCCAGCACAGGGGGATGGTGAGACTGAATGAGAAGCACATGGTTTAGGGGGTTTCAGTGGGAACACTAAACTGGGGAACACCATGACAGACAGCATAAAGGAGAACTATTTCATAGAATCAGAATGGTTTGAGTTGGAAGGCTTTTTAAAGACCATCTAGATCCAACCCTTCTGCCTTGGGCAGGGAACCTCCCACTAGACCAGGTTGCTCAAAGTCCCATCCAACCTGACCTTGAACACTTCCAGAGATGAGGCATTCACACCTTTTCTGGGCAACCTGTTCCCGTGCTCCACCACTCTCACAGTAAAGAATATCTTCCTATTACCTTATCTTAACCTGCTGTCTTCTAGTTTAAAGTCATTTGTCCTTGTCCCATCACTACATGCCCTTGTAAAAAGTCCCTCTCCAGCTCTCTTGCAGGGCTCCTACAGGTATCAAAAGACCACAATAAGGTCACCCCAGAGCCTTCTCTACTCCAGGCTGAACAACCACAACTCTCTCAGCCAGATATATATACCTGATATATTTCTCAGGTATGCTATATATATTTATATATATAATACCTGAATTGTTTCTTATTTGCATTCTAGGGTAGCTCACCCTTTATGTCTATCAGTGAAGGGCATTCTGATTAAGCTGGCAAACATGGAATTAAAATAATGTTATATCCAATTTCTCATCTTATTCTGTAAGACTAAGGTGTGCAGAATATAAAGTAGGGGGAAAAAAAAAAGAATGACAAATGGAAGATGCAGAATGTAAATTCATAAACTGATATATTTTAGTAGTTCTATCAGCATGCACTTTGGTTTCCAGCTGATATTGCTCCAAAGTGGACCAGGCTGAGGAAAAAGATGCTATCAGAATTCTACAGAAATGATAATTTTCTCACAATCTGACAATCTTCGCCCGTAGAGATGGTTAGGTACCATGGATGCATTTTAATACATTATTTCCTGATTTTTGAGGATAATTAAAAGGAAATAACCTGAGTTCAACTCTGTTAATTTCTGTTCATCTTTTAACGCTTTTATATATATGCATATATGTACACACACACACAAACAAGCAATATATTGTTTCCTCCAGAACCATTTTATCAAAGATCATCTACTACCTTACAGATATTAATGTAGTTTGGAAATATCCCTTCTTACATACACTTCATAACAAGGAAAAAATATTGTGTTTTTAATTTTCCCTAACAATAACCCTTATCATTTCATTCTGAGCAGATTTCTGACTGAAGAACTTTTATAAAATAGGAATTTTCACACTCTTAATAACCAAAAAGTGAAAAGTTGCAAATTTGGCAGCAAACTATTTTCATTTGAAGTAAAACTCAGCCTACACAAATTCACACTTGTAGTACACGTTGCATGAAATCATAAAAAATAAATGTACAGTTACTGGATAAAGTGATTTAGTTTCCCATATTGTATTCTTTAAATATTGTTATTCATCATTGGAAAGCAGACATCTTTAAATAGAATACAGCTAAAGTGCACATATGTGTGCTTATTTTGCACTTGATTTTGTTATCATTATTAGAATTAGATCTACTGATGAGATAAAAGTAGAAAAAATTGTTATAAATAAATATTAAAAAAAATATATTTTGTATCATTTGTGATGAAAAAAAAATATCCCGGCTTCCCTGATTCCGAAACAGAAATAAAATACTCTTCCTTTTGTATGACATTTTAAAAACAGCACAAAGTGAAATGTTCATAACATTACGCATATATTTTATGTACTGATAAATCTAGAATCTGAAACATTTCAAACAGAGAAATAAATCAGGAATGAACTCTTTGCTATTCTGATGAAATTTAGTACTTTGATAATTTCTGGAAAGCTTGGTGTTTCTATCGTTTATATTCCTAATTAGCAGCAAATTAAATTTTGTTGCATAGAAGGATGTAATTTGGTGTTGTGTTCTTGGACCTGTGTGCAGCCTCAGGGTAATTTTTCTTTTTGAGGCAGCTCTTCAGGCTATATGGGAATGCAGATTAAATTTTCCCCAGAATAGCAAAAGGCTGCATACTTCACAAGATTCTAACCTGGAAGTAGGTTGGAACAAAGAAAAGTTTTTTAAAATTCATTCTATATAAATGAGTTCAATCATAGTAATGAGGGCCACCTTTCCATCCATAGCAGAATGACAGAGCAACATAAAAAGGTGAGAAAGCATATGAAATGAAAATCAAATTATTTTGGATGAGTAAACAAGTTAGTATTACAGCTAACATTCACTTTTGTATCTGCTGGCAATTCAGCAATTATTGATTAGATACTTGAAATAATTCAGATGACCTTTCCAGAACAAATATAATAACTTCAGAAAAAGATCATTATTTATATAACTGGCTTTTCTCCGGTGTAACCAAAACCAGAAACTGTTTGTACTGGTTGGAACCATTTTTTACCTTTTTTTCTGATTGGATCTGGTTTTATGCAGAATACTGTAGAGGAACAGATTAAGAAATTGTTATATCCATTTGAGTCGAAGTTATTCCTGAAAACTCTCTATAATCAATTGCCATTTAAACCACTGTTTTGGAATGAAATACATTCTAGAATAACAATGAAGATTGTGACTCTTGGTAACCATGACATTAGAAAACGCAGACCTTCAAATTTTCAAGTTCATCCCTTCACAAGGCATAAAAATCCCACACCTCATTTGCTCACAGACCTGACAAATGTCTATATAGTTTTGCACTTTTCTTTCCTTTCAGATGAATAATGGGATGATTCAAAAAGTTTGATGCAGCTCCTACCTGGTTCCAAACATTCCAAAATATATTTTACCCTCTGGAATTGTTTTTATATAAAGTATTTAATGAAGTATACTACTTCTTTGCTGGGGGTCAACCTCTTCTCCCAGGCAACTCCTGACAAGAAGAGAGTATGTAGCCTCAAGCTGCAGTAGGGCAGGTTCAGGTTGGACATCAGGGGGAATTTCTTCATGGAAAGGGTTGTTAAACTTTAGAATGGACTAAAATGGCCCAAGGAAGTGGTGGAGTTACCACCCCTGGAGGTATTAGTGGCATGGTCTAGTTGACAAGGTGGTGATCAATGAAGTGTCGGATTTGATGATCTCAGAGGTCTTTTCCAACCTTATTTATTCTGTGATTCTGTGATATTTAACATTGCTAAAGGAGAAGCCACTACCTGAGTATTTTCACAGCATTCAGGGAGTCACACATACACACATCACCTGAGACTAAGTTCCGGGAGTAGAGTCCCTTGGCAGTGGGCTGCACCAGTAAGCCAATGGGTTTCTGATTTGACTCCCCCTCACACACACTCTCATTCTCCGGCCCACTTCCTCCTTCAGGTTCAACCCTAGGTTTCCTGGGCCAGAGTCTATGGTGTTGGATTAAAAAAAGTAAAGGATTTAATAAAGTGATACAACAGCAGGTCAGCTTGAGCTGAGTGTCCCTGGAGGGAGACCCAGAACAAAGAAAGCACAGGGCAATTTCTTTTTGGTTCCCTCTACATTACAATGACTTGCCTTCGTCTTCTGGTATCCCTCTAGTTCTCCTATAAAATTTCAGGGTATAACTGCTTAAAAAACTAGGCACAGTAGGATTGTTCTGCCAGAATGTAGCCTGGTTTACTGCAATTACTTCTATCCCTGCAAGAACAGCTATACTGGGAGAGACGAAGAGAGGAAGAGATCAGATGGCAAAAATAAAAAGAATTGTACTGAAAGCAACCCTTTTTATTCAAACCACACTGTCCCCAGGAGACACCAGCTGAATATTGCATCTGAAGCTAAGTACATTTGGGAGTTTAGAATATTCCCAAAGAGAATCTATTTAATGTTCCAGAGACCTCAATGAGCTTGATTCAAAATCTCTGTCGACAAATGAACAGAAGTTTTTAGATTGAAATAAACACTAAAAAAACCTTCTCTTGGAATTAAGGACCATCCCAGAGGAAAACATTGACAAAGGAGCTGCAAATTAGTGGCAGGCAATTTTTTTTGCCCATAAGTTTCATGCAAACAGGTGGGCAATTCTAACAGATGTACATTTATACCCATGGGTTTTGCTTCCAGAATGCCACATGCTGAGGATTGTACTACTGCACTGGCTCAATCACAATTTATTTGAATTTTCAGGGAATGTTTTTTTCCTGCCAGTATAACTCTTGTATCGCTTGTTTAAGCTCTAATTGCAGCAAAGAAGGAGGGTGCACAAAACTGAGTCAATATGAGCATGCCACTATAACATATTCATCAGGCACCTTCTTAAACATCTACTCAAAAGAAAAATATTACTAAAGGATTAAATCCAGTGTGCTAGATATATGCAATTTCACTTAAAATTGGGGCTTTTGTTTGTTTCTGGGGTTTTTGTTTAGTTTTATTCATATCTTTGGTTTTAGGTTTGGTTTTGGGTTTTTTCGAATGGAAGTAAGTTCCTTTCCAAAAGATTTAAAAGGTAGAGTTTTTTTCCACATAACGTTGAGACTTAGAAAATGTTAGCTATACAGTTGTGCTAAAAACCTTAATTCTGTTGTTGCTGTGATATGAATGAAATAACATTATTTGGAAAAGAAAATTAGAATGAGCATTTAAAGTTGATCCTCTTGTAAACTGAAGAATGAAAGAACACACTGTATCAAGCAGCTGCAGATTTGCTGTTTTGTATCCTTGCACATATATAGTCTCTCAAAATGATGTTTTTTGCACGACCAACCCACACCATGTGTTTTTTTAACTTGGAAAACACAGTTGTACTGGTACCTGATATAACTTAACTGTGCATTAAGGCTGACAGAAGGTTGTAACTGGGGCTACAAGGCTGAATACCTTTGTTAGCCAGCCACAGCACATAAAGACTTACAGTATTTTCAGAGAGGACGTACTGATACATTGTTTGGCATAGGCCACCCTTTTAGAAATGCAATGCAGCTTCTTTTTTGGGGAAAAAAAGTCTAGATTTTCTTATGTTACTGTCTATTCTACAGATAATTTCAGAGAAATAGAATCTTGTGTCTAGATACAGTAAAAGAAGATCAGGTTTGTGACTACCTGAGGAATCTGAATATACTGAGTCTATGGGACCTGATGCGATGTATCCCAGAGTCCTGTGAGAGGTGGCTAATGTCATGGCAAAACCACTTTCCATGATACTTGAAAAGCCATGGCATACAGACGAAGTCCCAGTCAACTGGAAAAAGCGAAATATTGCACCCATTTTTAGCAAGTATAGAAAGGAGGACTCCAGGAACTACCAACCTGTTGGCCTCACCTCTATGGGAAGATCATGGAGCAGATCCTCCTGGGAACTATGTTAAGGCACATGGAGGACAGGGAGGTGATTTGAGACAACTAGAACAGCTTCACCAAGGGCAAGTCCTGCCTGACCAACCTAGTGGCTTTATGTGGTCAAGTGACTACAACGGTGGACAAAGAAAGTGCTAAAGATGTCATCTCTCTGGACTTTTGTGAAGCTTTTGACCTGGTCCAATATAATATCCTTCTCTCTGAATTATAAACATATGGACTTGATAAATGTACTCTTTGGAGCATGAAGAATAGCCTGGATGATCACATCCAGAGGCTAGCGGTCAACAGGTTGATGTCCTGACGGCATTGTCAGTTCCCAGTGAAAAGTGGTATCCCTCAAGGGACCATATTTTGACCAGTACTGTTTAATGCCTTCGTCAATGACATGGACAAAGGGACTGAGTGCACTCTCAGCAAGTCTGCAGATGACACCAAGCTGAGTGAAGTTGAAATCCTTGAAGCATGGGATGCCATCCAAAGGGTCTTGCAGAAGCTCAAGAAGTGAGTCTTAGGGAACTTCAAGAAGGCCAAGTACCAGGTGCTGTACCTAAGTGGGAGTATCCACTGCTATTGATACACTCTAAGGCATGAAGGAATTGAGGGCCCTGTCGAGAAGCACTTGGGGGTGCTGGTGGATGAGAGGCTGGACATGACCTGGCAATGTGCACTCACCACCCAGAAAGCCAATTGTGACCTGCGATGCATCCAAAGCAGCGTGGCCAGCAGGGAGAGGGAGGGAATTTAGCTCCTCTTCTCCATTCTGGTGAGACCCCACCTGGAGTGCTGCGTCCAGCTCTGCAGTCCCCAAAATTGTAAGGATATAGATGTGTTAGAGCAAGTCCAGGGGAGGACCACAAAGATAATCAGAGAGATGGAGCACCTCCTGTGAAGACAGGCTGAGAGATTTAGGATTGTTCAGCCTGGAAAAGAGAAGACTCCAGGGGAGATCTTATTACAGCCTCTCAGTACTTGAAGGGGGCTTATAAGAAAGATGAGGATAAGACTTTTTTTTTTAGTAGTGTCAGGACAAGGGGTAAAGATTTTAAACTAAAAGAGAATAAATTCAGACTAGATGTAAGGAAATAATTTTTTTTTTAAAGTGAGACTGGTGAAATACTGGTACTGGTTGCCCAGAGATATTTTGGATGCTTCATCCCTGGAAAAATTCTAGATCAGATGGGATGGAGTCTTGAACAATCTGATCTAGTTGAAGGTGTCACTGCTCATCACAGTGGAACTGATCTAGATGACCTTTAAAGGTCCCTTCCATCCCAAAACATTTTATGATTCCATCATTCTAATTTATTTTTTCATTTTCTCATGTGCTAACACAAAAGGAATTCCTCTTTGCCTGTAGAGATAAAACTTGTTTAATAACAGCTCTATACTGACATTTTTATTGATTGAAATCTCTTTTCCTTGACTATTTTGAAACTTTTTGAGAACTTAAAATGAGCAAGACTAACAAAATATCCTTCAATGTGAAACTTTTAAGGCACATATTTTATGTTCATATGATGAAATTTGCATTTACAAGCAGCTATATAAAGGCATGCCCTATCTGGGCATATACCAGTTGTGAGAAGCCAATTCAGTTTGAATTCAGTCATTTTAGTTTGCCTCAACTCTGGTTGTCAGGGCTGTCAGAGGCATGTGGGGGGAGGGAGCGTACCCCTGCCACTTGCAGGAGGCAGCCAGGAGAGGGGGAAGCCTCGTCTCTGGGGGGACTTCGCCTGGCAACATCCCACAGGAGGCTGGCAGCAGGAGACACTGTGGAGGGGCTTCTCCAACCAGGTCGTGAAGAGATCTCCACCCATGGACACCACAGGAAGGATGGACTGGGCCAATGGATCCCTGTTAGCAAGCAGGATTTGGGAGGGGCCAGTGAGGTATAGAAACGAACTGCATTGCTGCTTGTGGGGCGCTTGCTACGGTTCGCTGCTCACTGGGCCTCGTTACTGTTCATTTGCTGGCCCACTCGCTCCCCTCCTTTGCCCTGGCCCCAGCCTGCCTGCCTTCTGGCTCTCCTGTCCTCGCTGGGCACCTGTCCTGCCTTCCTGTGCCCATGACTGCTGCCTTGCTACTTTGTCCCACGTCCTTGCCCAGACTGCGTGCATCCAGCCCTTCGCCCCGATCCAGCCGGTCGCCGCGAAGCTATCCAGGGTTCTGATCCTCCCGTCCAAGCGCCCACTCATCGCATGTCCGGTGCCATCGCTCCAGGAGCCGCGCCTGTGGAGCTGCGCCCCTCCGGGAGCCGCGCAGGCTCGCTAAGACCCAGCCCATGCGCAGGCAGGCAGCGTGCACACCCTCTGCCGCCCAGACACTGAGAGCGCTGCCCTGTCTCTCTGGCGGTAACTCCCTCTTTTTGTCTCTGTCCCCTCTCTCTCCTCTCCCCCAGTCCTTTTCGATTTTCCTTTCTTCTTTTCTGTCTCTTCTAGCCCTCTTTCGCTCAGGCAACACCTTTTCCTTCTCCTTTTCATTACCAATAAATGGTTCTCAGATACAAGGTTTGCCTCGTTTGGCTTCATTTCATTCCCGACCATCCATTTTTAAAAGAACCCCTCGCAGTTCTCCGCAGTGGAACGCGACACCAGTCTAAAAGGGACTAACGTGGTCTCTATGATGCACATGTTGCTCTACATATAATTACTCTAAGGCCATTAAGTAAACCTCAGACTAAGTCTCAGCTAAGTCAGCTCTGACTTTGCCCTCAACATTGTGAAATTTCTAACTCTCTGAAGTACTGAAGCAATGTAACAGGATTAGCAGGAATTTGTGGAGAAGTGAGGGAAGAGGCCTTTGGTTAATTATTGAAGCAAAACATTATTGTCTTAGAATATTTTAATACAAGTTATGATACTTTAATTCATATCTACTTTAAAGAGAAATATATATCTATATATATAAATGACTAATAAAAATTGGAAACATTTTACATTTGAAAAGAGAACTTCCTGTTGCATTTTTCCCATATCTCGTTAAAAAGAGCTCAATTGTACTAATACAATAAACAACACAGTTCCCCTGAGAAATCTACAGACATCCAAAACTAATTCCAGATTTCATAGATTAAAATAGCTAAGATTGAATCTCCAATGACAGAAGCTTTTAACCTTTATGAAGATTGGATTCACTGGTATTAAAAAAAAAATCACGTTTTAATTTATCATCTTTGGTTTCGGAAGCTCAGAAAGTAAAGAAGAATCTTCATGAAAAGCTGAAAGAACCTCACTTGTTGCTTGTCCTCATAAAAAAATTAAAAGGCTTCACAAAGTAACATAAAGCCGTCTTAAGCCCGTTTTATCAACATCATCTTCTAAGGATCTATGATCTGAACCAAAGCATACTTATGTTAGAGTATTTCTACTGACTTTGGCCAACTTGAATTTGATATATGTCTATACTAATGAATTCATAGGAACTGAAAAATATTTATATTCTGGCTTTCCCATGCTCTGCTTTTAACATTCTATTTTCCCTCCAGATTTGTCATTAATCAATAGCTGAGCATAAAATGTGGAGGTTTTTTTCCACATTTGGGAATTTTTTTGAGCTTCAAATTTTTCTATAAGGGTAAAAAGTCAAAATCTACACAATCTAGAAAAAAACTCCCCAAACCCTCTGGTCATTCAATCAGCTTTTAGATCTTCCAAATATTTCATTTTAATATTAATTGTTTCTATTTTACAATAATTAGCTAAAAATTCTCTCAAGGATTGGGGTAACTAATTCAGAACCAGCTGCTGCAGAAATTTGTTGTGTGTGTCTCTGTGTGAGCAGGACTGATCCCAGAGGCTCGTATATCCAGGTGCAAGCAACTGGGGAGATTTGGATCCAAGGAAGGCTGATGGGAAGGCTGAGCGACTAAGCCCAGCAGCTGAAGGGATCCAGGCTGTACATAGATAGATAGATCGACATGTATTTCCCACTAATTGTCCTTCAGCCTGATCAGCTGGAGAGGTGAACAGGATGAGGCCACTCACCAGTGCTGTTTGTGTTTGTGTCAGTGGTGATTATGTCTGTCTACAATGACCAAACTAGAGAGACGTGTTTTTATAGGTGTTTGTATATGCTATCATTGAGAATACATCCTCAGCCTTGCTACACAGGGAGCTGTTGCAGTCTCACCTGGAATAATCTTACTCAATTTGTCACCCCCTAACAAAGCCAAAAGCAAAGAAATTTTCATTTCATCTATCACTAGAGTACTGAAGCCATTGTAACATCGAACAACTAAGAATAACTTACTAGTGAAAATATCTCATACACTTAAGAAATATAATGAAGATTTTTGTATTTTGAAATCATACAATCAGATTATCAAGAAAAAAAATCACAGACTTTTTTTATGAACTGCATAAGTTTTTAGAAATTTTCAGAAATAAAAAAAATTATATATTCCTTAGCCCCTTAAAAAAAAAAAAATCCTAGCTTGCCCTTGCATTCAAAAAGAAATATCATTTCACTGGAATTTGAATAAAATATTGTCACTCAAGAGACTTAATTGGTAGGCAGCATCATTTATGGGAAACACACGTAAATTTAGTGTTTGCTACACTTTGTCTCTTATGGCTATAAATATTCAACAATGGAAAAATCAAAACAAAGGGTTGAACATGAGAATAGCTGAAGTGGCCATTTCCCTTCACTATAAACCACAAAAAATCAATCTGCTACTCTTATATATTTTGTGCCATTATAATTATTCATTTTTAAAGCAAATGTAAGTTTATCAAGAAATTAGAGTTCCAAGCTGAGGTATTTTTTCCCAAACTGAACATGAGTACATTTCCC
Organism: Eulacestoma nigropectus; assembly: GCA_013397775.1. NCBI lineage: Eukaryota > Metazoa > Chordata > Aves > Passeriformes > Eulacestoma > Eulacestoma nigropectus. The sequence continues at coordinate 214,442 of VZTE01004143.1, read as the reverse complement.
ACCAGGTCCAGAGTCCCCTAGTTTCTTAATGAAATTGGAAATTCCTGGTCATCTCAATTCATTTCACAGGAATAGTTGGCACTAACTTTAATAGTGAATACAAGGAGTACTGTTTCAAGACCTTTTAGACACAGATTAATGCAAGTAGGTGCAACCTTAGTCTCCTTATTGCAATGCTGAAGCCAAGAGGAAAGAGAAGATGATATTGACACACAAACCAGGTAATTCTGAGCCAGCTTGAGTCTAAGTACAGTGCAGTAGGCAAGCAGGTGATGCAATCAAAGTAACAAGCCTCTCCAAGGTCAGTGCTTCTTAACTTTTTCACAGTACTGATTTAGGATGATCATCTTCTAGATCCAAACTAGCAAGTTTGTATTGTATTGCAAGGGAATACAGCAATTTTGATATTTACTTGGATTAAGAGCCTTTGCACTGTGTTCCATTGTGTGATGTAGACATACAATAAACATGCCATCTGGAAAGGACTTTATTTTTTTTCTCATTATCAAACTGAGAGTAGGAAATGGCACTGGGAAGAAAAGGAAGCCTTGTCTGCTCTTGATGGACATAGTTGCCTTATTATTTTCTTCCACCACTATCATTATTCCATTGAATTTCTAATAGTTGCTCCCAATTTACCCTACTTTGAAAGTAGCTTGGCTCCTAAATATGCCATTTCACTTTCCTCAGCAGCAGGAGCTTTCCATGATGTACTAAAATTGTATTTTGCCTCCCCTTTCTTTCTGGCAGCATGCTGTGTCCATCAGCTATCTAAGAGCTTCCATCCCAGAGGAGGCTGCATTTCGTTAGTAATGTACGGTGTAGTTCATTGTTCAAATCTAGTCTGAAGATAAAAATATTAATAATTGGATCAGTAGTGGTTTGAATTCTTTATGGCTTCTATTTCTATTCCATCCTCTTCTCTCTCTGCAGTATGAGGATGTGTGTGAATCTCTGGCATAATACTCCTCCTGTCCTAAGCAAGCAACAAAACTCTACAGGGTTTCGAGAGACAATTTAATTTTTTGAAACAAGTTTTTACTTCATAGCCCCACTCTCATGGAGCTTCATACCCACAGAAGCTGCCAGCCTCTGCTCAGAACTTAATAGGAAGTCTTTGCCAGCACACAGATCAATGTCAATAAGATAATGATTACTGCTGTCACACTACTCATTTTTAAATGTGAAATCTGGACTGTCTTTTGTTTGGTGCACTGTGTGCAAGAAACTGAATTTTTCGTGTGATCAAGGCTACATTGATGGGTAGTGCTTGGTAAAACATTAAATTAAGTGCTTCTTAAAAGCACCTTTTGAAGAAACTATTACTGAACTAATGATGTGCAAGTGATTGAACTTGTTCACTTCCTATCTCCGTGATGTCATTCCAATGAACTAGTCAACACTGGAATGTGGCTGGTAGTTAATAGAATCAGATTTTGTCCTGGCATGCATCTGCCCTTCTATATTTAGCAAAGTTCCCTATATTCATTTTTTTAATAATAGCCAAGGTTTAAAAAGAAAGACTTAATAGTATAAGATATTTCTGTGATAACAAGCATTCTGACATTCTTGGCACTTCAGTTCTCCAGCAAAACCATTAATATTAATCTACCTGGGTCACTTCCCAAATCTTTTCTTATATTATGCCTTTCTAGAGATAGCTTTCTTTTAATACAGCTTTAAATAAATAAATAGATAAATAAATAAATATTTTTCCTAAGAGAAAACTAGAACCTTAAAAGCAAGTTATTTTTCAAGTCCTGCCATTGACTTTTTTTGGTGACCATGAGCAAATTAATTAATTCACCATGTTTTAAGCCTTGTCTTTAAAACAGAAATTGCATGTCCTTTGTACATTATATTTACATTCATAGATCTATGAAGAAAACACTATCCCTTGGTGTACATTTTTAGAGTAGACAAAACAATAAGATGCTTATCACTCACATTTTAGCTAAATTCTAAAGACATTATTGTAACTCAAAAATTCAATAAAATAATCCATGGTCAACTTGTACACCAAGAAATTACTCTTCTTTCTTTTTCTGCTGTTTTTCAGGAAAAACAGCAAACTATAATTGACATTAATCTGCTTCCAGCACTGTGGAGAGCTTTGTGGATCTTGGGGTGAACAACGTATATAGGTACAATCACACCCCTACCCTTGTATTACATGAGTCTCTGTCCTTACTTTCATTCTTTCTCTTATCAAAACATGATATCACACTGTCAACTGCAAAGCAGTTGGAGCAACCTCAGAAAAGCAAGAAAAGGTTCTCCTGAGACAGGAAGGGAAGGATTCTTTGTACCACAATGGGAAAAAAGCTTTTCTTTAACCATTATTATCCCTAGATCTGAGGGAAAGGCTCTACTTTTTTTTTTCCACTGACAGCAGCCTTGCTCCCCCCCTGTAGACAGCTCAAACACAAATTTAAACGAATAAGTCTAGAGAGGAGCCACTAAGATGATCAGAGGGCTGCAGAACCTCTCCTATGAAGATGGGCTGAGAGAATTGGGTCTGTTAAGCTTGGAGAAGTGAAGATTCCAGGGAGACTTTAAAGCAGCCTTCCATACATAAAGGAGGCCTGCAAGTAGGTTAGAGAGGGATGTTACACAAGGGTGTGTAGTAATGGGACAAGGAGGAATGACTTTAAGCTGAAGGAAGGTAGGTTTAGGTTACATATTAGGAAGAAATTCTTTATGGTGAGGGTGATGAGGCACTGGAAAAAGTCACCCACAGAGGCTGTGGACTTCTCATCCCTGGAGACCAGACTGGATGGGGCTCTGAATAACCTGTTTTAGTGGAAGGTGTCCCTGCCCATGGCAGGGGTTTTGGAACTAGGTGATCTTTCAGATCCCTTCCATCCCAAACCATTCTATGATTCTATCTATAATTCTGTTATAGATGGTCCTTTGCTCATCTTCTTCCTCTCTTCCCACCCCAAATTGATGAACTGTGCAGGCCCTACTAATAAATTAGAGGATGACAGTGGCATGGAATGATTTCTTTCCTGGAAGGCTGACATAAGAGACCACTTTCTATAAGCTTATGTTCTCAGTTTGGTCTGGATTCGTATCCAAAAGATACAGAAAGAAGTCACAGTTCCAAGGATTTATCAGGATTATGTTACAAATCAAACTTGTTCCATCCATTTTCTTATCACTGTTGTAGTGTGGAAGGAAAAGGAAATATGAATTTTGAAATTATATAGCGCAGTTTGTGGAACTGGATATGATGGAGTAAATGAAATGTCTTGTTTAAACTACCTTCTCCAATAAAGTAAGTCTGCAAATCCCAACATGTTGTTTTATGCCCTCTAATGATAGCAAGCCAATGCTTGGCAGTTATTCTCACACATTATTTTCTATTTTTTACTCCTCAGCAGTTTTCTTCTCTTTCCCAGAAGTTTGACAAGGCTGTGACTGCAAACATATTTTTTAAAAAAATTAATAACCCACTAACACTTTTCCAATGATCCAATATGGTGCTTTGAAATTGGAGTTTGTGCACTGCCAAACATTTAATTCTACTGATTTTAAGTTTGCATTTGTGGAAGAAAAATATCTATCGTAAGAAAAGTGCTGCTAATGTGGCAAATCTTCAGCCCTTTTTTCCTTATTCTATTTGACTCTTGGAAGAGAAGATGCTAATGGTTCTATGTTTCACATGAAGTTTTTGGTGTGTGAGATACTTTTCCGCCATTCACACTTCAAGAAGAGTCAGTGTCTATTGTCATGACCAACAAAACCAGTAATGATTTACAGGAATAAGATCCTTGAATGCATGGCTGGACTTTGATTGGTGCTGGTCCAAAATGTCCCTGTTGTTAAGTATGATGGAACTAGCCCTTTGTGTGATGTGTCCATACTTACAAAAGTGTGTATTGGGAGGGTTTTCTCCCTGTTTGTGAACGTGTTTCCACGAGGAAAGTTCAGCCAATATAAATGGTTCTGAGAAGGGTCTGTCCTATTCCCTTTTGTCACCTTTCTCCTCATTATTTTCACCTTGAATCAGTTCTGCTAAGAAATGTAGGAGGAAAAGCAAGGTCACTTTATTTTGTTTACTGAAGAGGCTTACGAGCACCAGAGCAGGAGTGAGGGAGGATGCAGCATTTAGCTCACGGTGCATGAGGGAAAGAGGAAAAAATGGATTGTGCCTGAGAAGGTACCTCCATATGAAAGTCTCACTAAAAAAAAAAGGACCAGAAAGTGGCAGGGTGGAGGTGTGAAGGAGGGTGGATGAAGAGTGGCAAATATAGTGGAAACCTAAGCAATTAATCTAGTATAATGAGGCCATTATCTAACGTGGATTGATTAAAAACAAAGCAAAACAAACACCTGGAATTTAACATTAGTGTAATTATGTATTTTCAATCAAGATGGTAACTCCTTGTTGTAGAAAAAATTGATGAATCTTCTTCAAAATTGATGAACCTACTTCAAAACGCAAAAAGGCAGGTTTATAATCACCTTTTTCTATCTGACACATGACAACATGACTGTAGACTAATAGTGGCTTAGTATGGTTCTTCCTCTCGTCTTCATAATGTCTGTTTAGGGTTTCTCCCCCGCCCTTTTGTATTGAGGAAAGTCTCCTGTGGTGAAATTCATCCTAATACAAAACACCAGAACAAGCTCTGTGCAGCTCCAGCTTATGCTCTCTTCTGAAGAATAGATGTAAAGGACCAGCAAGAGAGGAACAGACATGTCTGTTGTTCCAAAGCTTCAGCTTTCAGTTTTTAAAAGAAGTGATAAATCTCTGTTACATCTATTAAAAAGTAAAAATACAGCCTTGCACCTTTATGACAATGCATCTCTTTCACAGATTATACCCATGTGTGGAAAAACAAATCCACTAATTTCTGGAATGTGAATTTTTCCTCTTAACTTCATTTATCTCTTCATTTTCTCACATACACACATGTATTTATAGGTGTGTGTGAGGACAGAGAAGAGGTCAGCAATCCTCTAAATAAACCACAGAGAACACCCTACCTGGAAGGACTTTAAGCAGAATGATGACATTGTTGTAAAGGACTTTTTTTTCCCAATAAGGGAGGAAATTTGCAGCACCTTTGGTTTACATATAATTTATTCTGTGGTCTGACATGCTGTCTATGCTGCAATTAGACCAAGTATAAAGGAGCACTGTCACAAGGTTCTCATCACAGTCCATCCCTCAGTGTAAGCTTAATACCACCTGAGAGTGTTTTGTCTCCTCAGACCTGCCAGATCAGCTGTGCACTTGATCATTCTTACACCAGCTCAACCAAAACTGTCAGGGCTATCTACCATCCATCCAGGCAGATTCTGCCTTGCTAAAGCCGCATCTCTCCCCCACAGAAGAACTATTTTCACTTACAATAATCAAAAAAGTAACCCAAAACCAGCACTCTTCTGTGTCTGGTCAAGTTTATAATGTGCATTTTGGAATTTCACATAATGCATATTCATAATAATGATATCCTCCTGCTTTTTGGATACTTATAGTCAAACACAGTTTTAATTTCAGCTATGTGAAAGACTTATGTTTCCAAATCATCTCATCTCAATTCATCTTAACCAGGGAGTTGCAAAAAATTTCTTAAAATGCATATGCCTGTGTTCTGTCTTTTTCTTTAGAGAGGTTAAGGGAAAGTAATGAAATTGTTTCTTGTCACATCACTGAGAGATGAGAACGATTAAAATTGGAAACAGTCATTTGAAGCTGCATTTATGTCAGACTTCCCAGCTTGTTCTTCCCCTATAGATACAGATTTGGAACATTCACTTAGAATATATCTATTTGTCTCTTTTACATTCAGTAACTGTGAAGACCTTTGACCTCTCAAAGGTGGCAATAAATAGAAATACATTAAGATACACGGCTCACCAGTATGGGTCCAAAGCTTACATTCAATCAAAGGCTAAAATAAAACTTCACATACTGTTTTCCCCAGTGGTGTATATACGGATTTCTCAGTGTGTTGCCTGTGTATTACATGTTAAAAGGAAACTTGTTTTTTGCTGCATTTGTAAGCAACTGGGGGGTGCTTGCCATTCAAGGACTCTTTGTGAAATATGCAGTGATCTGCCATAGATTGTAAATGGGGTCCTTGACTTTTTCTCGGCCTGTTGAACTATCTTGATGATATGGACGCATTTTACTTTATTACAAAATAACCTCAAGACACAGTAAACTTTCACGAAAAAGTAGAAAGTATATATAAAATTGCCATGAAAAAGAAAGAGAAGAAAAGGAGTCCAACAAGACCACCTAGAGCTGATATTCATACTCCTGATGTTGTTGCTGTACAACATGATTTAGTGTCCTGCATGCTTGAGACTATTTGACAATGCTTTGGTTCTTGAAGGATCACAAGTGTCACTCTGAAGTCAAGTACTATTTGTCATAAAAGGAGCATCTGCATAGTAAGAAAACCCCCAGACATTTAACATCTATATCTCTATGCTTAGCCAGACAATAAACTTTAAATTTTCTAATGTAATGCTGTCCTGCGTTGCAGTGTATGCTATTACCATCTTCATTGGCTGTTGAAACCAGGTGGGACAGTGTTCCTTGCCTCCTCCCTCCAGGGGGATATCTTCTGTTAATGGGCCCATCAATGCCTTTCCTCATGACTCACCATCCCATTGTGAGATGCTCTGCCCAGGAGGAGGAAATGAGCGTTCCCATCTGTATATACTCAGAGGTTTGGAACACCACAGACAGCCTTTTTCCACTGGATTCCCAGAGGAAGACCAGACCCTTCGACAGGATCACTGCTTCAACAGAACCATCACACCAGGAGGGCTACAGCCACCATTTAATTGGACTGCTACCAACACCCTGACCAACAAGGTGTCAGGCTGTATTCTGACTCTGTCCGTGGTTTTCTTTTTGTACTATTGCATTTATTTTATTTTTCCTATTAAATTGTGTTTCTGACTTGGAGTGTCTCACTGGTTTGCTTTCAAACTAGTACAAATGCTCAGAAGCTTGATGCAAGTTAAGGAAATTGCCCAAGGGAAGCTGTGATTTAAAAATGCAGCTCTCCACAATGGCTATGACAAAGAAGCAGTCTGACAAAATATACTTTAATTCTTCAGAGTTGAGAGTGATATGGAGTAGTCCAGTTTGCAAAAAAAAAATTCTTTAGAGACCATCTGCACTGAGACCCACAGTCCTGTCCAATGATGCCTGAACTAACTCTTCACCAGAAAATGCATGTCAGAACGGCTCTTTCCTCACACTATCAAACCAAAATGGTTGTCCAATAACATGCCACAGCTGGAAGGGGCAAAAAAAAAGAAAAGGGAGTGTTTATGCATGTCTTGGCTATATTAGTGGTTGCTTTTTAAGTATTAAAATATATATTTTATTTTATTCTTCAGAAGTTGAGCCTGGAAAAAAAAATACAATGATGGAAACTTTTAGCATGTTGATAGTAGTACAAAATACATTAATCTAGTTCATAAAAAGTTGTCCAAAAGTAGGAACAGAATATACTGCTGAAAGTATAGGAATATCATGGGATATTCAACTGTGTTTCTCTCACAGAAATGTAATCAGTCAGGCAATTTTCTGCCCATGGAGAACTCACCAGGTATGCCACTCTTTTACTAGGTGTCAGCAGTTATATTAAGAGTTATTCACTCTATGGCTGTCATGGAGATGCTGTGGCAGAAATGCCATGCTGACATTTTTCTTAATGTTATGAGGTTCCCTGACAGAACCCAAAATCATTTAAAGATAGACATTATATGGAAATAAACCTGTGAGCCTGGCATATAAACAAACCTGAGTATTCTTGAAGGCGTTAGCCTAACGCAAACAAGTTGCTCTTGTCATTCATTAATTTGGTCTAAAAGTAGTGTTTAGGCCAGATGCAGCAGAAAGTTTCATATTTGACATGTTTTTTTATATATCCTCTTTCCACCTCAGATATAAAATATTAAAATATAAAAATAAGACTACTTCCAACATTCAATAATCATTGCTATATTTACTCAGCTTTTGAATAAAAACCAAACAAAAAACCCCAACCCCTGTAATTCTTTTTGTAATTTTTTTTGTAATTCTTTTGTATATTCCATGAGATTTCAAGGTCGAGTTGATTGATCTTGCTCTAAAACAAGTCTTATGTGCCTTATGAGTGGAAACCTGGCACAAAATCTCTGATGAGAAATAAATAATGTGGAACATGTAGGTGACATTTTACAAGGTCAGGTTTCCAACCTGTTACTGTAATTTAAAAGGTAATTCCTTCACTCTTGCCTACTCATTGCTGTTTGGCTATTTCAAATGTTCTCACATGTGAAATTAAATCACACTTGCCCTTTATCTGAAAAGAAAAAAAGTGAAGGAAATATAATAGCTATATACTAGAATTTTCAAAGCTGTCTCTTGTATTACACACATTCAGACATTTACATTCAGGAGTAAATCCAAAGTAATCTGTACAATGATATTGGTAGGAGCAATATATTGTCAATTAGATAAAAAACTGGAAATGCATTTTCAAAAAATGTATAATAGATATTTATCAAAATTTATTTAGAAAATGAAAAACAAAGTTCTATTTATTCTATATTAAGTTTCTCTTTTAAGAAAAGGTTTTGTCTTGACAAGAAAATATGCCTGTGAAAAACTCCCCTCAAGTTCAGTGAAATACTTATATCATGACTTTGCATCCTCTCAATGGGCAAGGATTGAACTCTCAGGAGTGGAAGTATTGTCCCAGGCTCTGTCATCAGCCTTCGGTGATGGTCCTCTGAGTATCATCAAACTGAGAGGTCACGAGCTCTGAGAGGTGTTCCCCTCAGAGAGAGGTGCTGGTGCAGTCCTCTGTGGCCCAGAAGAGTTCAAAGGGCCTCACTTAGAAACACTGTTTATAGGGTTGCAAGTTGTTTGGCTTTAGTCAGCAGTACATTTTGACTCTAGCTACAGTTCAGATCAGTACTTACTGGGATTTTCCTTGAAATGTCCAGTGACAATAATATTATCTTGAAACACTCAGAAGTCTACTAATTACATTTTGGCCCTAATGAGGTCAATGATAGCAGTCCTTGTATTTCCCCCTATGATCTAAAAAATATGAGAAAGTTGATACAAAGATGAAGCTATGGGTTGACAACAAGTGTTTATCACACTGGCCCTACACAGTAAGATCAGGACAGAACCTGCAAATGACTGCTTTTGAAAATCCTAGATCAAAATGACATGGGAAATTTGGGTAATGTGTTAATATGAAGTTTCATTTCTCACTACTGTGTTTCCATGGAAAAAAACTATCAAATACTCAATATTTTTTCAAAATAAAAATTATTTGACCCCAAAAAATATTAATGAGGCAAACTTTTGATCATTATTCCCTCTAGTATTAACAGATTTCATTTTTGTACTCCTCAGATATATCCAGTTCAATTGAATCAGTCTTTAAATTCAGACAGGAAAAGCCTACCCACTTCAGAATTTTACACAATAAGTACAGAGGTTCTCTGATGTAAGCTTAAACTGTAAAAAAATAGCTTTGAAACAAAAACGTAGTGAAGTTCAATGATTCTTGGCCTAGCATATTCACTTCTAAACTGAAACAACATTAAAAAATCAAAACAAAGAAAAACAAACACCAGACAAGGGAAAAGGAAAAACCAAAAAACTGGAATGTGCTATGTGCTGCAGGATTTGTGAGTTTCTATCAGTGCTGAAGGAGAGAAGAATTTTCACTTGCTATTTAAATGTTGATACCAATACTCTTGAAGGTAACTGTCTTCCATTGTACTATTCCAGCATTCCTATTGTTTTGTGTCTTTTGTGCTAACAACAAAAAATGTAAAGTAAAATGCAAACAGATAAAACTGATTATACATGGAAGCAAACCAGGTGAAAAAATGGTAGCACTGTTCAGGGAAGCAACTAATCACAGAAGAACAGCCCACAGACAAAAAAGTAAAGAGTAAAAAAAGAAATAGAGAATATCCCATGTAGCCTTTGGGGGCAGAAACCTCCCCTCTCCCAACAACCAAACAACTTTTTTATGTGATGAAATTCAGCTGTTCTTACTAGAATTGAAAACACAAGGGAGAGGGGAGTTTGTGCTTTAAATTAAAGCTTATTCCGCAGTGTGTAAAAGGGCCTGTCTAGTCTATTAAAGTAATTTAAAATAATTCTTCCTATTATGAAGTAAATCTGGACTGCCACTAGAATGTCAGAGTTGCACTTACAATCCTTGTCAAGAAACACATCACTGAGTGGTAAAGAGACATGTAGTAGCTACTTTTTTTAAGAAAACAAAATTAGAGTTCTTTGTAAAGGTACTTCATGGTAACATAAAATCAATACTTCAAAGCCTGAAAAAGGAACCTTGATACAGATCTAGATCCAGGTAGACAGACAGATACAAATGAGTATATAGCTAATTAGAATAAAGATACAAAGAATATAAGACTAAAGGTATAAGTGCGAGTAATTTATGTTTCTTCTTTCACAATAATCCCCATTGAAGTCAGTTATAATATGTAGCTTGGTGCTTGTGACGCATCATTTATTTATAATTCAGGATTAAATAGTGAGGAAATCACAGGATTTATCGCATGTGATTCTCTCCAGCAGAGATTTTAAAGCTAATCACAACAAAACAAAAGGGAAAAGTCTAATTGAAGACTTAACATGATTAGATTTTAAGATATATTAGATAAAATAAATGGGCTATTATAACACACATGGAAAAAGCCAATCTAGAAGGTGCAAAGATTCCCGCCTTCAGTATTTTTGCTTTATCCAATATCAAATCTACTTTTTATAGATTTACATTTCAGGCCCATCTGGCAAGACATAAGCATGGCAGAATCTGTAATCTAAGAATAATTTCCTCTGAAATAGATGGAACAGTTTGTTAACAATGTTAATCTGCTGTCCCTATTTAACTTCTCTTTGATGTTGAGACTTTACCAGGGATATATAAAACCTAAGGAGCTTTTGACTTCTACATGAAACTTGCCCAGAGTTCCATATTGGCAGTATAGTCCTGGGATACTGCCAGGGAGTGGCTCTTATTGTTTCTCTTCACCTATCCATCTCCTTTTCCTAAGCCATCATGGACTGGTTTACTGACTTGAAAGGAAGATGAAGTATTTTGCACTTTCTTCTGTGACTGTGGAAGACCCATAAACTGAGGCTCCTGAGATTCCTCATAGAGACTCCAGGTTTAGACCACTGCCTGTTGTCTAAACCAAGACTCAGGGAGCCAAAGATACCAACCACAGACTAGTGAAGGCACACAGCAGTTACTAAAGCAGTTTGATGTTGCCCTTCCCAGCATAAAATAGAAAATTCCAAAATATTTAAGAAAGGGTTAGAAAAAAACCCGAAAAGGCGGAAAGCTGCCTATATCTCAAGTCTTTAACAGAATAATGTAATACGCTACAGAAAGATGTAATTTAAAATGGTCTGCTTGGAAATTTAAAAATTTTCTGTAAAACATTCATATGCTAATATCAGTAATAGTATTTTTATTATAAAATCATGATTGCACAGATGCAGGAAGCAAAAAGAACTTCTTCCCAATGAAAAAGAAAAATACAAACCAAAATCCAGTTTTGATTCTCATTCTGTGTGTTTGTAGTTGATTTTCATCTTCATTCCTTCCTCTCTCACTTTCTCTTTTAGAACAAAATTATTAGAGGAAATCTTACACTCATTTATATGTCCAAGTCAGGTGTTTTGACAGTGAATCTGTATTAAAAGGTTGTTTGTGTACCCTTGTCTTTGAAATATAGACAATTGTTGATCCAAATACATAGAAATAGTTCTTTGCAAAGCACCAGTACCATGGCTAGTATTTCCCCCAGTGATTTCTGGATTGTTCACTATTTCTGCTTTTATAAAAGCGGGAGCATAAAGACTAATGAGCCATTGATACTTGAATAATAGAGCCTGGTGGGACAAAATCAATGGTAGCTTAATCCTTACTGGTTCCTACTGCATTTTCTACCTAAAGCAGCCTGAGACCAGCCTTGGAGCAGCTGCAGAGTTTATACACTTTTGAACAGAGCAGAGTAACCTTCTTCATCTCAGTCGAGGCTTCCAGAATCCAAATTTCCATTTAATAGCCAGAGTTGTTACTTTCCCTATACTTTAATGTTCAAAAGAATAAAAAAATTCTACAATTAGTTCAAGATTTGAATTAGTCCCCCACAGCTTGATTCAAAATAGTGGACTTTTTATCCGCAGACTAACCTGCGGATCTGTATTCAGAGTTTCAGAACACATATGTAGTGCTAGTGTAAGAAGAATCAGACAGTAAAAAGCACGAAGGAAGAATTGCGGTTTTCAAAATATGGTGAGAAGTTTTTTTGGGTTTTTTTGTTTTTTTTTTTAGTAAAAGAAAGAAGTTCTTGTGAAGAAAACCAGCATAATTTTGTGAAGGGGCTCATTTTTTTTTTTTCTGAGCAGAAATATGATTTTTTTTAGAAGTGAAGTCTTCCAATTTTTAATGCATAATAGAACATTGCATAGTTTCCTCATTTCAGGTAATTAGTTAAATGTGCCCCTCTTTTATATATATATTTTTGTCTCTCCTTTAATATTAGAAAATTTTAACCCGCTACACTTCAGCTTCACCTATTTAGTATAAGTCAAGGTAGTACAGTTGTCTAAAAATCACAGCAAAATGATGGGGAAATGCTTGTGGGATTTCAGGAATGGAATAAAAGTCCTGAAATTATTTTGCTTATAAATTTTTCCAAAATGTTCACAGTAGGATAAGATATTATCTTAAACTTTCCTTGAAAGGAGAAAGCATTTGGAAATCTCTATCTTTTCTGTTTGTTTTAAATGTTGAATATGACATAGGTAGCTCAGGACTATGTGCTCTGTGATCAGTTCCAAGTCTCTCTTTGGGTGAATGCATGGGGTTTTTTCCAAGTAAATACTGCTCTATATAAATAAATTTTTAAAAAATATCATCATTGGAATAATCTTCATTTTCATTCTATGCCGCCTCTAGGTCTCTTGTCCTCGTTAGATTAACCCAGCTATTCACATAGCAAAGCCATCAGTTGTGCCATATGAAAGTACTTTGCAAACCTCCCCTAATTGCTCTTGTAAATGTCATACCTTTCTGCAGAGTATCTTTTTACCTAAAGCAAATATTTCATTTTGATCAGTCATGCTCTAGTCACGGTAAATTTCAATGAGCTTATGGCTGTTGGATAAAAATGTGAAAATATTTTTGTCCTGAGTTCTTGCTGAGTGTTCTTGAGAGATGCTGGAATATGCCCTTTGTTCATTAAACCAACTGGGAGGCTGGTGATTGCTTACCGAAATATTTCAATATCATTATTGTGTTTTGAACCTCTGAAAGGTAACTAATCCATTACAAGCCTGTAAAACAGCAGTTAAGTCATGCTAGCATATGCAAAGTGCTCTCTCCTCTTTATCCCTGGCATTTCAGTTCAAGAAGGGCACATAATCTTTTCAGTTTCAGTTGACATATTAGTATCTGGAAGATATTTATCCATTTGGAGTGTCTGATATACAGAGAAGTCATCTTTTTGCTCAACAAACCACAATTACTAATAAACCAAGAAAATCTATCTGTCTTGATTATGTTTATACTTTTGGCTGGTTCTTTATTTACCTGCTTCTTGACTTACTAAAGGTAGCAGTGGATGAATTTCACACTCTAGTGAAATTTCATACTGGCTAGTGAAATAGCCAGGAGACTGTTACAATCAAATCATTCAGACTCAATTTGTGCAGCACCTATGGCAAAGCTCAGACAAGTTCACAGCTTCTGTCTTGGCCTGTGGCTGTAGGGAGCATGTAGGGCAGCCATCTGTTTCTCTTAGACACTGATGGAAGGGGAAAAGAAAGTGACACAGAAAGAGGGTTTGGGATCATCCTTGTTGTGTTTTGATACTGAGACAGTGAGATGTGTCACTTCTCATTGAAGTTTCACTGCTCATTTAGTTAATTTGTGCTTTCCTCCAATGTAGTAGTGTGGAGGGCTGTGAGCCCTCAAGGTAGGAGCCTTTTGGACTCCCCTGGAGGAGTCAGAGATAAGCAACCTCCCTCAGGGTCATGATGACTTCCCAACATGCCTTGTTTCTTCATGGCAATAGCCTGTACCCTGTTGGTTAATGGGTTTCCACCCCACCCCTTGTTTTTCCCATGTAAACCCCTGCTTACACCCCTGACAACAGGGAGTTGTCGTCCCTGGCCTCCCCTTCGCAGGGTGGCTGGGCAATAAAGGCTCCTTCTGTGGAACTGCCATACGAGGCTCCTGTCTCTCTGTCCCCGAGTTTGCCTTGGGTGATTTCACAAAGAGCTGAATCGCAAGAGCTGGAATCACTTGTAGCTGAGATATTGCTACACTTGCTGAAATCACCCGTCGCCCAGGGAGGCCTGCCAGTGCCCCTGGAAGGGCTGCTCCCTGCAGAACGCTCTCCCTAGGAAGGTCGCGGCGTACCGGTGCCGACCAGCACTGGACCCCCAGCGACACAGTAGAAGTTCCATTTCAAGACAGAGTAGAATTTGAAATGGCCTCTTTTGATTCATACAAGATATATTGTCTTCTAAGCATCTCTGAACTGTATTTTGATGTACAGTCCCTGAGCAATGTAAGACACACTATTTCAGAGCAAGAGAAGTTTTTTGGTATTTCATCAGATTCAACATTTTTAGTCTTTCCATTCCTATATGAACTATATAATGTCAAAATCATACGCTACTAGTTGAACTTCTTACTTACTAATTTGCTTGTGATGCTTTTCAGCATCAATGGAATTACAGTTAAAATAGGAACCACTAAGCTAGTGAGTTCACTTTCATAACAAAGATGGCTGGTATTATCAGAAATTCTGTTTGTTACCTACAATTGCCACTTGACAATATGATAGGAAATAGAATTTGGAAGATGAAAAAATAAATGCAATCCTAAATACAGTACAAGGAAATTTAATAGTTTCTGTAGATTCAAAAATGGAAACAGTTTTCTGTGTAAATTGTGAAGATTGTTACAAAATGGTTTAATTTTTATGTTTATTTTTTGCTATTATTTATCTGACATTTAAAAATGAAAAGTCAGTCAATGTCCCAAAAATATTTAAGTGAGAAATTTCAAACTTTTCAAGATATTTTTGTAGGAACATTTTCAAAAGGAAGTTTCACCAAAACCAGCTCACATGTTATTTTTGTTCCAGTAAGCCTGAAGACTTTAATTGCTAGTTTTACTTCACTTTTCTTTTATCACACTTTACTAAAAAAAAAAAAAATTAAAGAAGTTATCTGTATTTTATTCTATATTAATACTCTGAAAAGTGAATGTCTAAACTTAAGACATGATGTAAAATTGTGAAAATAGATTACTCTATGTCTTAGTACCAATGGAAAAAACAATTGACTGCTATTGTCAAACCATTGTTTGTAAATATTCATATATATCTTGTTTTGTATGCTTTTTAATAAGCCTGAAATGCAAACATTCCACTATATAGATATGAGAGTCATTTTTCTTTACCTTACCTGCACTATTTGCTAATTTTGATTTTTACTGCACTTTATGTTTCTGTTAAATTATTGGGTTTTTTGCTGACTGTCTCATGGCTTATACAAGTATCACATTTTATTGGAGTGGCTTTCAGGTTATTGGTTTGAAAGACGTATGGGATTTACTCATAAGTGTCTGTCCTTTCCGAAGTCTCTCGCACTTTCCTCTTTATTGCAATTCTGCCTGTGTCCCCAGACCATACGTTCTGAAACTCTTCTCCAGGTTCTCTTTTTTTTTTTTTTTGTCTTTTTTTTTTTTTTTTTTTCTTAAGGCAAATCTCATTACTCTTCTCTTTTTAGCTATCCCTATTTTCCATTTCCTCTGGAAATTCACTTCATTGACAAATTGTCACAGACATGAAAGGAAAACAAACTAGTCCTTGTGCAATATTTTAAGAAGGTCTGATAGATATCCAGAAGAACACCAGCCCCCTCGCCCCCTCCCCCCCAGTCCCTCCAGTGGTTTTATTAATCTCCTTTAATAATTGGTTTCAGTTCAGGTGTAATTTTTATGTATCTTGAAGAACATTTTAAAATCAATTAAACAACTCCTGAACAGTTCCTTTCCTTCACCTCAGTATAAAATGCAGTGAAATGCTTGAGGACGCAGTTCAGTGTTAGCAATATTTTATAATAGTTTTATATCTCGTGTTTCGATCTTCTATTTAAAGATAAGTGAAATCCTAGTAGCAAAAGATGATGAAAAGGATGATGAAATGGTAACTTTATTCTCTGTAACAGCAATATTCTACCCATGACACACATAGCTGAATTTATGGTACAGGGGCAGAAACAACTTTGGATCATAAATTATTAGTAGGGGTTTGTAGCACCTCTTGTACCGTGTGAGTTACTTGCTCAATGCAATCACCAGAAGTCAGTGTTTGATTTTGTGAAATTATTTTTCTGAAAATACAATTAAGACCAGAATTCTCCAAATGTCAGAGGTGGAACAGCTGAAAGGGATATAGGTCCCTTGCATGAACAGAATTTTGCAGATGATGATGATCTAAGTTACCAAAATGCAACTAATTCTTTGGACAGAAGAGACAAAGGGTAGGGACAAAGAGTACAACTATTGCAACATTTTTGCTAGTGAAAAGCATCTGAGGGTCCTTCAGACGCTTATGTATCTAAAATTCTTTCAGGCAGCTCCATCCTCTTATCAATTGATCCCTGAAATGCAGGAGCAGAAAAAGAGACTTGCCATGAAGATTTTCTGTAGACTACATTGATAAAAGACAGCAGGGTGAGAAAGAAAATGAAATTACGAAGGGATCGCTCACACTGAGGAAAGGTACAAATGAGTATGGCTTTTTGTACAGTAACTTACATAAATGCAGGCAAATTTGTATTCACATTGATTTTAATAGTGTTCTTTATGAAACAGTCTACCACAAAAATAAAATCCCCAAAGAAGTCAGATGCTAACAAATCAAGCATGAATTTAGCATTATGTAAGATTCATAGCTTATAGACGAAAAAATAGTACATAAACTAAAAATGTATGCTGCTATGGCTGTTTTAAAGTCTGAGAGTTTCAGCAATAGATGTGACATAAAGCCTCACGCCACTTATTTATATGTTTTTTTTCAAAATTTTTGCATTATAGTATATGATAAGAGTATATTTAGTATTTTTATTTAGTCATAAAAAATGAGCACATGCTTTGATATACTAGGGAAGCAGAGGTTTTTTTTGTTTTGTTCATATAGTTATAATTTATTTTTTCAAACTGACAGCAGAACCAGAGAAGTTTTTTATTTAGGTTTTGAATTCAATTCTTGAAACTAAAAGTACTTAAATTTCCATTTTTTAGGAAAAAAATCTGAAACATTAGATTTTGCATTACAAAGGAAAATCATTTCAAAAACTGAAGCCAAAGGAGTAATGCATGCTTTTATTTTATTTTCCTTGTTTGTTTGTTTAATAGCAATTTTGTAGTTCTACATTCAAGAAATCTAAGAAAGGCTTAGATGTATGTGAAGTAATTTTATGACAAAAAATTTGTAAGATTAGACACTAGTAATTGTGACGTCTAATGACTGTTTATTAGACTGAGAGCCAAAAGGATCAAAGGGATCAAAGTGAAATAGCTGCATTAGGGTACCTTCACTAAAAACTCTTTCCCACCTTCTTCCTTCCTATCCCTCACATCTGGGTGAAAAGACTGTGATTGCATAAGTATATCTGCATAGCCATACACATGACAATGCACATACACATACACAGCTGGTCAGAGTGTGGTGCTAACAACACCAAGGTTATGGGTTCAATCCCTGTATGGGCCATTCATGGAAGAGCTGGACTTAATAATCCTTGTGGGTCCCTTCCAACTCAGAGTATTCTGTGTATTTTTCTGTGTGTGATTTTCCTGCTATGAGAGACTCGAACGCTACTGGTCGATGAACCAAAGCAATCAGCCATTTGCAGAGGTGGCAGGGTGCTTTGCTGGAGCAGGGTTTGTAGCACCCTCCCTCCCCCCAAACTGAAGGGAGGAGGAGAGTTTTCGGACACATAGTGGCAAAACCTCTGACCTGTATAAGACAGAGAGGATGAGCACCCACTCCCAGAGGCTACAGACTGGGGTTTGAGCCAGATAAGGGAGAAGGCCGATAAGAAGCAGACCCTGGAGAGGTGGGATAGCGCTTTTTATCGTGCCAGTGTCCTGCCTCACACAAGGGCTCAGCTGAAAACCTCTCCCCCTCCCTGGAGAAGGCCACACTCACACGAGACATTCACATTCACACGTAGGCCTGAGGGTATTCGTTCCTTCGGATGGGACCTAACTGGCTCAACTATACTGTCATGAGGGACAGCTGTCACGTCCTAGAAGGTGTCAAAAACCATCAAAGACCCCCAAAGCACCCTCAGACTCATTTTTGGGCCTTCCACCAGAGGAATGTGCATGATCCACAGTGTTGCATCAGACAGTGCAAAATTCCCCCTCCTGGGCAGGTACCTTCAGGGTGTCTTCACTTGTACCGGAATGTAAATGAACCCATTGAACTTTGTGTTTGGTGGGCTTCCCCCACATCAGACAGATCAAGACTGCAGCCATCACTTTGACCAACAGACATCTAAATTGGAATAATGAAGTCTTGCCGCTGGATCCGCGAGTGGTGAGCTCTCTTTACTCTTACCCTTTCTTTATTTTCCTTATACATTTTCTTAAGTGATATTTTAATGCTTTTATCCATATTACTATAGATAATAACCAAAATAGGTTATTATCCATTCCATTCAAACCAAGTTGTTCTAAAATGACCCCTACACAGATATATATATATTTATAAACACCGATCATTCAGTGTTGTTTCCTTCTGATTCACACCAAGGGATTTACAGGAACCTAAATTACCCTTGTGTTCAGGAGCGGGTCGTAACACCAGCATCCCTGGTTCTTAGATTAAATTACAGTATGGGAACTGAACAGCACTGTTATACTAAAGTGAGTCTTGGTTTACAGGCAGTCTAAACATCAGTAAACATTCATAACCAATATGAATTATTCAATTAATCTAAATGAGGTACTAACATCCAGAAGGATTGATCCCTGAATAAATCATAGCTACCTTTGGATGATTTTCTCTGTATAGACAGGACAATAAAAAACCAAAACTAGCCAACCTACCAAGCAAACTTACTTTAGTTATGTATTTCTTTAAAAAAAACAAAAATTTTATATTGAAGATGTTTTTCAACAGTAGAGTAGGGACTTTTGGCTGTAACATTAGAAGTTTGCACACATACAAATGACGTTTCCTTTACATTAATTTTCAGCTGTTCCCTGACAGAACTGCTTTTCTTTCTATCTAATTCCTGACAGTAAAAGTAATCTGGGCTGAATTAAGATAGTTTGGACTTAATCTGGACAAAATTATATGCTGAAGACTGACATATGGAGGGACACGCAGAGAAAAGCTGAGTTTTCAGTTACACCTATGTTAAAGACTGGTTAATTGTAGTTAGTCAGATGCTAAGAGAAGAATCAGACATATCTGTTCTGAACGCTGATTAATCTGTTAGCAATCTTAAACTATGTGTACATTAGGAAATAGCACGGATCAATAAATCTGTAGACAATCATCTGATGCAAAACACCCGATTCATGTGCTATGCATATTTCAAAGCTTGTGGAACTTCATTTTCTTTTCTTTTTTTTGAAGTGCTTTGGACTGCTCCTAGTCTGGTCCCATGGACTAAAGGCTCATTTGAGATGGGATTACATTTGGCAGAGTCCTGAGGTTAATTTTCCATCTTAATTTCACTGTGAAGGTATCTTATTCATATACCTTAAGACTATGCCAGTATGTCAACCATAGCAGAACAAAAGGGAAAAAAAAGGGAACTAGACCTCTCCCAAACCCATCTGAGACACTAATGCAAGCAGAACCTGAGAGCCTAACAAGGCTTGGCAGAATTGCTCCATCCTTGTGTTGTGCCATAGCAATCTTTGGCTAGACAAGGGGGTACTGTCACTCCATGTGTGGTAGTGTCTTTCTCTGCAATCTGTATCATAGGTGATAGGGCCATAATTTGTGTGTGGCAACCTGGAAGCTCCAGGTCATTTTTTCTGTCAATAAATATAATTCAATACAGAAACATTCACACCACTTATTTCTGGATAGGATATTCCACTTGGGGTCTAACTGTCTTTAGTGGAAAGTCATGTGCCTTATTCTTCTATAAATATTTAAGTCCTATGTCAATCACATTTAATTCACAATTTTTGCCTACAGCTAGATTTTTTCCTCTAAGTGTTACTCTTTGGTTTGGCCCAGAGTATTTCAAGCTAACTGAGCAAAACTAAGATAGTAATGTCAGGCTATTTCTAATTGCTTTCATTTAAACCTTTCTATCATGAGGCTGAAATTAGAAAAATACACCTAAAACTGAGGTGCATCTTTGATCATTCTTTCAAATTCTGCAATACAAATTATGTCTTGCTGTTAGAGTAGCTAGGTCACATTCCTCATGTCTTCTCAACCTTAATGAAGAAAAGTTAAATAATTGCAAAGGGCAGGGCAAAAATGCAAAGGCTTGTGAGATCTAAATTTGGTCCAAGAGGGACAAATACTTTATTTTCATAAGAAGATGGACAGACATATCAGCAACACTCCCAGGGCATAATGTTCTACTATGAAAGGAGAATCTAATTGGGATATTATTTAAAAGAGATGCTCGACATACCTAGATCACTGGCTGAAAATTTCTACACGTTACCTTCCCCAAGACAAACTTCACAACAAATATTCAGAAAACATAATTTTTTTTCATCAAAAGTTAACTGAAAATAAATATGGCAAGTTAAAAGTCAGGATATAAAACACCCATCTATACATGCATTTATTTGCACAAATTGCTAACATATTTTACGCCAATAGTGAATGAACAAGTTCATTATGGAGGGAGCTCCTTATTAGAATTCTCACCTTTAAATCCAAATGAAGACCTTGCCTGATTGTACATGAGTTACAGTGGATTGTAATTCTTCTCCTCCTAATTAAACTGATTTTCTAGATTCATTTGCTATGCAAAGATCTTCATCATCCTCTGCAGTCCCCTGGTTTATTAGTGATCTAGCATAGAAAAAGAGCCAATAGAAGAAATGAGGGGAAAAATGACTGCAAAATAGAATGAGAATGCTGTCTTTTCAAGCACCTTTATTGCAGTATTTATATAAGGCCAATCAGTCTCTGAATATAATAGTTCCATGGTGCAAAAATATTTTAGGCTTCTGTAAATAAGAATTAATAAGACCAAAACTGATATAGCTTTATTGAATATTAAACCAATAACAACACCTGCCCCAACACTCAGTATTTCTGAAGGATTGTTTGTGTTTTTCCTCAATAAAAATACTGAGTACTCATTGTTCTTTACCTCAAAGACACTGGGGACAATGTCTTATGTTTCTCAGATGTCTTACTGAGCCTCGATTGTTATTTGTTACAATATTCCAATATGCTACTCACATGCAAGTGTCTTATAAACTGTACCACTTGTATTAGTGTCCAGGAAACTGTGTTGTCTGTGAAGGAGGAAAATAGGAATAAAATGATATTGCACCTGGAAAGTGACATTGCAACTGGAAAGCAATTCTGCAGGCTACCTAAATTCTCATTATGTTTACCATGGTAATGAGAGAAGAAAGTCAAAACAAGAGAGGATTCCAAGTGGGCTTTTAGGAGGAAGCTTCTGATTCTTAGATGGGCTTTTGTCAGTTTTTGAGCTAATTAGTTTGGGAATGTCTTTGTATGGTGTCATCACAGTGGTCATGAAAATAGATATGTCTTAAATGCATAAAGTTAGGAAATTACCATCTCATGCAGCCATTATTGAACATAAATGTTCAAACAAAGATCAGTGAAACAACTACTCTTCCAAAACACTTTTTGTGAACCAGACTTGCCACAGTGTAAAGCCTCAGGATCCTTCTGATGCAGAAAAGAATTTCTGTGTTCCCAATAAATCACTGGAGGCCTCTTTAGAGTGGAATAAGAGCAAATTTACAAAGTGCAACACCCGTTGCTGAGGACCTGACCTCTACATTATACGTCTTTTGCAGAGTTTTAATACCTATCCACTAGTAAAGTTAATCTTATGGATTGAAGCCAATGAGCAGGTGTTAAGCATTAAGTGCACCTCACATCTTTAGTTTTTGTTTTACCTTGAAGCAAAAAAAAAATAACGTGCTCAAAGACTTTTTGGTGAAACTAACTGAAACAGCATGTGGGAGTAAGTAGAAAATTTATTTCAGAAAATCAGTTCTGATGTGAATGAAAGTACACCCAAAAATTTCTCTTTCTCTTTACTAGAAAAAACAAATTACTTCTAAAGGAATAAAACAGAGATGCGACAAGAAAAATTCAAGAATTCACATACAGGAATTGTCTCTTTTAGCAAAAGCATAAGGAGGTGTGATTGATCAACAAAACCCTGAATGGAAAATGGCTCAGATGATGGGCAAGATCAATGTGCTTGGAAGATAAGTGAAGAATGTAGGAAATGACTGACTACTGCAAAGAAAGCTGAACCTCAATACTACAGGGGTACAGTGGGTGGCCTTTGTTTAAGATAAATGGCAATATCAGAAAATCAACTGCTTTTATCAGCTGAGTGTACCAACTGATTGTGTAAGCGGGTTTCCTAGAGCTAACTAATAGAGAGTATTGCCTTCTTGAGTTGGCAAGACCAGCATGGTGAAAGTGTAAATGTGGCTTAGCCCTAAAAAGGATATAAAAATTGAGGAACAACTAACAAAAACTTCTAAGAGGTCAATGGGCTTAAGCTGGCTTCAACCTATTGTTTCTCTGTAGTGACTAGGAATGCTCAGCATCAGGATGATGAGCATGCAGAGAGATCGGTAATGGGAAGGAGGTTTGTACTGTGATTCAACTGTCTGGTGCAACTTCTATGTATGTGCCTGTAATGTGCTCTCAGTACACTGCTTGTTTGCCTTTCTTAATGCAAAATACCGTGTAATGACAGCAAATTTGGTATTACAGGTTAAACCCTCTTCATGCAGAGGAGGGTTTCTCTGAAAGAAGCTGGAGAGAGAGCATTGGACTCTGACAGAAGAACGTAAACCTTACAAGGTGTTATTTCTTTTACTCAGCTGAGTATGTTTGGATTGTATCAGGAAATCTTCAGTAAGCCTAAGGCAGAGGTAGCCATTTCTATTCTGTTTTCAACCTGTTATGAATTTCTCTTGTAGCATTACCCTCAATTTGATCATTTGCATATCTAAAATAATTGCAGCTTGGATTTAAATTTAAAAGGTACTTTTGAAGAGAACAATTATACACACATATTGCTGCTGTACTATATTATCATCATCAAAGAAAGAGTTCATTTACATCAACAGCGTGAAAGTCAAACAGGCAGTCATAGGAACAGTATAATGAATAAAAAGAAAACCACCTCAGCTGCTAATAGGAATAAAGCTGTGTCACAAGAATAGCTTCACTAATTCCAATATGATTTCATTTTATTCATACAAATATCATCTGGATGAAAATTTTCAGTAGTTACAGTGGGTAATATCTAAAATAATAGCTTGTGGAGTCTATCAACTTTTTTCTTTCCCTGAATGCATTTGACTTTTAAAGTGAAATCAAAGGAGTAAAGCAATTAATTACGTGATTCTGCTTCTACTCTGGTTGACTACATATATACATTGATCATCACTGTTGATGATTTTTTAGTTAAAAACTCTTCAAAATGGCTAGCAGCAAACTTAATGTGGAACTGTTCCTATCAGTTATTATTGGGCATTATATTCACATTATAACATATTTATAGATGATACAGACGAGATTTTATAAATTATCACACTGTGCAGGACAGTGGGTCATGTAAGCATTTTTTCCTAATTCAGAGACTGGCAATAAGGAAAGAATATGAGAGCATGGCAAGTGCAGAATTTTCCTTACACTGATATATTTTTCACAGCTACAGGCCACAAGGGATTTCAGAAGTAGATATTGCATTTAGAATGCTGCATTTAACAGGCACTGATACTTGTCTTATCTATTTGGAAGTAATTTATACCTACAATTATAAGTTGTGTGGAAAAAGTTTTTTTTTCTTTTAAGCTTGCTAACCGATAACTTCACTGAGTGGACTTCTTGCGATCAATCATTCTCTATTTATCACCTTAACATCATTCATCTCTGTGTAGCCTTGTTCTTTTGGCCCCTCACCTATTACTTTTTCAGTCTGATGAATTCTATTCCGTTAGTACTTCCTGATTCCACCGTGAAACATTTTTGTTACCTTTCCATATTCTGTTCTGCTGTATCTGAGTATCTGTTCCGTATGTCAGTGCTCCATGCCATTTTCTATGGTGTGTGGTGGATCCATATCTAATTAGGAGAGAGTGCATGGCAGAGCAATAGGCTAATGAACCACTACAAGGGCTTGCTCTGAGCAAATCTTCAGTTGTTTAGTATTAGTGTCACAGTGTAGAAGATTGAACATAAAGACTCTTAAAGTTTATATGTCAACAATATAAAAAAAACCAAAATGACTTTCAGTACGAAAGGCACTAAAAAATGTAATGAACACAGAAATATAAGTCTTAAAAACTGTCTGTCACTGACAGACAAGCTGCCTATGACCACTGAATAGTCCGTCCACAGTCTGTGAACACCATCAGAATACATTTGACTTGACGTACATACAGAGTTTAAGATGTATTGATTTTTACTGTGCATCCTGGTATTTCATAGGTGCTCAGTTTTTTTATAACTGCATCTTATTAAAAAAAAGTCACTCTGCTGTGATTAAAGTCCCTACTGGTACAATTTTTTCTGGTGCTCATTCATCACAAATATATTCTCAATGGCTTCACTTTTGGAATAACACATCTGTTGAATAAAAATACTTTCCTGAAGCTTCTCCAGTTGTTTTGCACCACCCAGCCATACACATCCATGGAAATAGGTACATCTTCTACATCATTTCCCACAGAAATATTTTTTATTAATAACGTCGGGTTTATTTGTCACAATCTTTCAAAACTTTTGTATTGTTAAGTTGTCTTCTCATGATAAGCCATAACATCTCCAACTAGACCATTCATGGGAACTATGGTAATTTTTGACTGTGTCAGTAGTAATAATATTATTAAAAATAATAATGGTTTTGTCCTCCTAAACGGTCAACAATATGCAACAGTTCATTGTCTTTGTATAGATCCTTGTAAGACTCTTTCTAGCTATCCATAATTTCCTTCATGTAGTATGCATCCCACCTGTTTTAATTTAGTCATTTTACTTCTATTCAGGCACATGAAACAGAAGATCTTTCTGCAGTTCTTCCAAATCAGTATATTTTGATTACTGGGAGTATTTGATGGTACTGGAAACATTGACAAACTTGTCTCTTAATGGTCACACCTTTTTTCTGATCATTTAAGACTGTATTGTATAATACTGGTCCTAACACAGACCAGTAAGAATGTACGTGTAGAAAAATGGTTCACACTGAAATATGATACTAACACTATAAAATTCAAATGGGTTTGTATTTGGGACTAGCTCTAGTCTAGTCTGAAAGTCCTTGTGGCTGAAGTATAATAGATATGCTCCTGAAATCCATGCTCCACTCTGGTTTTGTCCAAAATAAATAGTTATACACACTTCAAGACCACTCCATGACTCAAATCAAAGCACTTTGCAGACAATGCTGACTCTTTTTTTAAAAAGTGCAATCTTCCTCTGCACAAAAAATGCAGTTTGGGATACTCCACCATGAGGAGTGATAGCTTAATTCTCATAATTTCTCTATCTTTTTCATCAGTTTGCGGTATGTAAAGCAATTTCCTTCTTTACCCATGAACAAGTCCGTTTCTTTGTGACCCTTGTACTTTACTCTTCTTTAATATCTAATATTTATCTCCAGCCATTCAAATGGAAGCTGCTGTTTAATTTGATTTCCTTTCATATCTTTAGTACCAAAGCCAAAATATTTAATTATCTATATATGCAAACTAATAGCTCTGTGATGTCATATTTAAGTTGCCTTAGAATTCTGTGATGAGTATATGTTATTTGTCTTGCAGAAGGCAAGAAATTATTTTTACCGTAACACTGCTTCTCATAACAGAACTTCAGAAAAAAAGGATAAATATAGATATCACCTCCATTTAGTGTTTCAACAATTTGTGTTTAATGAAGTTCAGATGACTGAACTCATTAGTATGGATGATATCCTCTTTCTAGCTAAGTTCCTGATCAGAGTAGAAAGGAAACCATAATATTGTTTGGTTTGGGGGTTTGTTTATTTGTTTTGTTGGTATGTTTTCTTTCTTATTTTTAATTAAAAAATAAGATTAATCTCTTCTCATAATTGATATGAAATATATGGTATTGATTATCTTTTCCAGAGATACTGATAGATTTTCTTGTAGAACCTAGTTCAAAATGTTTTCGGTGTATCCTGAGGAAGAATGGATTATAAATAATGAGTTTATTGTAATCCTTCATATTTAAATATTATTATATAAAGGCCACATATAATCCAGAGGACTAAAAGTCTTAAACACAGGTAAAAATATGCAAGATATATGAAACCTTCTTGATTTTTATTATAAAGTCTACAGCACAATGAGAATTTAATTTGGACAAGGCACGTCCCGTTTGGTTACACGAATATATCTTTCATGGACTAAATCTTACCTTGTTCTGAAATAGTTATCTGATGTCAGTGAAGCTTATGCAGAGTCAAATTAAAATTATATTTTTAAACCCTACTCATGTGACACAGGGTTGATGTTGCCTTTGTTGCTGTTTGTTTCTTCACTATTCATTGACTGAAGAAAAATTGTTTGTAGCTCATATGGGAAGAGCAAATTTATTACACCTTGGCTCAAAACCATTAACCTTCCTGTACTATAGTGCCACAGTATATTTTTACACAAGATTTCAGTACATTGCAATCATTTTTATTTGTCCATACAAATAAATGTGAGCATTATTTTCTGCAAGTAGTTGACATGAATGAACCACACTTACAATATCTGTATATGTGTGAAATACAGAATACAATTGTATTTATTTATCTTTCATTTTCTTCCAGCCATAGAGATTTGTTATTTTCAGCTTAACTTCCAGTTGTTATTTTTTGTTAGCCTTTATCTTATTGCTTTTATAAAACATAAATGAATTTGTGACATCAGTGACAGAGCTAATTTTGCCACCAGCCTAGAGGCAAAGCTGAGTTACTTGTCATCCTTCCAGTTGCAGACTATATCTATTAATTTCTCTTTTTGTTTTTTATTTTAAGTCTTCTAATCTCTTCTGTTTACCTGTTTTATGGGTATTTTATCCCCAATGCCACCATATTCTTTTTTCCTATATATATTTACTGTATAAGTATGTGTTGTTTATATCCTTCCTTTGGATAATATTGCAAACCTTTTCATTAACTTTTTCTATGGTTCTTGTCCTGTCAGTAGTTTTGGCTCCTCATGGGGAGGAGAAAAAGAAAATTGGCAGTGAAGTTGAGCCCAGGAAGAAAGAAGTAGGGAAAAAGTGGTTTTAAATTTTGGATTTATTTTTCATTACCTTATTCTGATTTGATTGCTAATGAATTAAACTAATTTCCCCAAGCTGAGTCTGTTTTGCCTGTGACAGTAATCAGTGAATGATCTCTCCCTGTCCTTATTTTGACCATTTTTGTTATGTTTTCTGTCCCCTGTCCAGCTGAGGAGGCAAGTGATAAATTGGCTTTGTTTGGTATCTGGCATCCAGTGCATACACTAAAAATAAAATATTTGTTATAAAACTTTTTTATAAAAGTGAAAAGATTTCCATGTGCTGCCTTGGTGTGTTTCCACATAAAGTCTCTAAGTAATCTAATTCACGTAAAATACTACTTTACATTTCTAAATAGAGATTTTTCAAAACATGTAACCCTTTCAGAAATATTATGTTGATGATTTCCACACCAGATAGAGCTAATAGGGCTGATTGTCCAGTATGGAGCCATGTTAAAAGCACTATTTTTGTAAACCTACTACTTTGATGGGACTATTTTTGAGCCTGTTGCACAGTTAAGTTTACCAGAACAGGCTATATGTGCAGCCTCTGTAGAGTTTAGGTATGTAGAGATTTTAGAAGGCAAGCAAAAAATATACATATTCAGGGTATTAAACAAAATGTAAACTTAAATTTTACACAGTGAATGTTCAGAGATGTCAGACAGATTTTTTAAGAGAGCTTTCAAAATTACTTAAAAATTACTTCATTTTTTCTATATTCTTCTAAGGTATACTATTAAGTATTCAATACTTTAAGTAAAATAGAACTCTCTAGTAAAAACAAGGATCATGGAAAATAGTTACATTTCTTGCAAGGATGGAATAGGACTCTTTGACTAGAAATCCTTGCTAAACTGTAAATGATTTGCAACTCTTCTCCTTAAATCAATAGTGAATGGACCAAAGACTGCATCAACTAGAGCACAGGAAAACTTTAAGGCAAAATTGCTTTGCTAATGGTCTACAACTTGAGCACAAATCTTTATTCTGTCTACAAGATGCCTGAATGCAGAATCCCAATTGTCAGACCTAATCTGGACTGGTTAAAATGAATTTACACATGATAAGATCCTATCTGTCACAAGGTTGAACATGGGAGGAATAAGTAGAAGCAACCAGAGTCATTAGCTTAAACTGCAGGAAACTAATTTAATTGCATCATAAAATTCTTTTTAGAAATAGATGAATAAAGGAGTTAAAAAGCTGTTTTTTAATGACTACAACTGTCTTCATCAGGGACAGAATTTTTTGTCATCCATTGTAGTGAAAAATTCATATTTATTATGTATGGAGGAAAAAAAAGAAAAAAACAGAAAAATACAGCATCAAACAGTCTAAAACTTATTTCTTCTGATCTCATCATAAAATCAAGTCCAGATGATATGTACACCTTAAGAATTCTGTGTTAGCCATTAAACTTTTGAATAAAAGCCAAACTTTTTTTCCTATAAAATCAGAGCAAATCTTAAATCTGAAAAGGTTGCTAAATATTTCTTTTTTCCACCAGAACATGAGTAGACTTTATCAGATGTTGCCTACTAGAGAAACTCAGTGGGAAAATTTGCTTATATGAATTTTTAATTACCACAGAGAAATATTTAGTGGTTCTGGTTCAACTCTTAAAATAGGAAAAACACCCTCAAAGTCATTATCATTGTTTCTCACTTTTGTAATAAAAGCTAGATCTCCCAAGTTACCATCCTTTTCAGATGGTTTCTGACTTATGCATCTGCTGTGACGCATCCCAGAAGGTGAGAGTAACTGGGGTTCTTGTTAATGGATCTCTTGGGGTGCATTAGAGTGAAACAACACTGAAGGATCAGTGATATGTAGGGTTTATTTTGGAACAATTTGGAGGGGAAAGGAGGCATGTAGCCATTTTGGTTATTGTTATCTATAGAAATTTATCAATATAAAAGCGTAAAAATTACACTTAACAAAATGTTAAGTGTAACAAAATGTTAAGAGAAAGAAAGAATAAAAGTAGAAAGAAATCACCACCGTGGATCCAGCGAGTGACTTGATTGTCGCAATTTAAATGTCCTTTAGTGGAAGTCACATCTTCAAAGCTCAGGGGTGGGGGAATCCTGTGAAACACAAAGTCCAATGGGTTAATTTACGTTCAGGTTCAGGTGGGAACACCCCAGTACCTCCCCTGAGTGGATCATGTTCAGTCCTGTGCTGGAAGGCCCTAGAAATGGATCTGGGGTTGTTTTGGGAGTCTTTAATGGTTTATGACACATTCTAAGACACGGCAGCTGCCTCTCACTCAGCGTATTTGAGCCAGTTATGCCCCATCAGGAGGGATGAATATCCTCAGACCTATGTGTGAGTGTCTTGGTACTTCCCTGGGGGGAGTTTTCATACCTGAGCCAGTTATGCTGTATCAGAAGGGGTGAAAAATGTAAATGTCCCCATTCCCTTCCTGGGGCAGTGATTTACAACTGAGCCAGTTATGTAAAGGAGGACATTGGCATGATAGAAACCACTATCCCACCTTGCAGAATCTGCTCCTTATCATCCTTCCTCCTCCTCTGACTCAAAATCCAGCTTGTAGCCTCTGGTGGTGGGTGCTCACCCCCTCTGCACCTGGGCTGTTCCCTTTCACGTCAGCAAGAAAGCACCTGCTGTTTTTGCAAATGGCCGACTGAGTCATTACCCATTAACATTTCAGTCTCTCACAGCAGCATGTCTGTGCAGAGCCTTTTTTCAAGCTAAAATACCAAATTTATACTTTTTAGAAAATTGTCAAGGACTGAAGGAATAAGAAAATTCAGTTGACACTGATTTCAATGGAACAATGACAATCTACAAGAGCAGAGAATGACATTAAAGATGAATCTGTAATGTCACTACTATTAGTCAATTAACGTGTCAAATGCTAATGTCTGATCTATTCCCCTCTGTAAATAGACTTCAGCTTTCCAAGGTTAACAGTTTTGCTGTCTACAAGAGCACTCACTTTTCATGCAAAAATTTTTAAAGAACAAAGAAATCTAAATTTAAAGTTTTTTAACAATACGGAACTCAAATGTCACAGTTTTACATCATTTTCTTTAATGTAACTGAGCAAATAAAAACCTGTTACTGCTTCAAAACCATTATATTTATCATGCCTCCATTTTTCTCGCCCTGAAGCTTCCCCATGTAATAGATTTCCAGGTTCTAGTGCCTGTAACAACTGGAATATCTCTTTATTTTTAAAAGGTTCCTAATAGTGAGAGCTATTGAGGTGCTTGAGTATGAGATGTTATTGTTTGATAAATATCCTGAGAGCTTGCAGTGTCTGTCCTAACAGTGAGCTGTTCTGAGAGCCATATTTTTTTAATTATCTGAAGGGTAAGAACAATAAATATATTTTATGTCTGCCCTATATTTGCAATGTATGGCTGCTAAAGCCTTGAGGATAGACATATCCCAAACACACTATTATTACGCATTTGCTTGAACAGACATTTTTGAGCAGTGAATATATTTTACTGCATTTCTCAAAAAAACCTCAGCTTACTTTACTTTAGCAACAATGATTCTGTTTTAACTATCATAAAGCTGCTCATGTAAAGTGACACTTCATGTACCACAGACTAAAGATAATACAAATCAACCGTATTGTTTATTAAGCATTCCAGAGGTTTTTCTATGTATTTCTAGGATATATGGAGTCTTGCTCTGTTAACTGTTCCCTGGTGGGTTTAGTAACACACTAGAGCTCCATGTTGCGACTCCAGGTTGGTTGGAGTCTAAATATGAAAGGTCTCCCCATGCAATGCCTGACCTGCTTGTTTCGACACTCCTCAGTACTTAGCACTAATATATGGAGCATAGGAACAGTGCGTGTTGAGAGACAGGATGTAAACCTGGGGTGGGGGGGAAGAAAGCACAGTATCAAAACAACGGAGAAAGTTGCAAGTTTGAGTGTTAAGGGGGAGCAGAGAGAGAGACAGATAAGTTTTATCAAAAGACAGAAAGAGATCAAATAGTTACTAAATTATTTTTGGGGAGCTGCCTATCATTTTCTACTCACTGCTGACACTTTGTGATTTTGCAGTTATTCCCAATGTGAAGAGATACACTTAGAAAAAAAAATATATATATTCCAGGGAATATTATGAAATTTGACAGAATAGAGTGTGTATTCATTGGCTCTGTAAAGGTAAGAGACATCTAGGAAGAAAGTGAATAATATTTGAAGGATATTTACAGCTAAACCTTGGAGAAATTATTTATAGTCATGTGCGAGAGTGGGGAGCAGGAAAGGAACGTGAACAACTGAATTGGAAGAGAAGTTAAAGAATCTACCACTAGGTACTCTGACAGTACTCTCTGAACTGAAGAACAGTTTTATGAAATTTAATAAAAGTCAAGTATTTTTGAAGTTATACAAAAAACAGGCAAAACTAGTAGAGAGATGTAGGACTGGTACTGTGAGAGAGGCCCCCTTTTTGTCCATTTGTATGAAAAGCTTTCATAAATTTCAATAGTCTTGGATTGAGAAATATTTACCAGGAAAGAAAGGTCTGAAAAGAGGAAAAGTATGTGCTGAGTAGGGAGTGTACAAACTCACGGACAAGATCTGGCAACTAGGAGTCCTTATATGCAAGAATCAATAAAGTCAGGACAGCATGAGTTTGCTCAGTCTGTAGAAGGCCACTAAAACACACTTGACATCAAGAAAAGGTCACATAAATCAGGCCACATCCAAGAGTGCAACAGCACTTGTGCAGAGGAAGGCTACAGCATTACAGAAACACCTAATGAAATATACACCACTCTGAAGAAGTGCCCAAACTCCTGCCTAAAAGCCAAGTGACATTATTATGTCCCCCTGCTCCTAAGGAAACAGCTGGGCTTTGTCCCCAGCTGCAGCTCCAACTGGGTAGCTACAAGGGGAGGTGAGAGTGAATGAGTGAGGGAGTGAGTGAGTGAGTGACTACACTGTGTGAATACTGACCTTTCGTTAATAATCACAGTTTGATGGCATTAATATTAACTATTTTAGGAATAAAATGCTTCATGAAAAGGCTTCAGAGGTTGTGAATTGTATTTCCCCTTAACTCAATCCCCCATTACAAAAAAACCCAATTTATAATGCTCCCAATACAAAGAAAAATAAAAGAAGATATTTATATAGTGTGTTTGCAGCAAAAGCACAGTTCAGTAAAAAGGGGAAAAGGAAGATTTCACAGGGATACTTCAATTAACATAAATTCATTACAAATATATCTAGCCTTTCAAATATACTGCCTTCAATTCAATGCTTCTGATGTCATTAAGTTGAAGAACATTATTACATCTATGGTACTCAACATTCACGGAGGCAATGTTGGCTAGCTGACAAACATTTTCATCTGGCTTGGCTCCCACATCTAATCTCAGGCTTCAAAGTGTTTGTGAAAAACAGTGTAGGCTTGACATATTTCAATCTTGCAGAAAGGGAATGAAATAAAAAATTTGTATCTCCTTTGTAAAAAAGATTTAATGAAAATATTTAGAAACATAATATTAGCATTTCTTTTCCAAGCCGCAAAGAAAATCAGAACCAACAATTCATATTCTCATCTGAGATTCTGAATCCAGAGTGTTTAAAGAAATTACTGCCTTCTGATTTAACTCATACAGAAAAGATCATTTCCTTTACAAGCAGAAGTTTCATAATGCCAGCAAATAGACAAGCATCGTATTATGGAATGTGCTAAAGTAATATTTTTATTGTGTTTTCTCCATATAAACAGTTTTGGATTTCAAGTCAAATGCTTTGGTACTACAAAATGTAGTTTTACCGCTTCGTTTGTCTTTGTATTTTCAAAAATGCACATTAGAACTCTTTGAGGGAGACAAAGTAATAAAAAGCAGTAAGTGTAAATATATGATGAGATAAAGTGGACAAGGGAAGGGCTGTTTGTTGACAGCATATTAAAATAAGCTATATTACATTTTATCATTCCTGTATCTGATTTGTTTTTTATATATCTTCAAGGTGATTTTATTTATATATCTCTTCTGCTTTGCATTTTGCCAGAGAAGATTTGCATGTTGTGACTGAAAATTCTTTCCTATGATATTTTTTCCCTTTCTGGTGGAGGTCAACCTCCTCTCCCAGCAACAACACAAGAGGACATAGACTCAAGCTACACCAGGGGAGGTTCAGGTTGGACATCAGAAAGAATTTCTTAATGGAAAGGATTGCTAAACATTGGGATGGACTGCCCAGGGAGTCACCATCCCTAGAGATTTTTAAGAAATGACTGAACATGGCACTTACTGCCATGATCTAGTTGATGTGGTGGTGTTTGGTTAAAGGTTGGACTTGATCTTAGAGGTCTTCCAATCTAAATGATTCTGTGATTCTGTGATTCTAGTAATATTATCTCATCTTTTATGTTGTCTTTCAGATTTTTCCCTTTCTTGAATGCTTATACTACTCCCTATAATTTCTCAGTGATCTTTTCTTTTCCTGGGCCTTTATTTGTGGAAATTAGAAACTGGGAGAAATACTGCAGCATAGGATTTCCCATTTATTATTTCCTTTACTTACTATATTTATTCAGTTCTAGAACTAATTTTAGATCTGTGTAAATTGCATAGTAATGTAGATGTGAGCAGCATAGAATCTAATTATTTTCCTTTATCAACGCTGGGACAAATACAGCATGGCAAGAAATAGCAAAATAATTTCAAGCCCCAAAACATGACATTTTTTCCTTATCCTTTTCTTTTTAGTTTATTTATTTATTTTTAACAATAATGTAATATAGAATGGGAAAAAAATAACCTCACATAAAATACAAGTTGCTATATACCTTAGATTTTAATATAATCTCTAAAGATGGATTTGGGGGATTAGCCATGAATTTAGTTATGTAATGGGTTCCTGAGATTCTTTTCTTTTCTTTTTTTTTTTTAATGTTTGAATGATTGCGGGTCATTCAAAATGAATTCCTACCTCTAGATTCTTTGTCATCAATTAAGAAGACATAAATATTATCTATATGAATATATACATTAGACTACTTCCAGGACTTAGTAAAAATGTTACAGATAAAAATTATATTTTCAGATCACTTAATATGCTGAAAGAATTTCACTGAAGGATTTCAGCTTTATTTGGAGTATTGTTTCTGGACTTTATTTGATGTTATAGAATTACAGAAAGACTGAATAATTCAGTCTGGAAGGGACTCTTGCCCAATCTACTGCTCAAAACAGGTTCAGCTTTGGGATCACGAGGCTGCATATACTCATAACTTCCCCTTTCCTCCATAATGGCTATGAGGCCTGAAGGCCTTTAATTCTTACAGCCCATAACCCACATTTCAATTAAAAAAATTTGAAATTAAAATTATTATTTCACTGAGATAAAGGGTCACTTTTGCAGCTCCTAATCTTGCATGACCTAAGCGCAGTAACCTTGATTTACAGTGCCATAAGCTGATATTTAAGCAATGTTCATTCATTAAACACTAATTTTAAATTCCTCTGTAATAAGCATTTAGCTTGCCAAAGTCTTTCACAATGTCATATATTTTTAGGCCACTGACATACAAGATTCCTTTGTACCACAGAAGAAAAATTTGTATGACACTGAGTGTACAAGTCTCTCAAACAATTGGCCTTTGCAGCATTATAAAAAGCTTAACCCCTGTGAGCAATCCTAAGGATCAAGGAATGTTCCCTTTGTACAGGGCTTTTGTTAATGTCTTATGACCGAGTAGTGAGCAGTAATGAACTGCATGTACTGAAGCAGAACCTCAAAAAAAACCACAGAGTTTTCTGTTCCTATGCCTTTGGGTGCTTTAACACAGCTTCTGGTCAGAGTTCTGGCTTGCAGCTTGAATAAAAGATGTAATGTATAGGGGCTTTTGACAACTAAGATTTTTATGCATGTGTGTGATCACAGTCATGTCTTATCCACACATTATCAGCATATAGCTTGTATCTATCTTGGCACGAAATGGAATGAACACTAGAATCCAATTGGCACTAACAGTACTAGAAACTGTAACGTGAGATGAACTCAACTGAGGCCAGAGAGGAGCAAATTTTAAGTTACTCCTTTAAGTAGCCTGCCCTCAAGTCAAACAGGAGTGATGATTAGGTTTACTGATTGTTGTACAGAAATTCACAACTTTTCAGGAATATGCTGTGTGCAACTGTGATGAGTCTTGAGCAATCCTTGCTATGGAGACAAAAAGAGAAACATTTCAGGGAGGAACTAGGACACTGGTTCTTTTAATCTCTTTTTATATTTCTATCACCCAAGTCATAAAAGTGAGGCTTTCAGCCTCAGTGTGTAATCCACACCAGCACATGGACTCACATCACTGGTCAATTCTTTAAAAAACCACAGTTTTACATGGGAATCACCAAAAGAGACATACATTGGACGATCTTGAAAGACATTTTAATGTAAATTTTTCTAGTTTATAGAAATGAGGGCTTCTATGAAGCCAAATTAAAAGTAGCTTGTCAGCCTTTAAACCAGATGTACAGGCCCTACACAGTCTGCCACAAAAACCTAGGTTCTATTGTACAGAGGGTTGTCAAGAAAAGGAAGCTTTCTTCAGCAGAACTGAATCATTAGACAATAATTCTATTTCCTTTACAGTGAAAACAAATTTGGTATGTTGTGACCTTTTTGATTTGGCAGTTAAAGCACAGATAACTCAAATGTGATTTCCATATTTTCCATCATTTCCGTATTTTCTTTCTGACCCTGTAGTCATTATAGAAGGGCATTGTTTATGATTCCACTTTTCATCTCAAGTCCTCCCCAGCCCACTTCAGATGAAATTGGTTTACCATAGAAAAGTTATAGTTCTTCCTGGGAATAAAAATGAAATTATTAGGCTACCAATCCATAAAAATTATTCTCATTAAAAAAAAAAAAAAAAAGTGAAAAGAAAAGAAAAAGACTACAGTATTAATAGGAACCATGGCTTCATAGCTTTAGATATACTAGCCAGAAAAGTGACAGCCTCTCCTTGTTGTATGTAACAGCTCAAGTAGGTTGGAGCATGGTGCTAATAACACCAAGGTTGTGCGTTTGTTCCCTTTGTGGGCCATTCACTGAAGAGTTTGCCTTGATGATCCTTTTGGGTCCCTTCAAACTCAGAATATTCTGTCATTCTGTGATTCTTTGAAATACATAAACTTTTTCTCTTTTCCTACTTCCCACTGTGCATTACTGTAAGTTGAAAAAAACAGACTCCTCAGTAAATCCTATATACACAACAACCTGAAGAAATTCCTCTCAAGCTAAGTGTAAAAGGTGATGTTTTCAAGTACTGGGTAAGCCACTCATACAAAAGAGCTCTACAGAACAATCTACAAGAAGAAATAAAGCAGTCAGGGTCAGAGTTTATATACTCCTTTTTCAGTCCCCTCTCACCGTAATGAGTGTGCAATAGTTTTAGCTCAGTTAACCTTGTCTTATTTTAGCCAGACTTGATTTGATCCAAAAATACGATGACTTTT
Source organism: Eulacestoma nigropectus (assembly GCA_013397775.1). Taxonomy (NCBI): domain Eukaryota; kingdom Metazoa; phylum Chordata; class Aves; order Passeriformes; genus Eulacestoma; species Eulacestoma nigropectus. Next base: position 177,387 of record VZTE01004143.1, on the reverse strand, counting down.
CTTCACAGATGAGATAAGGCCCTGTGACCTAGCTGTGAGAAAGCAAAGAGCAGAAGCATGACAGGACTATATTATTTCTGAAAGCACAAAGAAATAGCAGTGTGTGCCTGGGGACATTTGTGTAGAAGTTCAGTGTGTGTGAGCCACTCACGACCTTGGGCTCCAATTGGAGACACTTATTACATGGAGAGGTACCTCCTCCCAGGTGCTCTTCTACAGCCATCCTCCCTCCCACTGTGTCTGGGCTGCCATAGCAATTGTCTAATCCCTTCTCTTGCAGGCTCAGACTTCTTACCCTGTGGGTACTGCATACCCTTTCCTCATCCTTGTCTCGGGTGTGCCACCTCTTCCACACATCCTGACACTCATCTCTACTACCTTTTTAACATCGGTCCTTTTTCACATGAAAGTCCTGAAGAGGTAAAACATAAATCTCACACGCAAACTCTTCTGTTGTTTTGTTGGTTTTTTTTTTTCCATATTCTGAAAGAAACCACCAAAAAAATTATAATCTCTGATTTTTCTAAACCTATGCCATGTATAGCTTGCTTTTGGCCTTTCCATAGTGCTCATCATCCTGCCAAGCAAGCTTTAAATAACTTAATTGATATGAATAAAAATACACTTAAACAGATTTATAGTATGTTATTTTATTGTATCTTATCTGCAATGTCCTCTATCTCTCCCAATCAAATTAGTATTTTTGGATTTCAGCCAGGCGGATTCCTCAAGAGACAGGCAAGGAATCAAATAATATCAGATTTTCATCAGTTAAAAGCCACGCAACTACATTATCAAAGTGACTAGTAAACTTTACGCACAAATACATAAGCTTACAGAAGGAAGTTTCCAGAGCTCCATGGAGTAACTCTAAAACTGGAAAAGTACCTTTTGCTGATACTGTGCTCTCTGTGAAGTTTCTAAATTTGGAACTAAGTTTGAATTAGAATTTAAAGTGAGTTTAAGATGTAATAAGTATTTCTGTATAATTTTATATGTTTGGGGTTTCTGTGATCAAAGTATCTCTTAGCTTTATACTTCACCACACTCAGGAATGGATACTGGTATATAATTCCACATTATACAGACTTTCAACTGAAAAATGTGATAATTTATGAGTAAATTTCACTGTACTTCCACTTTTATTGTTCAGAAGCAGAGGATAAAAAGACCCTAATTATTTTTGGTTTTGTATGACACATACTTTAAACTGAAAAGTGTAAAAGTAGAAAGTACTCAAAATATGTAGGCAAACTTAAAGCAAGCTGTTCTTCATAATGATTTATTCTCTTGACAGAAGTTTACAGTGACTGAGTAGAATTTGGAAGAACAAAATATCACAGTGACACTTCTGAAGCATGTGGAAAGCCTTTTGCTGCGATAATGAAATGACTGGGATAGGCCAGCTGTCTATTTCAGAGAAAAAAACCCAACAAATTATTTAACATGGGTAATGTACAGAACTACTGCCCAAATAGCAATAAAATTTACTATCCAACAGTAGACAAAAAAAAAGGTTGTGTTCCTATTCCTTCCCATCTGAAAAACTGTAGCGACTGAGACATGGACCCAAACCGGCAGGGAACCTGAATCGTTTATTCAAAAGGAACGAGCTGGTTTTATACTCTTCTTCAAGGCACAGTATTTCCTTACATGGCAATTCTCACTACGTGACCTAACCCATGCTGCCACAGCAGCAACACGCTTTCTGAATGTCCTTCTAGGGGGTGATCACGCGCTGTTCACCCGTCTGTCAGCTTCCGGCAGCTCCTCTCCGTAGGGCTCTGCTGCGTGACACCTCCTCCCCCCAGGGTCCGGCAGAGACAAGCCTCTCTGTGCTGCCATGTGCTTCTGCAAATGCGTCCCACAGTCCGCAACTCAACTCCATCCCATCTCTTCCCACAAAAAACTATTAAAAAGAAAAGGTCAAGGTTACAACACCTTGTTGATCAACAATGGTGATAAATATAAGTTATTACTATAACCAACAGACCCCAGTTTTTTCCCTGAAATTGTGAGCTACATATCAATCTAAGTGCACACTGGACACTTAGAGGAAATTAGGGAGGTTCAGAAATATCAGCAGACTTTCTAATACTGAGGAACTTTCTATATATTTTAAACCATGCAAAAGTCAAATTCTCCACACTAAAAGCAAGCCCTCCACAAACACACAGATAGGGAGATTGCTAATGTCTATTTAATATGTTGAAAATTTCCTCAACTTAACATGCTGACCTTTAAATCTCCAATCAGAGAATTCCAGTAGATAATAATGCTACTGAATAAAGTAACTAAATAATCCACCTATAACTTCATTGTAATTTTGATTTTGAAAAATATATTTTGCATACATACTTAAAAAAAAAAAAAAAAAACCTGAACAAATCCTGATGGAACAATGGATTTACAACCTCTGTCTATATGCAGCAAATTGTGTTATATTTTTGTTACATCAAAGATCCTTATCTATAAGGAACATTCTGTTTCTCCCCACCACCCTTATTTTTGAAACAGAACTGTGTTAACGATGACATATGTCTTTGATAACATGCATGTTTCTTCATAAGCTTGGTAAAAAAACAAAATTAGAAAAATGTATGCCCCAAATGTGATAAGCACCTAATCCTAAACACTACCCTAATGAAAATAGGAAGGAATTGATTTCAAAACTATGCAAAAACATGTAATCAAGATACTTTTGAATGGGAAGTGCCAGTGTAAGCTAAAAGAAAATTGGCTTAGATATTTTGGGGTAACACAAGAAACCTCCTGTTGGTAGCCTGGTAACTTTCTTTAGAATGGCCATTTTTAACTCATACCAAACAGCCAGTGAAAGAATGAACTATGGCCTGGCCCAAAAAAAAGAGGTTTTCCTTTCTTCCATTGTGTACCACCTATTAAATCGCTATTGAATTTAACTGGCACAGATCTGAATATTCTCATTTTATATACCATCCGTTTGCTTTCAGGCACTCAGAGTATTTATCTACCCATGAATAAATGTCAAGAGAAGTAAAATAGTATTGCTTCACTTTCAAATCAATGCACTATCTTTTGCAAGTCCTTCATTCCATATCCCACTGGAAAGACCCTTCTTACCCCTAAGAGCCTGGAGAGGCATGTATAAACTTTTCACAGTATTTGGTCTGGCCTACTTCTCTTTTTCAGAAGTCAGTTGTGATAATTTACCAAGTTCTGGTAAAGCTTGGCTCCTGAATCTAAAGTGCTTGTGTTCCATAGGCTGGTAACTGTATTAACTATGTATTTTGAAAGCATTCCAAAACTTCTGTAAATCATCCTAGGTCCTGGGGTTTTTTTGAAAACAGATAGCCAGTGATAAATATTTATAATAAAGACAATTTTTATTAACAGATATATAAGGATTCCATATAATAATATCATATAAAAGAGCTTAACTTTACAAATGTTCAATTTTTAGAAGACAGCAAGAACAGACAATACACAAGATTGCTCATGGAATCCTATACTGTCTCAAAAAGGTGTCTGCAATTGTCTACTGAGTTATTTACAGAAGATGATGTGTAATATTTATCTTCTCTATGAGATAGATGGTGCTTTAGATGGAGCTTTATTTTTCTTTTTTGAAACTTTTATTTCAACAGTATTCTGGAAAAGTTCAAATTTGAACTTCTATTCAATAATTTTAGTAATCACTCTGGAATATCTCTTCATAAAAAATACTATTTTTATGATCAGCATTCTTTGTTAAAGAATTAACATTGTATATACTTTGTTTCTTGTGAAAATTTCAGAGAAAGGATGCTTTTAAAAGTTAAGGGAATTGTCACCTATAATTTTCTTGCATATCAGTATCCGAGTATTCTCTTAAATCATGTATTCTGTGCAATTGACAGGAAATGTTAGATAATGCAGATCTGAAACATATAACAATAATAAAGACAGTGAATAATAATTCAGTGGCAGATTTATTTTGGGATTTAGTAACATTATCATCTTATTTAAACATCATATATCCTAGATTTTCCAAAATGCTTTCATGTAGAAAGCCTCCTTTTTTTTCTTATTGTCAATGCTGTATATGTAAAGAAAATGAACTGAAATATATGCCATCTGGATAATCAAACTATTGAAGTTAGAAACCCTCTTCTATTAAAGCATCTTGAGTTTGGTTTTAAAATTCATATTTTGTGTGAAGAAAATTGGCAGCATCCTATTCATATCAGATTTGAAGGGGCATTAATTTGTTATTCAGATTCATAGTAGTGCCTTTAGTATAACATTCAATAAGCCCACAAGCTAATAAATGTTAAATAAATAAATTATTCTGATTTATGGCGCATCTCCTAAAAGCAAATAGATAAGATGAGAGATAAGGGGAAGGAGCTCAAAAGTAATTTCATGACAGTAAGTATGTAAAAATTGGAATGCTTTATCTGGTCAATATCTCAAGCTTTCAAACCTCTTAAGTTTAAAAATATCCAGGATGACTTTATTTGTAAGACACTGATGGATGAGTTTTGGACTGGAATTTTTATGAAGGAGTCTATTGCACATGGCTTGATTTTATACATCTAATTCTTACTTTTTAAAGAGATTTTTCTTTTGAGCAAAACTGGGATCCGAATTGATGCTTATTTTGGTGTTACAGCTGTAAAGAAACTGACCTTTTTCAAACAGCAATTTGCATATTTTCATTTTAAGTGAATGTCAGTTAAAATTTCAGGTACAAAATAAGTTATAAGTGAAAATTTGAGAAGTTAAATGTTTAACTACCTTCATGAAAGAAAAAACCAAAGTCTGATTTTGTATTATATGTCTGGGAAAATGTTCATACAAGACATTAGCAAGGATGATTTAAATAAAAGCAGAAGAAGAAATGAGAAATTTCAATTACAAAGTCATGCCCATGGCCTGTCTAGAGATGGACAAGGCAATTGTAGATTTTGACATGAAATCCACTCACTTGGTGCTTCACTGACTCTGGGTACAAGATGAGCTTTTGATGTGCATGAATATACCACAAAATATATATAGCACAGGAATATAAAGCAGCTATAAGAACAGTGGCTCACACACACACAAACAGATAGGAAGGAATGTCAATGTACCGTCCTAAGCAGCAGTATGCCCTTGTAAGTCCCACCTTTTTAAGACATGCAAGCAGTCTGCAATGAGGTGAGACGGGGCGAGTTCCCCGACTCCCTGAAACAGCTCCCTGGAATTGCCTAGTCACCACCTTTCAACTGCTAGAAAACAGAAATTATCTTGCTAAAGGTATAACTGCTGTGAGGTCATGATAAAAAATAATGCAGAACCATTCAATCCTGCTCTCCCACAGAACAGATAAATCTTGTGCCTATGTCTAGATCTGTCAGTAATATATCCCTTAAGAAAAAGAACCTCCTAGTTATGTCTTTAAGCAGAATTCTCTATCCCTTCCTTTTATTTTATTGTAAACGTAAGCTGATGGTATCTTTCTCACCTTTAAACCCCTTTTAAATGAAAATAGATGTTATCACGTGTTAAGAAGATGTTGCTTAATGTTTATGGAAATCTTTGTATTTTATGTCCTGTTTGGCAATTTTTTAAGAAGAAGTGAGGCTGGATATGCAGATTACATCTTATTTGGTATACAATCTTGTGTTCTGTGCATCTTAAGCTAAACTTTCCTTGAAACTGAGTAGGGGGCACCTCCCAAAACCACCCCCAGAGACCACTAGAGACCCTCAAAGAGGCCCATGCAGGTGCAGTCAGAAGTATTGCATCATTGCATTTAGCCCGAGCTAAACGACTGCATTATGTAGGTAATGACTATGTATTAGGTAGGAGGGTTTATGTAAACTTTAGTGTATAAATTGGTTATTTTCCTCCCTGGCATGCTCAATTTGTGGAAAACTTCTGCCTTACACCCTGTGCAGAATAAACAATGCCTTATTTCTAAACCTGAGTCCTTGTCCATGTTTAGAGAGTTACGAGAATTTGGCAATTTTATGACAAGGCAATACTACAAGATACAATTCATTTTCTGCAGGGCCCACTCTCCCCCATTCTGCAACAGGTCGAAGTCCTACTGCACTTCTATGAAAGTTTTCTTTTAATGAAAAGAAAAATGAAATAAAATTTCTTATTCTGTACTTATTTTATTACTGTAAGAATTTGCAATGTTCAATCACTCTAATATGTAGGAGGGTAGAACTTTTTCAACCTCTTACTATCCTTCTAAAATGTGTTCAACTTCCTATCACCAAGGCTACTGAAGGACATAATGAGAGGCTAAATGACTTTTCTAGGAAATGTACTTTTAAACATTTCTGAAACCCTGGGTTTTGTCTGGTCTAAACCAAAACTGAAATGCTTTCCTGAAGTGAAGCAGAACACTGCCCATTCAAGCCAGTGGAGGACCTGATTTCAAATCTTTTCTTATTTAAACACAAGAGTGATCTTTTCCATAGGGAACAATTTGCTGAACAGCATTTTTTTTTTCCTTATTTCTTGATGTTGCTTCCAAATAAACCTCTCATAGAACTAATCATATACTTGCAATACCTACAGACTTATCATTGCTTTCAATGACAGCAATAGGTATAGGAAAGACTATTATTTCCGTAAATTTTGTGATTATCTGTCATGTAATTTGAGCCACATAAATTCTGTCCTGTTTTAGAATCAAGTTCTGTAGGCTCCGCCTGTGATACAGGATGAGAAGATGTTCCAGTAATGAAACTAGTAATGAAACCCACCAAAGATCAGGACAGAAGAAATATTCTTGAGGGAAATTTACTAACCTGAAATGCTGCAACTGGATCTTAAGGCACCTAAATGTTTTGCAGAGTATGTGACAACTTTGAGCACCTGCATTCTATGGATCTTTTTGTGGATCTGGGCCAACATAATTAAGAATTCTAACTGATCCCACACAGCATCTTCAAGGAATTTTAACTTTCATTTTCAGCTCTCTAACCATGTACAAAGTAATGGACACAAGGGAAATATAAATCCCTGTATTTCAGGCCAGACTGACCTCTAACTGTCAAGAGCTGGGGGGGGGAAATTCTGTCTGGAAATGTTATGTCTTAATTGTCTCTTGCAGGGATTCTTGAGCTTTACTGTGAAGCACTAATCAGTAAAATTAGTTGTTTGATTCAGAAAAGCATTGCCTGTGCCAGTGTCTGAGTTTTTCAGCTACTAGTCTCAAATCCTAGCACATAATTTTCAGCTGCCTATGTCTGAATTGTAAGAAATAAAAAAAGTTAAACTTAAAATACATTTTATAATCAAAGAATTGTATTAAGTAAAATGTTTTTCTACCGTGAATAGTAGAAATTAGAGGGTTTTTTGTTAGTATTATAATGTTCATTATACAATCCTCTCACTATACCCTTATTATTCTATATTTTTAAAAGAATGAATACAGAGTCAGATTTTACAACATTCTTTGCTCATATATCGTTGCTCTGAGGTACTCCGGTGTGATCGGGAAAAATATATCTGAACACAAAATTTCCATATGGACTCAAACAAGGAATGTTTCTTGATTTAAGAGGAATTTCTTACTTTATGAACGTAGCTTATCATGCATAGCATGCAATTTGTAATAACTACTTTTGTACTATCTTTTAAAATTGGAAATTATATAAGATGTTTAAGATTTTTAATGCAGGATAAATATTGATCCCTGAAATATTTTTGCACTGGTTTTTTGAACAGTGACACTCTTAAAATATGTTTTTTAAAAATGTTATTGTAGAAACTAGAATTGCCAGCTAAATATACTGTGGAGGCCGCCTCAAAATTTTATCTATATAGTTTGTAAATGAATCTTTGTTAGATTCTATTAGTTGTACAGTATCTGCAAAGATTACTGATTGTTATTTTAAAGTTAAACTGGATAACAAGCCGTATTTCAAATAAGAGACTCTTGTTTCAAGGATTATTAACTTTCAACAAGATCCATAAGATAATCACTACAGATCTGTATTGTACTTTTACTAGTTAACATTTAGGAAATAGTAATAGATTTATTTAAGACTAATTGTAGTTATTTTATTATTGATAATGTCATAGTGATTTAGTTATTTGAAAATATTTATAGATAAGAAACAATAACACTTATGGGACTGGTGTGTTTGATTGCTGTTCCCTAGTGGTTCTTTAGGGCTTAGTTCTAGCAGAATCTCCTTGTACACTTCACTATTGCTGTTATCTTGTGTGCTCATTGCTCTTCTCTTGTTGGTCTTCTGAGACTCTAGAACACGTGTACTGAAGGACTGTGATTTGCCAGTTGGGGCTGTCATTATTCCTCCTTTATACTCTTTAATTCCTATGAGAACATCGGCCTAAAAGACAAGGTGTCTAGACTGGAGCAGGGAGTTAAAGTAGGACTGGCATCTGGATTCATGTAAGTCCTGAGCAGCTTACATAGGTGCTGAAATAATGAAGAGAATTCTGTCTTTCAATTACATGAAAAGTCCAATTTTTCAGCAAGGAATGATGAAGCTAGTGAAGCCATGCTTTAGGGGGGCTTTTTGTTCCCTATTTTTTGCCTTTTTTGCCTTCTTAAGAAGAAAGAAATTTTTCTACAAATAGATAGACATTGGGAAAAATTTTGTTCTGTGCCATGATCACTTTCACAAGTTAGGCTATGAAAACTCTGTGGGAAATACAGCCTTCTTAATCATTGCTCTTCCTTCTCCTGAATTACTAGGAAGAGTTAAAAAGCAACCAAAGAAAAAGACAGATCGAAAGAACACAGGTTTGACTGCAAAACCAAAATGACATCCAAAGCTTCTCATCTAGTTGTTTGTTTGGTTTCTTTTTCCATGAAAAAGCACAGTTGCTGGCTTTTAATTTAGGTTCTATTCAATACCTTCTAATTGTTAACACAATCAATTCTAACCTTATACTACTCAAGAAATACCATTTTGGGAAAGCAACTTACATAAAAACAAATTTCATGCTTATAGCTGTCAAGTGTGCCTTCCCAGTGAGACCTAATTCCCCAAGATTCATCTGCTTCCTTCCAGACACATATTCTTTCCTGATGTTCATTCAAAACACTGTTGAAGTATTGTGGGGGTACAGAATTCTTTCTGCTTAAACATGCAAGTCTGGTACTTTTAGATTTCCATACTATGTACAATGGATAGCTACCATAACAATGGATAGTTACCATAATATTATCAGGTGTTTGGCTGCTTTGTTAGCAAGAAAGCACCTGATAATATTGCTTTTCTGAACTACAGATCAAAATAATGGCACCTATATTCTCTTTCAGTTGCCAGAGATTTTAAAGAAATAGTAGTATGTAAGCTGGCCTTAGAAATGTATATTCCAAACAAGAACTGATCCCTTCATGTTTATTGATACTAAGGAACTAAGACAATTATAAGCAGAAGTGAAATTCACAGCTGTTTAACACAATAAATTGAAATTTCAGTAACAATGGATCTACCATGGGAAAAACATTTTCAAACATGTCACAATCTAGAAAACACTGGAAGGAGGAAGGAAATTATTTTAGTTTTTCCATGTACTGCATTAGCAATGCACCCATTGTTTGATTTAATTACAGTCTAGCCTACAGATATATTAGACATAAAAGACTGGGGGAAAAATGTTTAGGAAAAAAATCAGCATATGTCATCGGATATAAGGAATAACTCTGATATGGGAATCACTGAAGAGTCCTGGTCTATTTAGCTTTTGAGAAAAAAAGACTGAGATTTGTAAAGACAAAAGTAGAGATCATTAAAAAGTTAATAGATATCCATGAAATCAGGTGTGGTGCAGAGAACACAAATAGGAAATAATAATTTAAATATTGCATTGTTAAAATAAAAACATTACACCAGTAGAAGTTAAAAGTTAAAAAATGTGCATAAAAATGTTTTTTGTTTTCCCATGCACAAGACTTATGAAACGAATTGCCAAAGGATGTGGTGGCACCAGATGATAGAAATATATTAAAAAGGATATCAGACACATTTTCAAGGAAAGGATTTTTGTTTCTAAGGCAATCTATAGCTTAGAAAGTCTGCAAATGGACAAATGCTGGAACCTGAGAGGTTGATGAGAAACCAGCAGATCAATGTTTGCCATGAATTTATTTTTTCTAAAAATATCCACGGTGATGATGAAGGCTGGCTTGTGTTCTAATTCACAAGGAAAGTAAATAAAGTTTGATCAGTTACATTGGTAGAAAAAGCAAACTCCCTGGAAATAGTTTTTCCATTGTGTAGTCATTGTATAACAGAGATGGATTGTGAGAAGAGGAGTCACAGTACTGTTTTCCAACACAGTGATTTCTGTCTTTCTTGTGCTAATTGTAATGTTTCCCAAATTCCCAGATTATTCATTTTCTGCCTAATTGGTTTGCAGTAACATATCCTACTTTATTCTGTTTTTGCTAATCATAATTATGTTAAGAAATCATGTAATTAACATTCTCTCAGTGTATTAGTAACATGTTGATCAACAAAATATATTAATAACTTTGCCACAAAAATATATTCTATTTTTTTCTTTTATTAAGTTTCCTGGGTCATTTTTGTTTCAAGGCCTGTTATTTAGAAAGGAAAAGTAAGTTTCTTTACCAAAAGTCAGTATAATTCCAATGAGTGCTAGAAGACCTTATCCTGCGCAGTACGTCCACATGAAAAACATCAAAACAGGAAAACTGTACTCAATTTCAGGGTCCAAAATTGAAATTAATCTAGGGAATCCACCTCAAAAATTTTGAATTGCTGTCCAGTAAGCCAGTGGCAGAAAAAGGTCAATAACAATTGATTGCAATGGAGCTGCTCAAGTGAATTCAGATTATCTGACAGAAAAGGTGATGCAGCCACAGATTCTTAGCTATTAACACAAACACTTGAATGGGTATACTGAGAATGCTTATACTGTGATGATGTCAAAGGCACATGCTAATCCAAGATTTATTTATTAAAAAAAAATAAAAACCATAAACGTGGGATTAACTTTCAGATGACAAACATCACAAGCTTCCATTCAGTTAATTGCAAGGAAGCTGCATCTGTCTGGTTTATGATTGCGAAGTATCCAGTCACTGGCGAGTCAAAACATTTGTTTGCAACAGGTTTACAGAGCTGACACATGACAGTATTCCTGTCCAAGCACACTACAGGTATTATTTTCTTCACCTTTTCATCAAAATCCTTCACCTTTTCCTTATGATAGTCACACAACAGTAACGAAAGTGGAAACTCCTATGCATTTGAGAACTGCCGAAATTAAAGCATCCAGCCTCTTCTATAGCAATTATATACTGAGACCTCATTATAAAATTCCTGCTTCTTATAGCAATATGTAAGCAAGGCAGGCAGTACCAGCGGCTGCAGCGGCCCCAGCGCAGGGCACGGCTGAGCCCCTCAGCCACGGGTGGGCGGGCGAGAGCCCCGGGGAAAGCCTGGGCAAGGGAGGGCAAAACGCTGCCCGGCAGCCGGGGCTGAGCCAGGGGACCCGTGCGGGAAACAGCCCTGCCAGCCCCGAGGGGACAGCGGGAGCAGGGACGGAGGCGAGGGAGACCCGGGAGAGATGGCCCCGCGGCCAGGGAGAGACCCCAGTGAGGCAGGATTTTCCCTGCAGCTTGGAGGAAAGACCCACACTGGAGCAGAGAAGAGTGTGAGAAGAAAGGAATAGCCGAGAGGAGCTGTTATGGACTGACAGCAGCTCCTGATTCCCCATCACTATGCACCACTGGGCTTGATGAAATATTGCAGTCAGGAGAGAAGGAGCAAAGCTGAGCCTGTGAGGAGGAAAGGCGTGAGTGTTAGTAGAGTTTGTCTTTGCTTCTCATCATGTTGTGCTCTTTTAATTGTCCATAAATGCATTTTCCCCAAGTCGAATCTGTTTTGCCTATGTCAGTAACAGATAAGGGATCTCCCTGTCTTCATTTCGATTTTTTAACTTTATTTTCTCCCCTGGGCAGTTGAGGAGGGGGAGTAATATAGCAGCTGCATGGCATAAGGAAGCCAGCCAAAGTCAGCCCTCCACAAAAAGTATGGTTAGCATTGTAACTACCTACTTATGGAAATCAAGCACGTATTCCAAGGCTTGCAGTGCTCAATAATTTAAAGCTATCCTCTTTATAAGAAAAAAGGTACCCAAAATGCTGTCAAAACCACATAAGGGCTCTATAGGTAGTTCCTATTTATAATTATAATTAATAGCATTTTATAGGGTGACTGTATTTACAAATAGCACTTCAAGAGAGAGCTATAAAATAGCCTTTATTGTCTATTTGGCATTCTAAAATCTTCACTTGTTAAAAAAGGTTGTTTTAAAGGTAAAGATTAGCTTCAGTTAATCAGGAAACATACCCTGCTTGTGAACAGAAACATGACTTGTCTTTATTTTTTTAGTAGTTTAAAAAAGAAACAAGATCATTTCTATGCAAAAAAATATACATTAGATAAGGAAATGGAATTTTCTCCAGCGGCGTCACTAGAGTTTGGATCAGCACCTTGTCTTTGATTTGTAAAGACTAATCTATCTACAAGAACTAAATCAAGGTCTTGATTTAATAGTTCCACCAGATATATAAGAAAATTAAGACTTTCCATTCGCTTGTTATAAAATATTTTTACTTTGCCAAGTATTCTGTTAGGAATGTGAAGACGTGTATCAGCAGCATATACTTCTCTCACACATTACTCTGCATTAGGAGAAAAGATTAACCCCTGTCTCAAATGCCCTCAGAGGGTTGGGAGTTGCTTCACTGTAAAGATATCTGGAATCCTAAGCTTGCCTTTTCTTTTCCTAGTGCCAACTTTGAGCCTTCCCCTCTCGCAGCTCTGCTGGGGGTCCTTCTAGGTTTCATGAGTTCTGCTGGTATTTTTCCTTTTGACAGTTACATTAGTTCTCCACAGTTTCTATAATGAAAGGTGAACAAGGTCTGTTCTGAGTTCTTTCTAGGGCTGGGATTCTGTAAGATATCAGAGACAATCCTACAGGATATAAATATATATCTTGCACTGATCCTTTCAGCTAGTTTCAGTGTTTGCCCCCTCTCTGGCTGTGCTATTCAAGATCTGTTAAGGAAAGCTGTGGTCTCTTTCCCTTATATCAGTATCAACTCAGTCTTTCTCTACAGCTTAATCATATATCTGTGGCTGCTTCCTAGTATTGCAAGACTAAAGGACTTGTATTTAGCTTTTGAGTCTTTTTCTATGAAATAAGTATTTTTGGATGGAAGACAGGTTTCTGCTAAAACATAACACATGATCTATTTCAAGGAGTTCACCAGGTTCTATTATACGGCCAGAAAATGATGGCTATGAAAGGATAATTGGCTAGACATAAAACCAGCTTTAAGTCCCTTCACATGTTTAGCTTAATCGTTTTCTTAAGGGCATTCTTGTTTTCGTGGTCCCCATAAAGGTTAACAGAGGTCTGCTGTAAAAAGTGCAGATCTCTGTTTAGCCTTAGCTTGTTATCAGGTCAGCCCAAATAGAGGAGAGGAAGATCTGCAGCACAGCCCCAGATTCCTTATTTCCCTTCAAAATACATATATTGCATTGACTATGGTCTTCATGCCCTTTAATAGCTTAGGATATAGTTAAACTAAAATTTAGACTTAAATTCTTTAATAATTGTACTTTTCCTGGTGGAGACACTGAGAAAGCTTCTGCCCACTATTGATTTCACTGAAATGTAGTACAGCCAGCTTTCGCCAATTGATTTTGCAGTGGTTCACATACATCACCAGCTCTCAGACACCTTCTCCTGTCCGGTGTTACTGGGCAACAGCATGACTAGTGCTGCATTGCAACGGCAGACATTCTGGTCACTATTTCTATAGAACTAAGTGGCTGACATTTTTCTATACTTTGTCTATATTAAAAGCCTTTGGCTTAATTCAGGAAAAGAAATTCAGCATAGGTTTTTTCGTATACAGTACTGCAACATGGATGCTGTCTGGTCCCAAACTGATGTAATCTTGAGGTTTTTACATTTTGAAATTTTTTCCTGGGTTTTTGCTTCATTTTTTAAAAAATATATATATTTCTATTTCCAATTAAAACATATAACATTATCCTCTCCTGGAGGATTTCTACTTTTTGTTCAGGTGTGCAAATGCATATTAATTCCAATAGCAACAGTGCAAATTTAAAAAGGAAATAATTTTTGCCTCAGCTCCCAGGAATGAATCAGTAAAAATAGACAGAGAGCTTTAACCCCCTTTTCTAGATAATCGTGGATGGGACACATGCTGGTTTAGACACCTGCTGTAATTTACAATAGACTGAAGATACCTCCAGCTGTGCCATGTGTTGAACACCTCGGGGGAGCATTGCAGAAGATGACTGCCATCATGGCACAGGAGAGTTTTTCCCCGCTCTCTCTTCTTGATCTCTATTGCCTTCTGGTCATGACTCTGACGCTGGCTGCCGACAAGATGAGTGATGTAAGAACAAATACCACAGCACTATCTCAAAAAATCCTGTCAGGTTGGGTGTTCTACTAGTTTAGGGTCATTTCATACTGATATGAAGAAGCAGGGAAAGGTATGGAAAAAAAGAAAAAGAAACCGTGCTGTAATAAAACAGCTGAACTTTGCTGCCTGTAGGCTCAAGTTCAATCAATAATGTTGTGTGCATTACTTAAAGACCATTGCATAATATGCAATATTTACATAGACTGTCAGGCCGAAGAGAAGCAAGACAACATGTCTTTTCCAGTTACTTTTGGTACAGTAATAAATACAGAACAGTAGAATGTACTGTAAAATATGCTGAAAGGTACATAGTATGACTGTAATTCCAATGGAAGTGCTCTGACAGACAAGTAAAGAGGACAGGGGAGACAGAATTGTTTCTTAATGGAACTTTGGAACTTTGACATAGAATTATGTTGGTGAATTGCAGTCATATCTTTCTTTTTCATTCATACAATTCAATTTAGTTTAATAATATGTGAAAAATGAAGTATTGATGACAGCAAGTAATTTTTTAAAGGTCCTTTTTGGAGGGACTGCTTTGCAATAAGCCATTAATAATCGGGGGGAAAAAATCATAGAGTTTTGAAGAGTTTGCTCGTCCCTGTAATGTTTTGTGACATTTTGAAATCATTCTTTAAATTGCATTGTGCAAAGATTGAATATTACTTTTTGAAATAATCTGCAAACTGAAAAGTGTAACACTGCAAACTTTGTCTTTCAAACAGCACTTTTTCCATTCAAAATATTTTTTAATTACTAACTGATGTGTAAATAAATTTTGAGAGTTATTTGGTATGAAATAGTGACAGAAGAGCATTAAGTTTCCCTGCCAGATACTTCAAGGCACATTACGTAAATAAAACACAAATATGTATTTCTTGATTCAAGGCTGAAGACTGAAATTTCAAGTACGATAGACAACTGGAAGAAATATAGTTCCACCAGTATGCAAGAATGTTATCTAACAGCCAGTTAAAACAATATTTTAATTTTCCTTCCCCCCATTTTCTGTACATGCAAAGAAGGTAGCTTATGGTAAAAAAAAAATAAAAAATTATCAACTCCTACTTAACCTATCTTATGTATGTAAAGTTCTAAGACTGAGGGTTAAATTTGAGATTAATGATGATATATCTATTAACCTATCATCCACGTATTCACATTTGATACATTGACACTTGCTAAACCTCACAGCTGGGTATCAAAACTGAGGTATAAACCATTAATAGCAGTTGCAAAAAGGTAGTGAGATTGATTTTCTTTGTTGGCTTTTCCACTGTACACCTCAATGTATGAGCCCCTTTTACCTGTCCTGTCAAGTTTTGGTAGGACAATCATCTGTTTGTTTATTTTTTCTGTTTTAACCAGTAACAGAGACAAAAAGGCTATTGTAATCTGATGCTATTCTCTCTCTCTCAGATGATAACTTTCATTTCTTATGTTTTCCATGGACATCTCTCTTCCAAGGAAATGTTTCTTCCAATCCATTTAAACAAAACAGAGTAGACCCATGGCATCAGGCATCTTCCTCAGATGTCTGGAACTATGCTACTCAGTGCTAAAAAGCAGCATTTTTTGATGTCTGCCATGCTGCAGACCAGTATCTGGTTCTGTGAATTTCCTGCTCTGCTCTATCCATATCTTGCACTAGAATGGAGGAGAAAATTCTTCACAAGTAGTCTTCACAAGTCTTTCCCCCCCAGCCAAGACGGGGTAAGAAAAATAGGAATAGAATGGAATGGAATGGAATGGAATGGAATAGAATAGAATAGAATAGAATAGAATAGAATAGAATAGAATAGAACAGAATACAATACCATACAGTACAATACAATACAATATTTCAATTGGAAGGAACCTGCAACAATCATCTAGTCCAACTGCCTGACCACTTCAGAGCTGACAAAAAGCTAAAGTATATATTTAAGAACATTGTCCAAGTACCTCTTGAACACTGACGGTAATGGGGCATCAACCACCTCTCTAGGAAAACTGTTTTGGTGTTTGACCACCCTCTTGATTTCCTAATATCTAAGACCTCCTCTAATGCAACTTTGAACTATTCACATGCACCCCTTCACTGCATAACAGGGAGAAGAAATCAGCACTCGTTCCTACCCCTACTCAGGTATCTGTAGAGATCAGTGAGGTCTCCCTCCATCCTCCTTTTCTCCAAAATAGACAAGACCAAAGTTCTCAGCCACTAGTCAGTAGACATTCCTTCCATCCCTTTCACCAGCTTGGTTCCCTTCCTCTGGACACATTCAAAGACCTTCACATCCTTCCTAAGTACTCAAGGTGAGACCACACCAACTCTGCAGGATAATCTCCTCTTTTGACGGGGCGATGATGTTTGTTGCAGCCCAGGACATGAGCTGCCCTCTGGACTGCCAGGGTACACACTGCTGACTGACATTGAGCTGCTGCCGACCAGCACTCCCAGGTCCCTTTCAGCAGGGTTGCTTTCCAGTTGCATGTCTTCCAATCTGTACTTGACTGGGGTGTTATTCCATCCAGACACAAGCATAAGTGAAGTTCTAAAAGTTCACAGGCAGTGAAAGATCTTCAAAATCGTACATATTCTCTTCCCAAATTCCAGCAATCCATACTTAGCTTTCAAAGCGCTCAGCAGCAGGACAGCAATTTCATCTGCCACCGGTTGTCTTAATGTTGAAACAAGCAGTCATTTCCCTTGCTGTGTTAGACACGTGCACTTCTGACAATTCCAGTGTCTGTGTTTTGGGGTTTTTGATCACACATCAGTTTAGGCAACACCAGGACTGCTGGCAACAGATGAGGTACACTGTCTCAAAAGGGAAAAAAGATCTTTACTCAGGACTTACCAGAGATGATTTTGCACTTTTGCAGTGAGGGCTTTATACTAGATTTGAAGAGGAAGGGGATGAAAATCAAGACCAGACTGTCCCCCCGTGCCAAACAGGGAAGAAGACTTTCCTGGTTGAAAAGACAGTTGTGTCTGGAATTCAGGAAAAAAGTGAACATTTATGAGATTTGGAAGAATGAGCAGCCCACTCAGGAGGACTGCAAGGATGTCATGAGATTATGCAGAGAGAATATCTGAGGGGCCAAAACTCAACTAGACTTTCATCTGGCTACTGCCATTGTAGACAGCAAAAATGTTTTTACAAATATATCAACAACAACAGGAGGGCCAAGGAGAATGTCCATTCTTTACTGAATGCAGGGGAAAATAGAGCGGCAAAGGATGAGGAAGAACCTGAAGGACTTACCGACTTTTTTGCCTCAGTGTTTAGTAACAACACTGAGTTGTCCTCAGGGTACCCAGCCCCCTGGACTGGAAGACAGAGCTGAGGAGCAGAGTGAAGTCCCCTTAATCCAGGAGGAAATAGTGGCCTGCTGTTCCACATAAACTTGTACAAGTCTATGAGGCCAGATGAAATCCATCCAAGGATACTGAGGGAGCTGGCAGAAGAGCTCACCAAGCCACTCTCCTTCATTTATCAGCAGCCCTGGCTAACTGGGGAGGTCACATATGTCTGGAGGTTAGCAAATGTGATACCCATCTACAAGAAGAGCCAGATGTAGAATCCAGAGAACTACAGGTCATTCAGCCTGACCTCTGTCCTGGCAAAGATCATGGAGCAGATTGTCTTGAGTACGATCACACATCATGTGCAGAATAACCAGGATATCAGGCCCAGCCAGTATGGGTTTATAAAAAGCTTGACTAACCTCATCTCCTTCTATGACAAGGTGAGCTGACAAGGTTGTGAATGCTGTCTCTTTGGATCTTAGTAAAGTTTTTGATTGTCTTCCACAACATTCTCCTGGAGAAACTGGCTGTTCCCATCTTGGTTGGGTGTAGTCTTCAACGGGTTAAAAATGGCCTGGATGGTCGACTCCAAAGAACAGTGATGTATGGTGTTACATCCAGTCGGCGGCCGGTCATGAGTGGGCTTCCCCAGGACTCAGCACTGGGGCCACTTCTCTCTAATATCTTTATCTATGACCTGGATGAGGGGATCAAGTGCACCCTCAACAAGTTTAGAGGTGACGTCAGGCTGGGTGGGAATGTTGACCTGTTGGAGGGCAGCAAGACTAGAGAGGAATTTGGACAGGCTGGATTGACAAGGCAAAATCAATGGTATGAGGCTGAACAAAATGCCCGATCCTGCACTTTGGCTGTAAAACCCCATGCAGTACTACAGGCTGGGGGAAGACTGGCTAGAAAGGTACCCAGTGGAAAAAGACCTGGGCGTGCTTGCTGACATCTAACTGAACATGAGCCAGAGTGTGCCCAAGTGGCCAAGAAGGCCAATGACATCCTGGCTTGTGACAAAAGTAGTGTGCTTAGCAGGACCAGGGCAGTGATCTTCCCTCTGTAAGTGGACCAAGTGCAGCCACACCTTGAACCCTGTGCTTGGTTCTGGGCCCCTCACTACAAGAAAGACGTTGAGGTACTGACGCATGTCCAGAGAAGGGCAACAGACCTGGTGAAGGATCTGGAGCACAGGTCTGAGAAGTGGCTGAGGCAGCTGGTGTTGTCTAGCTGGAGGAAAGGAGGCTCATAGAAGACTCTCTACAGCTACCTGAAAAGAGGTTGTAGTGAGGTGGAAGTTGGTGTCTTCTCCCAAGTAACTAAAAACAGGACAAGATGAAATGGTTTCAAATTGTGACAGGGAAGGTTTAGAGTGGATATAAGGAAAAAAATTCTTCATGGAAAGGGTGGTCAGGCATTGGAACAGGCTGTCCAAAGAAATGGTGGAATAAACACCCTCTGAAGTGGTCAAAACATCTGTGGATGTGTCACTTGGGGATGTGGTCTAGTGATGAACATGGCAGTGATGGGTTAAAAGGTCTACTTTATGATCTTAAAGGTCTTTTCCAACATTAATAATTCTATGACTCTGTGTAACAGGCCTATGGGAAAATTCTATGGGCTATGGAATAAATCAATACTTAGTAGATTAGGATGCCTTCATTAATGACCTTGCTTGAAAATCTGCCCTTTTATGTAGTAATATTGTCTGAAAAAAGTTTAACTAAATTTCACTGAAATCAAAACCAATAAATTTCCCATAACCTTACCAATTAGATCAAAATCCTAAAACTTCCAAAGTGACAGAAAGAAAATCATAACTGTGTCAGTGAAATTTAGAATTTTGTCACTCTGTTCAACTAAATTTTGTAGAAACCTTTCCAATATATTCAACAGATACAAACCAAAATTAAAATTGGAGATCTCATTATATTATACAAATATATATATATTCAATTTCCTCACAAATATCCAACTACCTATGTTAGCACATTCCTAAATGCCCACTTTATGGTAGAAACAGAATACTAGATTATAAGAACCCAAATGAACAGATTATTCCGATTTGAAATACTCAGGTTCAGAGAGCTTCACTGATCACCTTAGTTTTATCCTTTCCTTTTTAGTTCTGTTTTCATCACCAAGTCTGTCACTTTCAATTTTCCTAGTGGTAGCCACCTGTAATTCCCTCCTGAATTTGCTTATGTTCTCTTAGTTCCTTTCTAGTTTTCTTGGTACCTTCTCAAGACATGAGAATGCAACAAATGGATAGAGAGAAGCAGAAACCTTTTTGTAAAAGCAAAAAATGGGAAAAAATTCTCTTTTGATCATTTATGTTGAACATACATTTTAAGAATGACAGATGGAAAGTATTCTTTCAATTTAGTCAAAGCAGAATATCTTTATTTTATTGAAATTCCTTTGTGACTTAATTTTTAAATAAAATTGCATCTATACTGAGAAACTGGTGATGTTTTGTGGATTAAAATGATACTTTACAGTGAAAGGAAATTGTCTTAGAAGTTTTGCACTGACTTACTCATGTAAAAATAACTTGTAAGAAAGAAAAATACTTTAAATATTTCCTTGTTTGTGTTTTATATACCATTCTTTAACTTTTAGAACTTTCATCTCAAAACCATGTTAATTACACATTGTTAATCGATGTAGTGCTTATGTATAAAAGATAGTAAGTTTGAGTGTTGATATTTATAGACTTTGTGTTGTTCTAGCACAATGAAATATTTACCTGTTCCCATAGATCAGTGCAAAAAAAGAATTAATCTTCATCACAGAAAGATTATTTTGGCATATGGATATTCTTGGGTTAATATCATATTTAAGTAAAGTAGATTTTCAACTCCTCTGATATTTTACCCCGAATATGGTTAAACAAATTTATCCTCTAAGAGAAGTAATATTCCTCTAGTCTTTGTCACTATGATAAGCTGCCCAAATTCCTGATTCATCCTGTACTTGTTTTGATTTGAATTCTAGTTATTTTAAAGTCAATGGTCAGAATTATGCACAGCATATCAGAGGATGTTTTACTGAACCCACGTTTAATTGTACTAGTATTTCTGTCTATTGAGAAAAGATTATTATCAGCCATAATATATTGGCACTTCACATCATTCAGCAATGAACTGCAAAACTCTCTCTTCTGTGGCCATTTCTACTTGTAAACTTCTTAGATTAACACTGGTCTCTGTAATTACATCAATGTATAACACAGCATCTTCTGCTGTCAGCTTTAAAATTTATTTTGATTACTGTAGTTTTCAGAAAGCAGACATTCTTGAATGCTATTTTAACATTCTCCCTGTTAAGAATATCCACAATTTTCTATTTGTGTCACAACACTTCTGAAAAATTTGTTTACTACTTAAATACAAAAAAAATCCGTTATCTATCCAATGCTGAAGTTAATGTCAAAGTTGTTCTCCTTTTAGTTAATTGGATACTTTTTTCACAATCTTTTTACTAATTTCCTCTTATCTATTTCCACTGATTCACCTTGTGGTGCTGTACCTGGTGCTTTTGACCAGATAGGAGAGAAATACATTTGTTTTGTCTACAAAAATCATTAGGCTTGTTTAAAAAGAACAAACCAAGCATCACCTCCCCCCTGCCAAAGAAAACAACAAATTAGAAGTTAGTTTGAAATTATCTGCATTTCCATTTAATCTCATCTCAACTATACTTTCCCTCTAGATTAGTTCAGAAGTAACACTCACTCTTGGCCAAGCATCAACTTTTTGTTCTCACTCTTGCCAGTGTAGATTTTCACCTAGCAACTAGTGGTGCTATTTGCAGCCATCATATGAATCATACTTTTGCAATTTCAATATAAAACTCTCACCCATTGTACAAAAAAAAAAATCCTATAATTAGAGTTATCTGGAACTTTAGGGTTATACAAAGTTTAACTACAGCTTTAGACAGAACAGATAAAGTGTTTCAAGAACGTATATCCTTATTTAGTGATGGAAGGTCTAAATGACTGCTTTTAGCCTGGTATGACCTGCAGTAACTATAAAATTATTGCTTAGTCAAGCAGGGAGATAACTGCTAGGAATTGAGCCACTGAGACATTTTTGGATAACAGAAGATGTAATCTCTTGTCAGTGTGGTTCACTAAAATGTCAAGTTTAAGAATAATTCCACCAAAATGTCAGATTTAAGAATAATTCTAAGTGGTGAGAATTTGTTACAAAATAAACTTTGACCGTCTTTAAAGCCTATTTGTCTTGTTATGTTCATCACCTTGTGCTGAATCATGCTAAACATAAAGAATGGCAAGACTGTTAATGTACTCAGCAAAGCCTTAAAGAAAAACAAACCAAAACAGCAACAAACCCCAAACCAACCAAACCACGACCAGTCTAATTCCTATCCTTACTGTTAAAAAATACCAATATTTAAACAAACAGTCCTTAGAAATACCTCTTTCATAACAAGCTCAAGCTGGGGCTGGTTTTTCAAGCTCAGTTTTTTGATAACTAAGTCCATTTAAAAAGTAAAACACTATGAAGACACAATTTATTAAAACTGACAAAAGACATACAAGACTGGTGATGACGCTAGGAGTGGGACCAACAGTGGCATATCTAGTCTAAGACTTTTCCTCAGCAATGCCTTATAGCAGATAACTCATGGGAAGATGCAAGACATTATCACAGTCCTCCCCCAAAGTATTTAAATCATCCTGTCCTTCCTCTGACCTCTCCCAGTGGTCTTTTTTTGTCTAGTGAGATGATCGCTCTGTCCTATCCAACACCTGTGGGATTTACTCATTTTTAATGCCATGACTTGGATGTTTGCTTCTTCACTCACTCCTCTGTCCAATTTTTTTAAAGCCCTACAATATGTCAGCTGGTCTGAAATTTTGTGCAATGAGTTTTTCAGGCTCCTTTTGTGTTTCAGGAAAACATGCTGTATAGTTCAGGAAAATATCACTCTTTTATTTACTTTAAATCAGATACTTTTAAAGTAGATTAAATGTAATTCCATTTTTGTGAGGGAGTCGGAAAGCAGCTGTGTGTTGCTTAGTTGCCTGTGAGAGTCAATTTATATGCAGGGAGTATATGTGATCTCTCTTCTAAGCAGAATAGTTTTTTAAAAAAGGAAGATTTTGTGTATTTAGTTATCTTTGTTCACTCTTAGGCAATGCTGAATTTTCTTCTCTCTTTCATTAAATAGAAATGTTCTTAGGCAGTTTTAAACAACAAATGCCAGTAGCCCTTCCACCGAGAGCTGAATTTTCCTAGTTGTAGAAAATTTTCTCTGGAACAAAAGAAAGGACACAGTTAACTGACTATTCTCTCAGTAACAGTGATGGCTTTGAAAAAAATATCAGTGTTCTTACTTACCTGGGATCATTCTTGTATCTAGCTCGGGACTTTGTGCAGCACACCTGCGAAGGCATGAGGGAGGAAAAGGAAGCAACAAGGATCACAGATGTCTCTACACTGACAAGAGTTGTACTTTGTCTCCTGTCTGGCTATGTATTATCCCAGAAATTCAGTCTCTTAGCCTAGGTACAAATAATTGCTGAGGTTGCCAACAAATGAAAGAAACTGGGTTTGTGACGGAACTAGGCTTACTGTCTCTTAAATGTATGAAAAAGACAATTGTCGTCTCACTAGCAGGACACTAAACTAGCCTTAAAGTGGGGCATTGGCAAGAGAACATTCTTATCCCTCTCTAGCCAGAAATAACTGGGCCTTTAACCTCGACTGATGTAATGGAACTGACGTTTGCTCAAGTGCAAAACTCAGAAGTGCCCGTTACATTTTTTGGTATAACAAACTTATTTTACCTGTTCCTCTAAAAGGATGCTAATTTTTCTTTTTCTGCTGAGGTTTCGATTTTGCTTATGAGACATCGTTTCCACAGTGGCAAAAGATTCCTGAATTTTTCCTCAGGTCTGTGATGTGGTCCCAAGTAGCTATAATTTATTTCTATTATATTTACAGTGAAAATTTTACATGATGTTTTTCTTATAAACAAAATTTTAATTACCCTAATGAACTCTCTGAATTAACTCTCTGAGGTTAAACTGACAACTGTCATTTACCATATTACAGTGTTTTGCTTGGTGCACAAAGAAATGAGAAACATATTACATGGGAGTAGATTAGAATGCAAAGACTGACCTGCCTCATTGAGGGTCGCAAAATAAGCCTCCTCAATATATTAAAATGACTGCGGCAATTTTGCCTCTTGCTTTGCGTAAAAATGTGCTTTTTTTCTATTTGATCTTTTTTTTCTCCATTCAATAGATTTTGTTACCTTTTTGATTGAAGAAAACCTCAGTTTCAGAACAAAGTCACAAGTTTTATCTCTTAGAGAATATTAATGCAAATAATCAACAGTTTTTCTCGTCACAAATAAACACCTCCCTTTGAAATTCCCTTGAAGTAAGCTAACCTGAATGTATGCTTTTGGAAATTGTTGACCATGTAAGATAGAACAGATATAATATGCCAAAACATTAGTACTGTGCCACTGTAACTTTTTATTATTATTATTTCCTGGTTCCTTAGGTAACTCAAATCTGCTCAAGATGCATAAGAAAAGACAGCAAATGATCCTGTGCAGATACCTGGAAGGTACACATCATCTTCTAAGATTATTAAGTGTTATCTAAAGCAAATTCTAAAGTGAAGAAAGCTCCTCTAAATGTACACTGGTGGCATTAAGAGTAGAATTTGGTTTCACTGTTATGTAACACATTTCAGGTGGCATCTGGATGTATTGCCTTGGCACATCTCAAGTGTTCATGCTCAGTACCTAGCATATTGTCAGCTGCACAGCAGTCATCTATATTATTTATAGTTGTCACAGAAGTGAATAATTTGTATATTCACCATCTTTCCTAATCTCACACTCCATACATCCCTCTCTCAAAACAATGATGTTGCTATTCTATCATCTTAAATAAAAGCATAACTTTCTTCTTTTAATACTGCCTAATTTTATTTGATTGGGTTTTTTTCAGTTAATTCACTGAGAAATGGTGTAAAGTCACAGAATTGTTTAGGTTGGAAAAGACTTTTAAGATAATTAAATTCAAGTGTAAACCAGCACTTCCAAGTCCATTACTAAACCATGACACTAAGAGTCACATCTACATGTCTATTCAAAAATCTCCAGGGTGGTGACTCATCCATTTCCCAGGGCACTCTTTCTAGTAAATCCTCAGCTGCCATTTTCTAATGTTGCTTATCATTGCAAATTAAAGCATAGGCTGCTCGGGCATTTGTTTTCAAATAGGCTTAAATTGCGGTAGAACATGTAAAGTGATTTCAAATTATTGGAGGACTTCAAATTTTATGGGCACTTCAGTATGGAATTTAGAGCACTCCAATAATTTTTAATCGCTCTGTCTTGCACAAAGCAATTTAAATTTATTGGAAGTGAAATTTGGCAGTGATCGGAGTTCTGGGCATCTCAGCATACATTGGTTTAAAATTAAAAGAGCACTTTAAATTTTTATAAGCTCTTCATTCAAAGATTGGGGCTCTGGCCTGGGATGGTGTAATTTAAAGCTGGTAAAGGTTTTCCCACTTGAACTCAAAAAAAAAAAAAAATAGGCCTCTTTTCAGAATAATTTTATTTTGCTTAACAAGAGATCCAAAATACAATTTAGACAGAAAAGTAAAAAAAAAAGCAAACAAGGTACAATCTTTTTAAAGCCATCTCATCCCATTCGTTTCAGAGAAAGCTGTTGGTCAACTAGAGAAATCAAAACCCAAAGAAACTCAAGCAAAAGTATAACCAAAATATAGACAAAATGATGCTACATAAACAAGCCCCAGCTATCCTTTTTCCTCTCCCTTTTTATATAGACCTAGTCTAGAAGAGTATTGTGGACCTCAAGAACAGGAGCAGATTTTTAGCTCTGCTGAAAGAAGTTTAGCACATTACAGGCATTGACAGCTGTGCAACCCTCCATGTACGTGCAACCCTCCATGTACCTACAACGATCCATGTGAGCACAAAGTGAAATAAATGCTTTCAGGACAGTGTTCTGTACAGGTCGAGGTGCCCCGGTGGTGGCGGCAGCGCTGGGGCTGTGCCGGGGCTGCCCGGGCCGGCCCCAGGCGCTGCCAGCGGCTGCAGCGGCCCCAGCGCAGGGCACGGCTGAGCCCCTCAGCCACGGGCGGGCGGGCGAGAGCCCCGGGGAAAGCCTGGGCAAGGGAGGGCAAAACGCTGCCCGGCAGCCGGGGCTGAGCCAGGGGAACCGTGCGGGAAACAGCCCTGCCAGCCCCGAGGGGACAGCGGGAGCAGGGACGGAGGCGAGGGAGACCCGGCAGGGATGGCCCAGGGAGAGACCCCGGCGGGGCAGAGGCTTCCTTGTGGACCCTGGGAATGTTCCAGTCTGGAGGAGTCAAAAGTGTGAGGAGAAGGAAGGAGCCTCAAAGAGGAGATGTTATACACTGACCACAGTCCCCCATTCTTCATCCCTCTTGCACAGCTCAGGAATGAAGGAGATAAGTTGAAGAAGGAAGAGGGAAGCAGCAAGGGCAGGGGGCATGCGGAGAGAGAAATTTTTTCATATCTGCCTTTGCATCTCACCATTCAACTTTCTTTTAATTGTCAATAAATTAGTTTTCCAGAAGTCTAATATGTTTTGCCTGTGATGATAATTGGTAAGGCATCCCCCTGTCTTTATCTCAACCCACAAGTTTTTTAAGTCCTGTTCTTTCTTGTTTTCCACCCCATCCCTTCGAGGCTGGATGTGGGGTGGGTAGCTGAACAGATGGATGAAAGTTTGGCTGTTGGCCAAAGCTAAATCACAAAAGCTGGCTGGTCTAAAGCTACTTCAAAGACTTTTCAGTAAAACAGTTTTACAAATCTGAACTCCAAGGGTAATCCCAAATACTCTAGTACAGAGAGTACTAATTAGTTCAATTGCTTTATCTAAATTAGAGAACTACGCCTTAACAGCTACAAGGGTTTATACTACGGAGAAACCCTCTCCCCATTTCTGAAGGCAAGTGTAGTTTTTTTTCTTCCGGGGCTTGGAAATGCACGTTACAGTTTTAGGCCATTTATTAAGACAGCACAGTGAGAATAAAAAACTCTACTCAAATTTTCTCTTTAGTTCTATTACCCTAGATGAAATGTGATGGCAGAACACTTAAAAACTATTCAGGAAAAATCTATGAAGTCAACCTCTTGGCACAAATAAATTATCGCTTCATTATGTGTTTTTTATAGGATGCCATTTCAACAGAGTGAGGTCCATGGATTTGATACAGATTTTTTAATTATTTTTTTCTCTTTCTCTTCTAATAGAAGTCAGCCTCAATGCATATTGTCAATGTATATTGTCAAGAGTCATGAATAAACTACCTGGAAGGATGCCATGCATATGTTTGATTAGAAGCAAATACGATGCTACTAGACATTATTGGGTTCCACAAGACTAACTTCTGGTAACTGAACATTCACAGTCTGGCAGGCACCTTCACAAATGAATCCAGAATGGTTGTTCACGGTAATTTGCTTCCAGTGCTATTCTTGGTAATTTAATTGTAAATGAAACAATTTTACTGTAAACAGATGCAAGATTCACTCACTCTGCTTCCCTGGGAGGCTGCAAAGGTAAAATTAATAATTTTTAACATCTCCTTTAACAACAATTCCATACCTACCTACAGATAAACTTTATATCTTCACATAATGATAGCTTTGGTTACTTAGAACCACATAGTAGCTCAGGTTGAAGGGGGCATCTAAAGATTGTCTAGTGCAACCCCCCGCCCAAGAAGTGTCAGCTACAGCAGGCTGACCGGGACTGTGTCCAGTTGAGTTTGGAGTCAATTCAAAACAGGCTGTCGACCTGTATAAAAGTTGGCAAGGGATCCTCAACTGACTTAAGGGTGGGTAAAAAAAGCATTACCATGATTCATCATTACCATGAATCTCACTTACATCTTTGCCACTACATTGCCATCCACGTCTGAGTCATCTGTGCTGATCACTGGTGCCCCCAGTATGAATGACAACAGCCCAGTTCTCCACTGCCTTGTAAGTGAGTGTATGGATGAACCTCAGTCCCTCAGGACTGGGGTGTTGTGATAGAAATCCAGGATTATCCACAAGATGATAATAAAGTGTCTTCCATTTCCATCTAGGACCTCACAAGCATGTGAGCTCCTAGGTTTTGCTGGAGTCATGGGCTCAACACCAATAGAAAGTTGCTTCAGCCTGACAAGTTGGCCTACATGTATCCTTAGTCGAAACTGATCCTTTTCATTTCATAGGGAGTCATCAGCTTTGGGGGTTTTCCAGAGCAGAATGCTCTGATTTTGGAGCTCCCATAACTTCTCCACTGGTTATTGATGGTAAGAATTGCTAGTGCTAGATGTATGTCCCAATTGGGTCAGGAGACATCAGCAAGACTTTTAATCAGGCCATTAGTCTGCTCAATAATCCCATTGTCTTGGGGCTTCTATGGCAAATGGAAAACCCAATTAATCCCTGCCTTTCAAACCCAATCTTGAATCACTGTGGCAGAAAAGGATCAGATATGCTGGTTGACAGCTGCCTGAACACAAGCCAGAGTGTGCCCAGGAGGCCAAGAAGGCTGATGATATCCTGGCCTGTATCAGAAATAGTGTGGCCAGCAGGAGTAGGACAGTGATCATCCCCCTGTACTCAGCACTGGTGAGGTGACCAACTCAGTAAAGTGTTCTGTTTTGGGAAGAGGGACATTGAGGTTCTGGAGTGTATCCAGAGAAGGGCAATGGAGCTCGTGAAGGGTTTGGAGCACAGGTCTAATGAGGAGAGGCTGAAAGAACTGGGGTTGTTTAGCCTGGAGAAAAGGAGTCTCAGGAGTGACCTTACTCCTCTACAGCTACCTGAAAAGCGGTTGTATGTAGCCACGTGAGAGTCAGTCTCTTCTTCCAGGTAACAGGTGACAGGACAAAAGGAAATGGCTTCAAGTTACACCAGGGGAAGTCTAGATTGGATATTAGGAGTAATTTCTTCACCGAAAGGATTTGCAAGCACTGGAACAGGCTGCCTGGATAAGGGATTGAGTCATTATCCTGGGAGGTAGATGTGTCACCTAGGGACATAGTTTAGTGGTGGACTTGGCTGGGCTGATGATTTGATTTGATGACCTTAGAGGTCTTTTCCAGTCTTAATGATTATATGATTCAAAATGTCTCTTAAAAACTGGCTGTCATGGGGCACTGACCATCTCTCTAGGAAGCCTGTTGCAGTGTTTGACTACCTTTTCTGTAAAGAAATACTTCCTAATGCCAAGTCTGAAACTCTCCTGTTGCATCTTTGAAGAATTCCCACATAAGATTCCTGTCACAAGATATTAGGGAGAAGATGTCAGCACCTCCCCATCTCCTGCCCCTCCTCAGGAAGGTATAGAGAGCAATGAGGTCACCCTTCAGCCTCCTTTTCTCAAAACTAGACCAGCCCAAAGTCCTCAGCCACTCCTCACAGGATATTCCTTCCATCCCTTTCACCAGTTTTGTTGCCCTGCTCTGGATGTGTTCAAGGACCTTAATATTCTTTGTAGATGTGCCTTCTAAGATAGAAGAAGTGTCAATCACATGGTTCAGGAAGCAACAATTTAAAAGTGTGGGAATTTATATTAGGCTAAAGCCGAGCAACTACTTCTTTCTTCTACTGAATAGCAATGGTGGATTTTTTTAATTACTGAAAAACTCTTAAGTATTTGTCCTTAATATGTATTAATTCTTACAGTTTAGCCATGCCTTCCTGGTCCCATTTTTCCTACTGAAGAAAGTTTTGTTCCATTCAGTAACAACAACAAAAAATACTTACAGGATATCCTATTCAGATTTATGAATGATAACAAGTGAATAGTGGGTGAGCAGTGAAAAATCCAATTTGGGCATGAACTCCAAGTGTTAGAGTCACAAAGAAAAAGAGAAAAGATATTAGCTATTAAACAAGTCACAAAAGCACAACAAAGTTACCTGATTCTTCACAAGAAAGTTTTTTCCCCGTCTGTTCTCTGGATGACTGAACTCATTTATTCTTGACTTCACCATTTGTCAAACCTTTCTTTTTAGAATCTACCAGCTTTATCTTCAGTCAGACATGAGGAATATCAGCTCTGGATATTTTCTGATCACATGAACCTGGGAATTTAGTCTACTTGGACTGCATTTATGCATTTTTATCAAATTAATTACAGCACAGAGTGCAGTGACTATATTGTTTGATACAATGGCTGGGTTGCAAAGTGTCATACTCAACTTCAATTGTGCATCCCATAATACACTGCAGATATATTAATGTGCAACTCCTTTAGGCAGCAAGCCAGCACTTCCAAGGTCAGTTATTACCCAAGTAAAAGTATGAGACCATGATCAAGATGTCTTATCACTAATACGTAACTACCACAGAATGCCACAACATTTCCCCTTTCCCTGCATGACATTTGTAGACTATGTAATGAAGCAGACTGAATCCAGTTAGCAAGTCTAAAGCTCTTATCTAGCGCAGACTGGTGATGTAGATTCATTTAAGTTCCCTTCACTGGGAACAATATCATTGTGACCTGAGTTCAGAAAGGTGAGGTACAGAGAAGGAATAGTAGGGGAACCTGGTTGCCACCACTGATTACCTGATTTGTGTCAGAAGCAGGTGAGTCAGCACAGTGCATCTGTTGACTCCCATCCTTTGTGGTGGATGAGGCTCTGAAAGGAGGGAATGGGTGGCAGTGGATTATAGAACACATACGGGCAAACCAAAGGCAAGAAGGTGAAAAAAGCAGCTTGCATGAAGGTCTGTGTCAAACTCCCCTTGTGTTTGGCTGTGAAGTTGCCTGGCTACAATAAATCACTCTGTAATGAAAGGGGTGACTTTGCGCCCTGACCCTTTTGCGTCCATGTAGATCCAACATAGATTCAATATCAACTCTTCTCAGGTTTTCCTATATATGCTTTATCTATGTAGCAAGCTATAGAGTGAACCTTGCCACAGAACTCTAATCACACTTTCACAAACTCATATTAAAACCTGTTTTTTGCTGATACTTTTGATGATGATCCCTCAAATAGCTCAAATCACTCATTCGAAACAAGGATAGGGAATGGGGGTAGCAGTCAGTTCATAATGTTTTGTCTCTGCTGCTCCTTCCTCCCCACACTCTTCCCCTGCTCCAGCACAGCATCCCACCCTTGCAAGACAGTTCTCCATGAACTTCTACAGTGTGGGCCCTTCCCACAAATTTCAATTTTCCAAGTGCTCCAGTGTGAGTCTTTTTTACAGAGTACTGTTCTTCAGGAATGGGCTGTCCCAGCATGGGTCCTGCCAGAAAACCTACTCCATTGAGACATGTCTGTGAGCTATTGCTTTCTTCAGGGCACATCCACCTACTCCATTGAGACATGTCTGTGAGCTATTGCTTTCTTCAGGGCACATCCACCTACTCCAGCATGGGATCCTCCACCAGGCTGCAGGTGGATCTCTGCACCATCATAGTCCTCTGTGGGCTGCAGGGGCACAGCTTCCTCACCATTGTCTTCACCATGGTCTGCAGGGAAATCTCAGATCTGGTGTCTGGAGAACTCCCCTCCCCCTCCTTCTGCACTGACCACTGTCTGCAGGGCTCTTTCTCTCACATGCTTTCACTCTCTCAGCCGCTGTTGAAAAACATTTTTACCCATTCTTGGATATTGTATCAGGAGGGTGCTAACAATGTCCCCATTTGGCTCAGCTTTGGCCAGAGAGGAGGCTCTCTTGAATCCTGCTGGGAATGGCTATTTCACAGAATCACAGAATATTCTGAGTTGGAAGGGCTACATAAGGATCATCGAGTCCAGCTCTGAAGTGAATGTCACATATGGGGAATCTGTCCAACATGAGGGCAGCTTCTTCTTTCACAGAAGCCACTCTTGCATCCCCTTGCCCCCAAAACCTTGCCAGATAAACCAAAGACAGTAAGGAGCAACAACAACAAAAAAAAGATCTTAAGTGAAATATGGACAGACCAATTGGAAACATCATTAGAACTACAGAGACAAGCAATAGAAAATCTGGCAGAACAAATGACAAGTTAAAATTATGCTGAACTTTTTTTTTAACAAATTTAAAATGACAAGTCAAACATATGCTATGTCAGAAATATACATACTGTTGCTCAAGGGGGTTTTTTTTTGCCTCCAGTACTGTGCTCCTTCATAGTAATTTTGTTGTCACAATTGACTGTGAATTTCTTTTTAAAAATAAAATACAGCCACAAAACCACTTTCTATAATCCTGTACCTTTTCTCTGTGTTTCTTTCATATTCCCCCATCATTTACACTTATTCCATCAGGGCCTTTTTCTGCCAATATTTTCATACTGAAAATCTTTCTTGGACATATTTATACCATCTATTTTAACCTTCTGATTTTTTGGTAGATTTCATACCACAGGATAAAATAATTCACCATTAGTTGTCTATGTATCTTACTAATTCACCACTCTGTCAACACCTACACTGATGGGACGTCTGCAATGTTCCAAGCTGTAACAGTCTTTAGTACTGTACTGTTCCTGAAAGACATTGTAGATTAACTTGAGCAAATATTATATGTTTTGGAAATGGTGTTGAAGGTGGATATGGAACTGAAGGTGGAAATGCCTCATTTACTTGTACTGGAAGCTTAATCCTGTTTCTAGATGAATGTAAATGAACAGCCTACTTACTTTTCAAGACACTCTACTTACTTTCCATTGATCTGTTTTACAGCAAAACTACAGAATAACATCTTTCACAATTTTAGCTGGTTTTGTTTCCACCATGCATTCACTGGGAATTTTCTTTTCCAGAACAAATGGTTGAAGACGCTGCTTAAGTATGACCTTCAAAGTTTAAAATTGGCCTTCTTCTGCAAGAGTTATCGTTATATCAGTGGTTATTAAATGACTCCACAAATCCTTGCAGATATATTTGCAACAAAATTTATATGCCACTTCTCCTATGTGACTACTTTATGAATTTTACACTTTGATTGTACATGCTCATAAAGCGCTGACTACATAGATTTTAGGTTATTTAATAGACGTTAGGTTTCTGAGGAACAGGAGAAGATCTGTTCTATAATATATTCTCTCTCTGCCTCAGACAATCTAATTTTGCTTTTGCTTTTTAAACCTTGCTCACCTCCCAGCTGATTATTCTGCACATTTATTAAGTTACATGGGGGAAAAAAAAAAAAACAAACAAAAAGCACCACAAAAACTTGCTTCATTCACTTTGAGTTATTTAGATTTTGTTTTTAACAGATGCACTTTAAGAACTTAAGTAAATGTCCTGTTAGCTTGTTTCAATTACTTTAGGGCCATAATTATGTTGTGAAATATTTCCTATCTAGCTTGTATGCCAGCTCTCAGCCTGACAAAATTTAGAACAGTAGAGATACTGCTTAATTAAACTCCATTTTCCAAAATATGGTTCATAATGAAAATACTGACAGGCACTTAAATATAGTTACATTATAGCCAATGAAATGCTAAAGTATATTCATTTAAAAATATTCAATGAAACATGACCTACTGTCAGCTAATTCATGGTTACTGGAAAATCTAATTATGTCAAATAATTGTGTTAAATGCCAAGTTTTACTTGCATAGAATGTATAACCCACCCTCCACATACCCTTCCCCCTTTACCCCAAACTGGGTAGATAATTACAAAGCACAGGATGGCTCAGTTACTTGGAATCAAAATTTCGTGGAAGTTAAGACTGAAAAGAATACATAAACATTAGACACTGAATCCCATGAGATGGATACAAATCAAACACTGAACAGCCCCCCCACACTCCCTCCCACTCATCCTAGCATTTTTAGATGCCTTAATACCTTGGAAAATCTGGAAACAAAAGGGATTTAAGAACAGCTGCACATTGCTTTGCAACATGTACTAGATTTAAATTCCCAAATCTCATTTTTTCAAATATGATTTAAGAGGCCAAATTACTATAGCCTCTATGCAGATCTTTCTTATTTACTGTCACAGAGCCACTCGAAAAGAAAACCGGTAACAGAAAAATAAAAAAATACACAATTCTTCCTCTTGCAAGAAACTCTTCACTAATCTGCCCCCTCGATATATAAAGCAGTCTATTCAGGCATCCCAGGCACATTCACAGACAAAGGTAGAACTGTGTGCTTACAGCTACTACCACCTTACTACTTAGCCTGTGGCATTCTACAACTTGTAATGCATCTCCTCTCTGTAGTTTGGCCATTTTTAACTTGACCATTCAGGTTGAATCCCATTTAATTCCTTCCTTACAAAGGGCAAAGGGTGAAAGGAAAGAGGGTTAAGAGCATCTTTTTTTCACAACTTCAGATGTAAAGCTATCTTTTAATACAAAACCTCAGTTTTAGTAATAAATGTAGTCACCTGTAGTAGTATTTATGGGCAATATAAGACGCTCCTCCCCTCCTCACTGTCTGTCACTGAGATTCCCCCTAAGCTAGGGACTGAAATGACAAATGGTCCAAAAGCTACTCCTGATAAGCCTTATTTTATTAATATTTTCTGGCATGAATCCCTTCTCAGAAAGTTGATAAAATTGGAGCAAAGATAGCTAATACCTGCACTACTGAAAGGTATCTGTCATCAGGTGAAAGCACTTGATCAAACATTATTTTATGACCTAGTCAGAAAAAAATTGAAACTTTTGCTTTATAACTGTCTTCAAAATTCCAGAAGTTTTTCTCCCCTATAGTGAACAGGTACTGAGAAATACCTAAACAACATGAATAGATTTAAGGATTTAGATTTAAGTATCTCTGATATTTCTTATTAGTTTATCCACCAAATCCATTTTTGAATTACAATTTAACCAGTGCAATTGTATCGTTTGAGAATACAACAGAATTATTTTTAAAACTCTGGTTTTACCTTTAACCTGATGTTAGGTTTTCATCATAAAAATACACTGCAGAAATCATACAATACCGTGTTGGGCATTACAGAAATTTTGATGGTTAGAATAGACGTAAGGAGGACAAAGATTAGATGGTCTTGCCTAATTAATAAGGTCAGGAACTAGGAGTAGGAAGAAAGCATCAAAGGTTAACACAGAGGATCAGGGTGGCAAGCGAGAGTCAGAAGATGAGATTACAAGTCTGAAACATTTGTCAGACAGAAAACGACTGTTCTAAAGAAGATTTTTGCTCACATACAATTATGGTCACACTTACAAACTCTGTGGCTAAGATTCCCTTTGTGAGGCTGAGGATATAATGCTGCTGACAACACCTCTATTCCCAGCATGGCTGCAAGAAGAACAACAAGAAGAACAGCTCTGTCAGCTTTGAGTCACAGTTTAATCATCTCTCACATTGTTTAAATTATGTTATTAAAAGCTCTACACTATGTTTAAGATGCAAAATTCACACAGAAATGACACCTGTCTTTCATAGGTTTTCCTATTCTGCCCAGTGGATAGCTGTATTAGTTACAGACTTCAAGTACATAGACTTTCTCCCTCTGCCAAATGATGATAGTGTCTTAGAAGACTTAAACCAATGTATTATGCAGTGTAAAGTTTTCCCTGTTAAGTTGTATTTGATTTCAACACAGAGCAGTGACATGTTAAGTTTAAAAATGTGAAAGAAAATTTGTTACTTTTGATGAAACCTCATGATAAATGAGAATTCTAAAAAAACTCCATCTAAATTGATGATAAGCAATAATAATTGCTAATAAATAAATCTTATTGGTAATAGCTATTATTAATACCAGTAAGATTGTTGTATCTGAGACTATTTCTGTCTGTTTAAAACAGGAAAGAATTCCTGTTGATGTAAGAGGAATTATATTCAGATACAGTTATTTATTATTCCCCAGTGCTAAAAAGCTTCATTTACTGTTTGGAATATTCAGTAATTATTCCAATATATAGTTTCATTTTCACATCACAATGTTTTTCAAAAGTACAATTCAACCCTATGTGACTTTATAGTTTGCATGATTGGTCATATATATTCCATCACAACATTGACAAATACATTCACTTTGCAAAAGTGGAACACAATGTATTTCTGTTTCAGCTAATGTGTTCTTTCTTGAAGTTCAGCTTCTGTATGAAGTAAGACTTAGATGACTGTGCCCTGTCTTCATCTGTCACAGATGACAGGTACTTTTGAATGCATTGCTCGATCTCAACAGGTTTTGACAGAAAAATGTGAAGACAGAGAAATGTGAAGCCCCTATCCTGCTTATGAAAACTGACAGCTGAGTGAAATTGAGAGGCCTAAATTAATTTTGTGGGCTGGAGAAGGCAAGTAGAATTCAGTGCCTAAACCTGGTCATTTTGGAAAGCCATACTGTGAATTAGCTGCCAGCTGCCCAGTCAGAACAGGGGTGCAACCAAACAAGCCACAGCAAATGACTACTTTTACTCAGCCAAATGTGTAAATTATATAAGAAGAGACATCAAAATACTAGGGAAAGGATGGCTTGGCAAAAAATCCTTATGGGGAAAAAAAATCAGTCATTTTAGCTTAACTATTTCTGGAAATATTTTTCTCCATCTTCTTCCCCCTACCAGCCTTTTCTTCCCTCATTCAGCAGCCAAAATTCTGAGAACAGAATTAGCTCCTTTTGTGTTAATTTCTGTACATCATCTTTATATTTTTATATGCAGTACCTATGGTAGATAATGGGAGGAAAAAAAACCTCTGTTTAATTCTTGACCCTGTCCTCAAATGCATCTGTAACTTTTCACAGTGCAGACCTGTGACTAAAAAGACATTACCTCTGTAATCACGTAATGCAGTAGAACTGGTGTGAATAAGACAGGAGACATAATGTTTGCCAACAATGATGTCATAGGAAAAGAATTAGTATGATTTCATTATAGAGTACTCTTCCAGTGGAATATTTGACTTGAGTTTCTTAATGAAGCTTTAATAGGTTTCTGGTTTTAGACTAATAGCTGTGCACTTACAGACACTCAAAAAAAATGATTTAAGCCTTTTATACTGAGACAATATCTAGAGGTGATATGGATTTCTGCCTACTATACCTATGATAGAAAGATGGACCCCTAGGAGCAGAGATCTTAATACAAGAATAAATGAAATATGTGATTCAGCAAGAAACCATCAGTGGAGATGTCAGGTTTGGCACTTTGCATGATATGGCCCAACAGATTGGCTATAATTTTTAAATAGTTTTACCTGTAAGACATGCAACAGAACCAACCCTAGTACTGTGAAGAAATACCTTTCATGAATAGCAAAAATTAATGGAGAAATTCACAGGTAACCAGGCTTGGTTATGGTGAACACCTCTATGGATGTTCTGGCGCCTCGTAAGAACCTGCAGAATTTCTGTTGCTGGGATGTTACAGAGTCTTTCTTTGCTCTATGTGCCTATTTTCACAAAGTATGTATTGAGACTTGCAGGTTTTATTTAAACTTGCTTGAAAGTGGTTAGTGGGTCTAAGTGGTTAAAAAAGACCACTGGAATAAAAAAACAGGGATGAGACATGAGAGACAGTGCTATTACATATGTCTCACACCTTTGAGAAACCACATTAAAGAACTTAATATTGACATTTTAAGGCAATAAATTAAGACATATATGTCTTTACTAAACTGAGATAAAGTACACCTTACTATGTCCTTCAAGTAACACGAAGAGATGATCTCCCAAGGAACATCTTGTGTCCTTTGCTGAATAGCCCCTTCAATTCAGTTTTGTGGCAACAGTTATAAAACATCCTTTGAATATTATCCAGCAAATGTTCAGCTGAGACTCAAAATAAGTGGGAGGAAAGTAATCACGATTATTTCCCTTAACCTTAAAAATCAGTTACGGTGACATATCCCCCATCCCTTCTCTGAGTCAGAGAACTTCTTCTTTAGTGAATCTGTCTCCATAGCAGTAGAACTCTTAGAAAGTACAAACTTCTCATCATCTGCTGCTAAAGGTCTCAGTCCAGTAGCACACTGGTTAGCTTTAAGCACACCCTTAAAGTTTTTGCTGAATAAGAGTGGACCTACATGAACAAATATATTTAGGACATGATCATATGCTTGGGTGACTTCAGCTTTGAATGCAATGCTGTAAAGGTATGAAAAGAGATTGTCTGCCCACATAGTTGAAAGATTAGCCCATCTGAATACTGGCATTGTTAACCCTGGAAAGCTATTTTACATAGGTACCGAGCTAATAATATTCTATATGTGTATCTGCTACATATATGTCTGCATATATGTGTATATATATATATATCTAAACATACAAAGTCATTATACAGTCAGAAATGGAAGAGTTACCAGAGGCTTTGAAGTGTAAGAATAGAAAAGGTAGCTTGATTCAACTTCTACAGATATACCAAAATAGATATGCGGGATATCATTATGAAACAAAGTGATCAAGCTACCATCTGAAAATGTCACCCACAACAAAAATAAATCTGCTCTGCAATTGACTATATTTAGATGAACTATGTAAAATCATAAGCAAAATGCTAAGTAGTCCTTTATAGTATCTTGAGCTGAGATTATTTATAACTCATTAAGAGATTTATGGTAAATGGGTATGTGTTGGTTTTTTTCCTTCCTTAATCATCCTGGTGAAGCAAAGTGCTGTGAAGGTCTTATAGGACCTTCAAGGCCAGAAAAGTCAAGCATATGCATTCATCATAGGATATCTGTATATAGTCTCACACTTTCAGTCTAAAACATTTCACTGCCAAAGTGTTGCAAGTGTAAGTGGAATTCCACAATCTATCTCTTCCGTGCTTACTCAGCTGCCCTTGGTATAAGGTAATTGGTCAGGAAAAATCAATGGGTTCCAGAAGTATCAAGATAGACATAATTAATGTTATAAATAGCTGTTAACACTATACCTGAAATGGTGGCAAAAAGTATTTGTTGATGGGATTTACTGAGATTGTCAAAATCTTTCAATTGTGCTTAGCATTCATTCTTGCAATGGACTAAATCAGTCTTATTGAGCAAGAATAAGTCTGGTTTAATTTAACCAATTGCAACAAGAATACAAGAATGAATTCGTTGTCTAGTTATCAGTATTTTCCTCAACTAACCCTTCCTGTGCTCATAAAAAATAATAAAAAAAACCCACAACCATAGAACAGGCTGAGGTCTTCCTGATCTTTAAACTTATCAAGTCACTCTTTTTTGAAGCTTGT
The DNA here is from genome assembly GCA_013397775.1 of Eulacestoma nigropectus. Lineage (NCBI taxonomy): Eukaryota > Metazoa > Chordata > Aves > Passeriformes > Eulacestoma > Eulacestoma nigropectus. Next base: position 138,469 of record VZTE01004143.1, on the reverse strand, counting down.
TGACCTTAAAGTCCACTAAAGCCAAATATCCTGACATCTTCATGTCCAGTCATTAAATTGGAACTGGATAGAAAACACTTTCCAATCACTGTTGGGCTTCAGTGAAAAATATACAGAGGCATAAGTTGAAGGGTCGTGTGTAGCCTTGCCAGTTCTTACTGCTATTCAGTGACACTCAGAGGCCAACATTTAACCATCTTGCTAACAGAAGATTTTTTTCTTTGTCTACAAAATAAATAATAATGCAAGTCCAGCACTTGTGTTCTTTGTGGATGGAATATAAGCTGTGCAACATTAAACATTATTTAGGCAGCATTTAATATGACTTGTTTAATTTTCTATTTCTCCTCTGTTCAACTTGCATTTATAACTTACTGTGGAGGCATGGAATACATGGCATATAAATGCATCTATTTTACATATATACTTAACCATTGTAATAGAAAATGAAAAACACCAGCATGTTTAAAGTAGAAGTAAGACTTTTAACATTTGGAACTATGCCTCATAAACCCAGTTTACGGGTGTAAAAACTGGTGGTAATAATTTTAAATAGGAGAAGTCTGTGCCCAAATTCACAACTGCAAAACCAGGATTACAGATATGATTCTTGCCTGTTTACTGTCTGCCTGTTTTAATATGACCCAGTTTAGGGTGAAAACCCAGGGAATCTTTTTGTAATTTTTGTTAAGTCAAATAAATCACACTCTAGGCATTTGAAAGGATGGAATGCTTATGCTGAAGACAAAGCAGAAAGAGGTAAGGATAGCAATTTTCTTCTATTTTCCATCAATTCCTTTTGACTTTTTAGATGCTTGCTATCAGAAAAATATTCTGGATTCCAATGGAGTGATCAGACCTCATCTTCAGGTGTGATATGGGAAGAGAAATTCCTGGAGAGAGAAGAATTCAGACAGAAAAGTACTGACTCCCAAATATTACAGTTAATCTTTCAGCCTAGAAGGTCTTTGGAGTATTTTCAGATTCCATTAGCTCTTCCCATTGACAGATTCCAGGGAGAGAGAGTGATGTGGCTTATTCTTCCAAAACTAACAGGGTGCTACTTTCCGTAAGTTTACAAGGTTAATTTAAATATTTTTATCTAGTGTTTTGAGTTGGCACTTGATCTTTGGACACTATGTAAATCTTTTTAATCCTTTTACAGGAAAATTATTCTTTACATCAGCTTTCCACATAAGGAAAGAAAGACTTTCTAGTATCATGACTATTTCTTAGATCCTACCAGACAGCTACACAATTTCCAGCTATTAAGCAAATATGTAACTCAGAACTTTACTGAGGAAGGAGTTGTAGACTTACTGAAAAATTTATTAAATATGTTGTGATGGCAAAAGCAATATTGTCCTCTCGTTTCTTGCCTCCCGGGATGGTTATTGCCTTCTAACAGCTCAGAGTCTTGACAGTGATTATTTTAACTCAGAATTTCTTTCCAGAAGTATTGAACTGGATGTCTATGACAAAATAAACATTTCTTCTGGCTCAACACTTTATAGAAGAAGTCGAGTAAGGAGAAGGGAGAAAACAAATCAACTTGTGAATTTTCATAAGTGCATAAGAACAAAGAAAAATGTTTCAGAGTATGCATATCTGAGCTAAAAATAAAAATAAAAAAAATGAAATAAAATAAACTTGCTTATAAAGTAGAACAACTTTTATCTAGACTTCAAAAAATCCTATTTTAAGCTTTTGCAGTGAATGAGGCAGACCAGGCATGTATGGTGCCCCACCCTTGCAGCATAGAAGATTTGTAGATGCCTGAGATCAAAAGAGAGTCGCAAAAGTCAGAGGGTCCAAAAACTTACAAAGTTTTATTAGGAAATTATACACTTGGCATGGAAATTGTATAAGTTAGTGTCTTATCGTGCAGTATAAAATAAATGACAGCAGATTTGGAATAAGGGGTAGGTTGAAAGAGACAGAGACTGAAGAGAGGCAGAGAGGAAGAAATGAGGAAAAGAAGATCACCACTCCTGGCTCCAGTGTCCATCCAGCAATGGTGAGGTGTGCAAGGCCCTGGGGGCTCTGCCCAGGTTTCATGAGGTTACCTTTTTGTAGAAAATCTTTCTCTGCCCTGGAGCTGTTTCTCATTTTCTATGCAAATTAGTTACCATAAGCAATTCATTCTTCTAAACCTTTCTGGAAATGAGTTGAGGGCTTCAGAGGTTCTTGGTGGTCTTGATCCACCTCTACTGGGTTGGCCTTTGGTAGACAGTCCATGGCCGCTCCTGACCTCATTCCTGCGCTTCAGCTGTACTGTGCAGTGTTTATCTCCAGGAACCAGAACAAGGATGTTTGTCCCAGAAAAATGTTGCCCTATCTCTGTGTAGCCCCCATCATCAGCCACATTATGTTCTTCCTCACAGTGTGGTCTCAGCAACAGCCTTGGCTGGCTTCATGGCTATCCACCTGTCGGTGTTTGACGTACACATCAGCCCTTTACCTTCTGGGTTTCTACATCATGTCAGTCCACGTCCCATATCCAAGTTATTTTCCTATGAAATGTATTTCCAGGAACTCCAGGAGTTATGGAGTGAAACCGAATGTTTTCTGTTGCTTTTGTGGTACTTTGTAAACTGTACTTTAGTACAAAGGAAAAGACATAAATAGTATGTGAGAACTTTTAGTCTAATTCCCTGCCCCACTGAAAGCATGGAAGGACTGCAGATACGATAGTAAATGCCTTTACAAGTAACAACTGTCTTAGCTTGGAGCAGAAGGCAAGTGCCATTGGACTCCAAATCCAGCAATGATTTGCACATGCTGCAGCTTCCAGCAATTCATTGAAGCAATTAATTTCATTCTGAAATAAAATAAACTGTTTATTTAACTGGCACCGTAGAGGCAGATTAAAACAAAAATCTAATCCTGCCTCTGTTGGTAGAAGTTTTACTTAAATAAAATGTTGTCAGTCAAGACATTTCACTGTGTGGGATTAATGCAAATATAAACCCGCATTTGCACCTGGAGCAGTATTATTCTTAATTATTCCTTTGTATACAGCAAGGTCTGTGGTAGCATTTCATTGGATATGCCAGCTCTTAAACTCATTGAATCAAGACAATCCTCCCACTCATTTGCACTTTGACATTTTGATACCAGCTGTTCATTTATGAGAGAAATCACTTGGTAGTATAGCTCTTGTTTCCAAGCATCTCTAACGTACAACATCTTTCTTTAATAACTCAGATTTAGTCATAAATGAACTTCCATATGGTATTAGTGAAATGTCAATAGTCAAGAAATAAAGAATTCTAATGTAGAAGCATCAAGAATTATTTGAATTGAGCATTTCTAAATCCTCACTCTCTGTAGTCGGTGGTTTTAAGAGCATCATTCTTATAACACTAGGCAGAGCACAGACAGGATAATGAAGAGTGGTTGAGCTCTGGCTCCTTCTAGCAAGCTCAGAACTGAACAGATAGCAGACAGAGAATCATTCATGGAGTCAGGAGGAAAGAAGGAGGGAAAGAAGAAATTATTGTTGGTGATTCTGCAGATTTCACCTGTTCTGTTTGGAGAAATGAAGAATGATACAGTCCTGGCAGGCGTGTATGCCTGCGTGTGTGTAAGAAGGATTCAAAACAAGGTAGAAGTACATTTCCAGTATTACATATTCATATATATACTTTCCAATATCTTTCCAAGCATGATGCTCCCATGGGATATTTCCCAGGTTGCTGGTGTCCCAGGGTCTCTTCCAGGAATCACACCCAAAAAAATAAAGGAAAGTTATAAAAATTTTATCGAATTTGAGTATGTTGAATCACTGTTCGGACTTGAACACCTGAAAATGCAGTTAATACTACACAAACTGCCTCTGTCTTGCCAAGAATTAGCACTGAATTCCTTGATCTTACTTCCCTCCTATTCTAGTTCTGTGGCAATATTTTCAAAGTGCATGTAGCACCAAATGATAGACTGTAATGAGATTTTAACATTCTGGCACATAAGAACAGATAAAGTGCTGATGACATGGTAGGTTTTCAAATACTGCCAACACTTTAACAATATTCTCAAGTTAAAAAGGTTCTTAAAGTGTGAGCCACTGCAGGTGCACTCAGTCGAGTCTTTACCACAGACATAATAACCATTCACACCTTTAATCTGAGGCTTACTAAACACCAGGGATATCTTGTGATGCACCATTGGGATGGCCTCAACTCTTCAGTTTGACAAGGTATACTCTTTATCTTGAAGAGTGCCAGGCACCTGAGATTCACACTGGTTTTGCTGGTAGAGAGAAGAAAAAAGGTGCTTGACTCCTTCACACACTGGGTCAGGTTCTGAAAGCTTGTGTTAGCCATTAGAACACAAAAACAAATTCACAAAGATTTGCTATAATTTTAATGAAGGACTTGTTTTGGCCCGTCGGTCTTCCTACTTAGCAAACTTGTACAGTAATCAGCACAAAATTTAGCATTAAATAACCAAAAGTACAAGTAAGCAGAGTACCTGTCTTGTCTAAATCATTAAAAATTATTTCATTTTCCCTTATCCTTTTGGTAAAGGTTTGAGACAGATGAAAAGCCAGACAGTCAGCATGACTCCATTTAAAATGAGATTGGGCAAAATAATCACCTTAGAAGCCTGCCTAGTCCAATGCAAATCAAGACACAATGCTTAAAATTGACTTAAAGATGAAATTAGAATATACTGAGGGGAGCAATAGTGCTAGTTCTTCAATCAAAATTTTAAGTTTTAGGCAGTGGCATAACTTCTGTTATGCAGAAGCCTAGAAAGTCTGAAGGTTTTGGTAGACTATTTTCCTGAGCCACTACTTGCTGTGAGGTTTGCCAAATAAAGTTGGAATCCAGTGAAGCAGTAACAGGCAGGCTTTTCAGGTGCCATTATATTTGAGTAATAATTTTAAATACCAGTAGAGCCTAGATTTTCAGTTGGTATATCTGATGTAGTTCTCTTTCCTCCATCATTCTTTCCAGGTATAACAAGTATGATCAGCAGTTCGTATTTCTTCCATGACCACTAAGCACTGGGGAGCAGAAGCTAGACAAAGTTAAAGAGACTGAACAGAAACAAAGTTAGTGTTACTTGTTTACCCTTTCTAGACTCAGCAGATCCTGATTATATTTGTTCTGAGGTCCTAGCCTTTTCCTGCTGCCAGTTAATGTATTTTTCTGAAATTTAGGCTCCTCTTGGGGTTTCAGTCTGTTCTTTCTGCAGAGCGTAGGGTTTGCTTCAGTCAAAGACAAAATAATGCACTTTACACACTTCTAGAGTAAACTGTAAGTTAAAATACATATCTAGCACTGCAATTTCAGCTAGAAGCTCTGAAATGACAGATACATGCTCCTCTTGGATGCTCTAGGTTGGCCCTGTGGCACTGTGATTTCAGGTTTACAGTGGCCTAAAGGGCTGTCCACCTCCTCTGGAGGTCATCTGGGCCAATCACCCCGCTCAAGGAGGGCCATGTAAAGCAGGTTGCCCAGGGCCATGTCCAAATAGCTTTTAAATATCTCCAGGTATGGAGACTTGACAACTTCTTTGGGAGGAATGTGCCAGTGTTTAGTTATCCTCACAGTGAAAAAGTGTTTCCGGCTGTTCAGAGGGAACCTCGTGCTTTTCAGTTTGTGCCCATTGCCTCTGGTCCTGTCACTAGGCACCACTGAGAAGAACCAGCTCCCTTTTCTTCACACCCTCACTTCAGGTACTTGTAGACATTGATGATATTCCCCTGAACCTCCTTTTTCCCAAGCTAAATATTCTCAGTCTTCCTCCACCTTCTTCATGACTTTACACTTCCATTTAAGTGGTTAGGTATAGGAACTGAGCCAGTTTTAGACAAAGCTCTGCGCAAATAAAACCTCAATGCAAAAAGCAAGACATCTTTTATAAAGGAAATAAAATTAATACAAGTTTTTGTAGGTACTTAATGTTTCATAGTGAACTTGGTGACACTTTAGTTCTTTCTGAAAGACAGGTGCTGAGACTGCATTTGAAAAATAAAGAAAAGTACTTCATCTTGCAAGTAGAGAGCTGCAGAATTGAAAGCTGTTGGCATTTGGAAAAATTGTCTCATATGCTTCAGAATACATTAGAGTCCTAAATTATGCTGGGTTTTGGTATTTAGACAGAGAAACAAGTGTGTTGGAACTAATAATAAACAGACCTAAAATCACATTTGAGTTAAATTCACAACAATGTAGAAATGTATATTTTCTAAATGTAATTATTTTTCTTTTCCCCTCAGTCCTCAAAGGGAAAGCTATTGTTTTAAGTGGAGAATAACATATTTGTGTCTTGCTATCCAGAGGAGCAAAGGAGTCTTCCAAAGGCTACAAGGAAGACCCCCTTGCATAGAATCTCTGGATTTATTTTTCTCTCAGAAAAATGTGAATGCAAAGAATATTTGGGATTTTGAGGGGACCCCTCTAACATAGTTTTCAAGTCAGTTGATTTGCATATGTTTTGATCATAATATGGAGTAAAAATGAGAACCAGAAAACCCCATACTTCCTGCTAATTAAAAGATGACATTTTGTTTTTTTACTCTGTGGCATGTACAGACGCAAAAACTCAGACTTTCAATATTTGTTGCTCTGAGACTTTTTCAAAATATAAACAGGATGACAAATTCAACACAGACTTCAGACAGGCTGATTGAATGTACAGGGAAAAATCTTGGGGTAACTCCACTGAAATAAGTGGAAATATTCCAGGACAAAGGTACAGTCATAACTCAGCAAGTGTTTTCTGTGAGGTAAATGTTTGTGGGTGAATTTTTTCATTTCCACAATAAACAAAAAATGAGCTTATTGTCTGTCGGGTAATTAATTTTGAGGAGCTATAAATAACCAGTACTGCATTTTGTTATATATTCTGAGAGACAGTTCAGGAATAGGAAAGAGTTCTTAAAGCAGACAAATAACAGCTAATAACTCTCTGTGTGATAAGAGTTGCATTTTTTCTTAATTGAAAAACATATGGGCTATTATAAGTAACAATACATCACAGGCATTTGTCTAGGTAACCAGTCTTAACTGGCTGGAATTTCATTGATGCTGTGGACGTGTGTGGCCCAGTTGCTGTAAGTCCCAAGGAACAAAGATCAATGAGCAGCAAACCTTATTCATGCAAAGAAGTGCAATCCTTGTGTGAGAAAACCGTCATCTTTTACCGCTCTGCCACTTGGAAAGGGACAAGCAAGCTAAAAGCAGAGTTCAAAACCATCCCCACCCTATCCTATAGTGCAACAAAAGAGCAAAGACTTGCTTTGCCTCATGCTAATTAAAATGGCCATTCACTGGAAGGTGGGAATATAGTCTGTCCTCAGTTTGAGTTAAGCTACAGGATTGTTATAAAAGGACTTGAAAGTGGGGAAAAAAGTCAGTTTTCCACATCCTCTGTATTTGAAATGCAGTTCACAAGACTTCCTGTAAATTTGAGATGGGTTTCATGCAGAAATGTTAAGAAAATAATGATGATGCATATTTCACAAAAACAACAGATGTGTCTCCACTGGAGTTCCTGAGGTTTGAGATATTTATCGTAGAATAATGCTCTGCAATTCACCTGCTCCTGGCCTCCTCACGTTTCAGTTTGGTGAATGTTACATCAGGGTTTTCAAGCACATTACTTACTAAAAAAGGCATTCAAAAAATTTTGATACTTGAAACATTAATTTAGAAAATCTAATTTAAATGTATAGCGTATTTGATGTTTTAGTTCATATCATTTCTATAAGAAGAGGTGTGTTTGATATGTTTCTCTGAAGCCTTATTTTAATTAGAGTTAAGGCCAAGTGATAATTAATGGGGCTTGAACAAAAAATCTCATACATCAGATTTATTTACCTTTTTTTTTTTTTTTTAAGAAATGAGAAATATTTAGATGCATGTGAGGCACAAACGTTTAAGATTTAGATTCAAAATTGTTTTGACTTTTCAGGAATACTAGATTCTGAATCCTGTACTTGTTGTTTTTAAAAAGTCTTGCCAGAAATTTACAGTACATTTTTAAGTAGATATTTTTTTAAACTTCTCCTGCTCACATTCCTGAAGAGTGGCTTATCATTTGTATCTATATGATAGAAATAGATTATTCTAACTGCACAGGTTCATCTTTTGATGCCCTTCTTTTCATAACTGACAGATCACTGTGCAGGAATATTTTTTCTGTCTTCTTGGATATTGACCTGAGATTTGGTACCATCAATTTTCTCCATAATTAATTAGTTCCAGGATAGCCATTGTATTCAAGAACCAAAATTAAATAATCAAGTTTGCTGATGACACCAAGCTGTGTGGGGCAGTCAACATGCTGAATGGAAGGGATGCCATCCAGACAGACCTTGACAGGCTTGAGAGATGGGCCTGTGCAAACCTCATGAAGTTCAACAAGACCAGGTGTAAGCTCCTGCACATTGGTCAGGGCAATCTCAAGCACAAATTCAGTCTCAATGGAGAAGGGAGTGAGAGCAGCCCTGAGGAGAAGGACTTAGGGTTGTTGGTAGATGAGAAGCTTGACATGACGTGTCAGGGCACACTTGTATCCCGGACGGCCAACAGTGGCCTGGGCTGCATTAAAAGAAGGATGACCAGAGAGTCTAATTCTACTGATGTACTACACTTTTGTGAGACCCTGCCTGGGGTACTGAATCCAGCTCTGGGGCCTCCAACACAAGAAGGATGTGCACCTATTGGAGTGGGTCCAGAGGGAGGTCATTAAGGTGATCAGAAGAATGGAGCACCTGTCCTGTGAAGACAGGCTGAGAGAGTTGGAGTTGTTCAGCCTGAAGAAGAGAAGTCTCTGGAGAGACCTTACAGCACTTTCCAGTACCTAAAGGAGGCTACAAGAAAGATGGGGAAGGACTTTTCACTAGGGCATATAGTGATAGGACAAGGGGGAAAGGCTTTAAACTGAATGAGAGTAGTTTTAGATTAGATATTAGAAAGAAATTCTTAACAATGAGAGTGGTGATGCATTGGAGCAGGTCGCCCAGAGAAGCTGTGGATGCTCCATCCTTCGAAGTGTTCAAGGCCAAGTTAGAGGGGCTCGCAGCAGCCTGGTGCAGTGGAAAGTGTTCCTGCCCATGATGGAGGGGTTGGATCTAGATAATCTTTAAGGTCCCTTCCAACCCAAATCTTTCTGTGTTTCTGTGATTGTATAAATGTCTACCTCATTATATAGATAACATACATAATATATCCAGCCACTTGTTCTTTGTTTGCAGTTCTTCCTGTTAAAAACCATTTCACAATACACCCTGACTCCTAACTTTTGTGTTTTAAAGCACCTTTCATGGGAAACATTGATCACATTATCAGTAAAAGGAATATTTTGACTATGCAATCTTTTGTTGTAATAAGCCAGTGGTTGTTCCCTGATTCTTGTTTTATCTAAGAAATAAGTGTTTGCTTATTTTTCTTGTGAGATATTTTATTTTAATATTGATCACAGAGGTCCCTATGAACATTAGGTACCTGAAAAATTTTGGCATCATGGCTATTTTCTATTAGCATTGTTTGACAATTCTGTTCCTCCTAGAACATTCCTTACATCACTTTGATGTTGGTGCATATACACATTGTATAATGCATTGTATCAAAGTATTAAATGTTACTTGATTTTAAATAATGTTATTTCTAGCATAGCAAATAAAAAATCTTGATTCTGAAAAAAAATAAAATGGTTAATAAAGAGAATTTAGTCTGCAACTTGATGCTTGGGCACAGGAATGACAGTTTTGAATCTATTAAATTATGAGAGTCATAGTCTTTTACATCTGTGATTACATTCAGATGCTAAAAAAAGGCAGGCAGGGAGGAAAACAGTGGAAAAAAAAAAGATTGAAGAACCTGACATCTGCAGAGGGTGAGGAAAGATCTACAGAGAATTGTGTTTCTGTCAGTAAAGAATTATTGCATGACAGCAGACCATAAACTGCAAGGTAAGAACCTTTACATTTTTCAGTAACTAAAAGCACAGTTGTGTCTGTTTCTGATACTCAGAGCCAGACTTTCCTGTCACCAAGTATTTTCTCTGAACATATGTCAAGTGCTGCTGAAGGTATCAGCATAGCGGACTGAAAAAATCTGCTTTGAAACAAAAGCATCAAGTGTCTTGTTCTTTGTAAACAATATCACAACAAGGCTCAATAAAAGATATGGCAACTTTTGTAAGACAGCACAGGAAATGCATCATTTATGAAAAATACAGAATTAAAATGTGGTTGTATTTTGAACCTCCTTTTGTGTTTTTGCAGAGTATACAAAATTCTGATATTTATGCACTCAATTATTTCTAATTTCTGGTAACTCAAAATTTTGAACTTGGCCAAAGTTTTAGTTTATGTGTTAACTGTTTATATTTTGTAAAGATGTTACAAAAATCACAAATTACAATAATTTTCATTATTTTATCTTTACTTTTGCGGATGAACTGCAATGTAGTAGTAGTAGTAGTAGTAGTAGTCATAGTAGTAGCAGCAGTAAAAATAATAATAATAAAAAAAATAAATCCAAGCCCCAGATTCCATGTGTGTGAACTGTTGCAACCTTCTGTGTTTTAACATGCTGCAATCAAAATAAGTTCAGGTGATCTGTGAAAAGTTTTTCTGATAAACTCTAGTTCACATAATAACAAAGACTGTCAGGATACTGGGCACAACGAACTCTAGACAAACTGTTTTAGGTCTACATGGTCAACCTTTTTCCCAGTGCCATGTTTCCCATTCAGCCTTAGGCAAAATAACTTATACACTTAAATTAACAGGATGGTCTCCAAACATTTACAGGCACTCGGTGGAGAGAAGCATAGAGTCTGCCAAAATGCAATTTGCATCAAGGGACCAAATTAGATACTCTGAATCATTTCTTGAGAAGCTGTTTTTTCCCTGGTTATGTCTATAAAGCCTCAGGACTGTTTCTTGGGATAGGAGCCCTGAACTTGTCCTGCTTTCATGATGGGATATGACATAGCATGCATCTCTTCCTTTCCTACTTATCCCAATGTATATGCTAAGTATTTTATATTATTTTAGAAAAATAAATATGTCACTCAGGATATCCCCCAAAATGAAGAGTTAAAAAGTTCAACTTATTAATTCTACAAAGAGAATTATATTAGAAATATATGAATCAAGATCCAGTTATCTTCGAAAGAGAATTTTTACATCCCTTTTCCACAAAGTATGAATGATCCTTGAGAAGAAAATCAAGACTAGAAAAAGACTCCAGGGAAACACAACAATGACATTCATTTGTTTAGTATACATTGTTTTGTTACACGAGTACTATTGAATACTTCAATAAATAGACATACGTTCTTAGGTGACTCAGTCTAATTCTGCATATTTAAAATGAATACTAACTTGCTCTTATAAAAGTTTTGCACTAATTTAGCTTCTGAATAACCTTTCCACAGAAACTAAGCTTTTTTAAGTTCTCCATTTTCAATTTAACTCACTTTTATATCTCATTTTCTTTTTGGTACTTATTTCTGGTTATCTGAAACTAAACTCCAAAATAAGTTGCAAATTTTGAACATTTTGCAAGACCTAATAGTCTGATTTTATAAGACACATTTGTCTCCACTGATAACCAAGAAAACTTGCAAAAAGCCTTACAAGCTCACTCGCCTCGGAAGACAAATCTAGCATTCACTTCACAATCACTATGTGGAACATGACCACCTCCATCAAATGTCTGGAATTCAAGAATGCATTTCATAAAGATTCAGACGGGTCATTGTAGTTACATTCTGGTCTGAACTATGTCCCAGGGAAGGACATCACTGCTCTTTCAATGAGATTGCTACATTTGTATTTTATTGCTTTGAGCCTTGGAGGACAAGGTAACAGATATCTAAAAAATAAGAAAAAATGGGTAAATGGATTAGTTGTCTGAACTTAGTCTAGAAACGCTCTAAAAATAAATGCACTGAAATTTTCTTTATGAGTGTTTTCTCCATAATTTCAATGAATTTTTTTCAACCTGGATATTTATCAAAGACTTTAAATTTTGGCTGTTGCAATATGAAGAATCTCAGAGCTTAATGATAATCTTAAAAATTTAAAATGGCTTATCTGAATGTTATTTGTGTAATAACATGAACTCTTTAAAGCAATTAATCTTTAATGAAAATAATTCTCTCAGGTTCAAGGTCTATGATACATTTTCCCCAAGCTGTGTAACACATCCATGTCAACAGAGGCTTTACTAAATTTTTAGGGGAGAAGACATCTGATAATGCTGAAATATCATCCCTATAAAAAGTCTTCAGCTACATCTTGCAAGCACCTCTCTGACACATCAGGTAGAAATAAAGACAATCTGTCATCATAATGGTCATGAGCAAAAGTTGTTTCAATTGCTCTCCTTCTGGAGTGCTCAAAATCCAATTTTAAACAGATTTTATGCATCTATAGAGATCCACCAATTTAACTATTATTTGATAACTCTGCTGTAGAAATCTTATGAATTTTATACATAATATCGAAGCCCAGGACTCCGATTTGGTATAATTCAAGTTTACAGGAAATTAATAGGCTTTGGGTTCAAGCCTATGACCAAGGCACAAACTGTTCGAAAGATAAGGTCTGACCTCCCCACTTAACAAGTCATACAGTTCAAAACTATCCACAGGGATAACACGCTTGCTAAAAGGAAAATTAGTGCCTTCCACAACATCATTGGTTTTCAAGAATTACCTGCTTGTGAACAAAAGGTGCCTGTCTGTAAATCTGTGACATAATCATTGGAATTGAAGTCAGTATAAGCAAAATAAAGTGATTGTGTCAGCAAAACACCTTATTTGTTTAAGGAGTTACTTATGTATTCCAGACTTAGAATGAAATGCATGACACATTTCATTCTTTTCTCTCACAATAATAAATAAAATACGTTTAGTAAAATGGTGGACTTGGCTGAACAAATAACAAATAATAATGATGATGCCTGCAGAAAAATCCATAAAACTTAATTATTCTGGCTTCTATCCAGCACATATAAAAAGCTGGAAACATATTTCTTTGCTGAAGCAAGATGTTTCTGACAAAAAATATCAATAACTTTCTTGAGATATTTAGGTAAGAATTACTTCACATGTGAAATGGTAATTCCTCAGAAATTTATTTAGCAATGCATTTTGTTGTCTTGATAGAACTACTTTTAAGCCCCAAACTTTTTAATGGAAATACTTTACATCAGAGGACAATAATAAAAACAGAAGATGAGGTACAGTAGGAAGCAAGATATAGCACCACAGAGACAGTATAGTACATGAGAATACTGTATGGTAAACCTTGATTTTATTAGACATAACACAATTGTAGATTAGTAGAAGTTTAAAAAGAGGGAAGGAAGAAAAAGGAAAAAAAAACCCTTGTTTTTTGAGAGTCCAACCAATCAAGAAAACGTATAATTTTAAGAATTTATAAACTAGAAGTTGACAGTAATTTTCTCAAGCACTCAGACACATTGCCCCTTTATATTACTATGCTTTATGAATTATGAATTTTGGCTGATGAGGAAGCCTAAGGGTGACAATGGAGCTTCAGTGTCAGTAATGCATTGTCATTTCACGCTATGTGAGTTCCTACTGTACTTAGATGGATTTTTCAAGCTTAAATGATGTTACTGACTGCCAAAGATTTTATTAAGAGGTCTGATGATATTATATGCTCTGCTGGTAAGATGCTAATCCCTATTAACTAGAAAAAGGTCAAATATTCTGAGAGATTGCCAGGGCTTTTTTTGTCTGCCGGGTGTGTTCAGATGTAGTTGTACTTCCCCACCATAATTCACCTATTTTGAGTCAGATAGTGAAATAAGAAACCATTTTTCCTGCATCAAGAAGAATGAAATTTGAGTAGAAAAGACAGTTGTTCTGTGAGATTTTACATGGCTCCTGTTGCCAAGGAAACAATTTCTTTGGGCTTTGAAAGGTTTGGTAATGGTTGCCCTAGCTACAACTCGGGCAGTATAGAACAAGAGAGGCTATTTATCTTGTGTAGTTATATACCTATACTCACAAAAACACACTTACCCTCATGTTAGGGAGGAACAAATTTAGTAAAACTGAATTATGGAAGCACTGAAGTTAGGAAAACATCCTGAATAACATTTGAGGAATGTGCTGATAGTAGAGCCATTGGCACTGGCTTAAGTCAATCCATCCCATATCCGAAAATACAATGTTCAAAAATTAAAAAGAAAAAAGAAGAAAAAGATAAAGTGCAAATAAGAGAGCTCATCCACTTACCTAATCAGGTATTTAATATTTGAAATGTAGACTCAAAAAATGATGAGGAATACAGAATACTTGCAATTTTCACAGAATCACAGAATCACAGAATGACTAGGTTGGAAGAGACCTTCAAGATCATCTAGTCCAACCCATGCCCTAACACCTCAACTTTTGTACTTGTGGAAGCAAAATTTTTTACCTTAGAACCTCTGACTAAATTTGAATTGGAAAATCAGATCCACTATTTTAAATATAACTTTAATATTTTACTAATATATCACAGTAAAACATACTTTGAGTTAAAATGGAAAGGACAATTCCTAAGGATGGACTTTTAGACATAGGAGGTGAGCAAAGCAATGATGAAAGACACCAAGCAGAAATTCATTAGCTGATTGAAAAATTGATTGATTGTACTCGATCACAAAAGGAGAAAGTTTTGCAGGTGCTGATGGGGATGAAAATTGAATATCAAAGTAACATTATTTTTTTATGTAGAAAATACAAATACATTTTAACGAGGTCTTCAAATCGCATGCAAAGTTAGGGCAAGGTAGGGATAACAGTTGGCATACAAAAACTTCCATAAATATTAAGTTCAAAAGCTGTAGTGACAAATCAAGTATAGTAAGAAATGAAGATGAGAAAAAGGAGGAGACTGGGTGCAAGCATAAAAGGAAGAAGGGTCTGTCGTATAAATTATAGTTCCTCTAGCTAATGTCTGGATGAGTATCACAGACTCTATCTTCTTAGAACAAAAGCATATTACATGAACACCAGATTTGTGGAGGAAAAGGAGCCTGATTTATTTGTTTTCTTCTTGTGAAGACCATGATGGTCACTCCAGAAAATTTAAAATAAATGAGAGAATTTTAAAAACATCTTCTGTATATTGTGGATTAGTGTATTTTCTGATTTTCATTTATCCCACTGAGATCTAAAATTACCAAAGTGAAATGTTTGCATATGGAGGGTTTTACTTTCATTGAAAAAAGCAAAATATATAAAATAGTCCAAGTTTTCTCCTATACTTATACTTAAACGTCATCTGTCCCTTCAAAGAAGTCTCTATGAAAAGAAATGCCATATTTTAGATGCTTAAGGAACATTGTTTTCTTCTCTTGTGAGGCTTCAGTGTGTATACAAAACAATATTGATTCTAAAATGAGATTATAAAAAAAATTCTGGTTTTTATTTGATTTCAAAACACTTAAAGTATCTTAAAAATTAGAAAAAAGGCATGACACAGTAATTTCAGCTCAAAAATGGATGAGTAGCAGTAAGTCAGAGAAAGCAACTATACATTTCAGCTGGTTTTAATTCAATATAAAATATTGCCTGTTATTATGATGAAGAGCGATAATGTGTAAACTTGAAAGGAATTTTGTTTTCCCACAAGTGGGACTTTTTACAAGGGGATGCAGTGATAGAACAAGAGGGAATGGCTTTAAACAGGAAAAGGGTAGTTTTAGATTAGGTGTTAGGAAGAAATTACTTACTGTGAAGGTGGTGATGCACTGGAATAGGTTGCCCAGAGAAGTAGTGGATGCCCCTTTCCTGAAAGTGTTCAAGGCCAGGTTAGATGGGGCTCTGAGCAACCTTTTTTTTTTTTCCTTTTTTCTTGTGTATTTGCTTACCAGGTGGATTTATTTATTTGTTAAGTCTAGTGGAAAGTCTAGTGGAAAGTGTCCCTACCCATGACAAAGGGGTTGGAGCTACATGGTCTTTAAGGTCCCTTCCAACCGAGATCACTGTATAATTCTATGTTCAAGAAAATGGTTCTTTTTCCTCTATAGCCAAAAGAAACCTTTGGGGGTTTTTACTGGTTTTCTTTTTTAGTTTTCTTTTTTTTTCTTTTTAACTTCTTCTTTTGAGTTCACTTTCTACCAGCTCATCAATGGAATAACATGGGTAAAAAGTCTACGTTTCCTCCGTGGTCAAATGTGACACTTATGAGCAAATAAAGAACTACCCATTCATCTGCTTTCATGATGTGCTCTCAAAAAGAAGCAAAATGGTAACTGAAATAATATTGTTCAATATCAATACAATTATTCATAGGAATAAGAGATAAATTGTGAAGGTATGAACTTTTATTTTTCTGAAACACAAACTCATCTCCCTCAGCAGCTCCAGCCAATCAGACTTGAGACAATGTATTTTCTTAAAGAAAAAAAATCAAAACAACAAAAAAAGTGAAAAGAAAACAACCAACCAAACTCAAACATTAATTAGGATACTAAACCTTTGGAAATATCTTAACACAGAGTTGAAATAAAAGGTTTACAACATTCAGGGAAAAGTAGTTGAGTCTGTGAGTGTAAGTCAGTTTTAGAAGACCAGCTGCCTGTTCTGAGTCTTAATCAAGTATTCAAAAGTGCTCATATAGAATGAATACACTGTATCTGTATTATTATCATAAAATAATTCATGCTGAACTTCTTTTAAACTCAGACTCAAACAGAAAACAGGAATATTTACACTGCGCTGAAAAAAATCTAGTGAAATATTAAATAAGCTACATAGGATTTTAAGTGTTAGTAGAGGAAAACAAACTTCTAAAGTTATAAATATTTTGACCATTATCTTGTTTCTCTCTGTGGTACAAGACAATATTAGCAAAACACTTCAAATATTATATAGTTCTCAATGTTATTGTGGTTCTTAGTTAATAACTATAATTTATTATACTTTTTTTCTATCTGTCTAGTAATTATTTTGGCCATTAAACCACCACTAAGACCAGCATAATGAACCAGTTAGACTTCCAGAATACAGTCTCCCTAAACAATATAAGCTGCTTGACCCTACTGCTTATCTGAGTCAGCTTGCATGCAAATATTTAAAACATTCTTTTGCTTTGGTTTTCTTCTCATTTTATTGCCTATGGCAAACCTTCTTTACAACTGAGGGAGTTTTTACAGTTTTAGCTTTTTGAATGACGTACACACTGGGGCAAAAAAAAAAAAAAAAATCAAGCTCTAAAATTCAGCGGGCTCAAATGAATATTTTTTTTTCTGGGGGCATATGTCAAGTCAACACACTTCCCCATTTGTTTAGTCTAATGATACTTTTTATTTCACCTTAAGTGGAAGGAAATGGTCTCCCTTAGACAAGAACAACATAACTTCTTTATGGTTGCACATTATTGATTACTGCATGGGGAAATGTTACATCTGCTCATTTGAAGAGCTCCTCTCAAGTAAATCAGCTACACTAAAATATAGACTGAAAAAAAGGCTGAGGCACATTTTCCAATTCTGGATTTAAAAAAATATGTCTGAATGTTTTTATCCTTATTGTAGGCATAATTGATCAATAAACTGTAAAGGAATACATAAATCAATTCATTATTCTGACTCAAACAGGTGTCCATTCACCTAAAATAAAATAAGGAAGAAAAAATAACTACATAGAATTCAAACCACTACTTCCAAGAAGTGGACAGGATTTGAAGTAATGCATCACTCCCTGTCTACAAACAACATTTGATTTAAAGCCACTAGGTGTCAGCATATAAGTATTCCTAAAAATTATCTGCCAGAAAAAGTAGCTGACAATAAACAAATATGCAAGATTACAGGTTGTTGATGATTCCTTACAAAGCCATGGAAGAAAGCTATAAACTTATCAGGCTCACTGATAAATATTAGAATGATCGAGGAATATTTTTCCACATGATAAATGAGTCTGGAATGGCACCTTCCAGTTTTTGATAAGATACTCTGGATGTTCTAACTTGTACAGACTTTTAGTGGTTTGACTTCAAAATAAATGAGTTCCCAACCAAAACCACCTGATAAGAGCAGGTGATCTTGTTCTCATGAGACACCCTCTAACAGATTCTTCATAGCGGCATGTTTGCTGGGCTGCTTAGTACTTGTACAGGAATTCCTCAGTAGAAATCAAGTTATTGTCTAGTACTTTTCTGTTGTGACTAAGACCTTAATAGAGCCCCAAAGCAACGATGACAAGAGCCTCAGAAATGAGGGACAAATTTAAGTCATTTGTCTTACTAATGATCTGTTATTAAAGTAGAGCTAATAACTCAAAAAAGCAGGGTGCTTAAGGCAGGTTAATACTGCTTTAACAAGACCACTGAAATGGCAGTGTAGTTCTGTCACTGTGGACTACTACTTTTGTGCTTCTTCTTTATGTGCAAGGGGGAGCCCAGGTGTCTGACAGGGCACAAAGTGTGTGACCAAAACTGATTAGTACTCCTGACTCATCCCTAGCTTTTCAGCTATTGACAGACTCCTGGCATGACTCTTCCTGTAATTTGCTTAAGGTTCTTTGTTATGTTATTGTTTTAATAAGTAGTGACATTTCCTTGAATTTACATTATACTGTTTATTGGATATACTATAACTGTCTAATGAAAACTGTAGATACACCTCAGAGAATTCAGAAAGCATATGGAGGGTTTTAATAGCTATTTAAGTATGATTAATTAAATATCTAAATGACACACTAGTTTGAGAGTGATCTACGTTTCATAGCCACACTTGCATAAAGCCATAAAGATTGTACACTGATGTTAAGAGTGTTGGGTGTGTATTTTACTCCTATCATTTTCTGCATAAATGTCCAGACTGTGTGACTAATCATAGTGAAGACATTCTAAATATAAACAGGGTGGCTCATGCTGAAACATAGCATAAATGTCTCCGTTTTTGTTAAAGTATAGGGGATGCTTTTAGGTAAGGAGCAGCAGATTGATGAGAAAATAGTTAAAATAGATCCAGCATAAAGTGTAGCTCCTTTATTTAATCTTCTAATGCATATGGTAAGGATGGAAACTAGACTGTCTCCCAAAACTGCTAAAAACAAACACATAAAGAGAGGTATAGAAAGAGAGCATGAGAGTATATGAAACTCTGACAGATAGTGAGAAAATAGCTAGCATCTTTGGCAGCTTGAAATGAAAATCAGAAAGTCACAGCAGCTGTTTTTTTCCCCCCTCATGCTGACCAGAACTACCTGTGAGTATTGTGCCCCTTAAGTGATTTACTGTATATGTGTATAGTAAATTCAGCAGTATAAGACAGAAGTATTTGGCCCTCTGTCCTCAAGACATCAGGTTGTCCTAATGTCCCTTGCCTCAAGAAATAATTCAGAACAGTTGCCTTACAGAATGAAGCCATGTCGCACTGATTGATGATACAGATCTACAGAGAAACTTTTAAAAGAGAATTGTGGTTTTCAGGCAATAAATTAGCTTTTCTTTTCCAAAATTTTCTTTAAAATCCCCCACTCTTAAACACAAGTGTACAGGTAATATTTTTTTTCTCCCACTGGAGAAACACTAAGAAATAAAAGTGTTCTCCTAGAAAAGGCTTTTGCACTTCTTTCTGCTTCTAAAATGTATTGCCATGCAGTTGTCCTTATGTAAATTTATTTACAGAAGTCCAAGTATTGCTCTAAAAAAGTCTGAGTATCAAGAAATTAAGCCTATATCTCGGTTTGAGAAATGTTTAAGGGGAAACACCCTAGAATGAACATCTCCTCCACAGAAGACAGGTTTCAGCCCTCCCTCCCCCACTAACACGAAAGAAATTTCTTGGATGAAAGGGAAAAAAACAATTCATTTAACAAGCAGAGTGCCAGCAGGGCACAGAAAAAAATGAATAATTGTTAAAATATTAAAACTGCTCAATGCAGAGAAAGTTGGTGGTTTTAGAGTTCCCTCTGTAGCTGACACAATCTCTCCCGAGGTCCGAGGCTGGAATGTGGCATCCCTGAAGCCTCCCTGCTGGTCCACAGGGTCCAATGATCTGGTTCTCTGATCACAGCTAGGCTGGACAGTTCCAGAAGAAGAAGAAGAAGAAGAAGTTACGGAGGATTTCGGTATGCAGCCCTGGGAAAATTTCTTGCCTCAGCTAACAGGCTGGCTAAAAGCAGGAAGGTGCTCCCTTGGCTCTGCAGTGGTGAGAACGCAGGGATGTGTGTGTGAGTCCTTGAACACAAACTGCCCCGAAGAATTCACCTGGCTTCTCTCCCCCCTCTCCTGGATCCAGCTTAAAGCTATGGGATCCATTTCTGGGCATAAAGCAATTGATAGGGAAATAGAGTATTATCATAAAATCACCCCAAGACAGCCTACAAAAACATAATGGTTCTGAAGAAGTTTGTTAAGAGATCTCCTGTCCCAGGGACTGCTGACTCCTGAAGGCAGCAGTTGGCACAGTTTATTATATATTTCAATGAAGTATCAGAGAGGGGTAGTTTTCCTGTCTTGCATCTTTCAGCACAGAACCCAAACGGATAAGAGGATACACAAGATTCCGCAGTTCTTTTGAGGCAACGGTAGAAACCTCATTTGACATCCATCTTCAGAATGACAGCACCTGAAGTGCTGTGAGGCTTGTAGAGTAATGCTCTGCAAGTGAGAGGTGAGAAGAGCCTCCTGCCATCCTTGGGAAGTGCCTCACAGCCCCGACCCCAATCTGGCCACCAGCCTCACTGCCCTGACCTGCTACACTG
The DNA here is from genome assembly GCA_013397775.1 of Eulacestoma nigropectus. Lineage (NCBI taxonomy): Eukaryota > Metazoa > Chordata > Aves > Passeriformes > Eulacestoma > Eulacestoma nigropectus. The sequence goes on along the minus strand of VZTE01004143.1, from coordinate 117,760 downwards.
AGTGCCCGACCTGCCTGGCACCCGCTGTGTCACCTCACCTAGAAATGGCCAGTCTGCAGCCTCCCTTGGCCAAATTTTGCTCTCTGGGCACAGTGGGACTGTGCCAGCAGGGAAAGGCAGTAGAAGGAAAGAGAAATGAAGGAAAGGGATAGGAGTGGAGCAGGGAGGGGAAGGGTGTGGATGTACAAGGCGGTTGTCAGCCTGGCCTGACCCCCGACGAGAAATAATAAGAAGATCTAAAAGGCAAAGAATTGATCAGAGCAGCTGAAGTAAGTCATAGTTTGCAGGCTACATGCAAGACAAAATGGTGTTATGGTTGATGTGTCATTCATTGCATGTCTTGGTTCTGTCAGAGAAACATGGGTTGCTGTGTCTGCCTTGTCTTAACAGTTTTCCTGTATCCATGGAAGATAAACTCATTTAAATAAACATAGTTTAATGAGGATATTACAAATATAGGGCAACATGCACCCTCCAGAAGCGTAGTAGATCTGGACATAATTGCCTTGGAACTTCTGGATGCAGATGCCTCTCTTCTGTCCCCACCCTGCATTGCTGTCCACTCTCATCACTACTCAGCTCCTGAACTGGGAAGCAGGATTGCAAGTGGTGGTGACTAAAGAAGGCAATTTTTTTCTACTAAAGGGAGAGGGCTGCTGTTGTCCACTCCATTCCATCTGAAAAATTCGAGAGAAGGAGGTAGATGACATCATCTTGAAGGAAATGCAACCTGAGCATGGCAGGGATGTTATGAGCGTACTATTCAAATGATCAGGTGTGCTTGGCAGGGATACTTTTAACATGCCTTAACTCTTCACTTCAGAGTTCTGAAGTGATTCTGCTTCTTAAAGACCAAATGGCTTGATAGAGGTATATATCTTAGTTACTTTTTTAAGCTTTTTAAAATCTGTGTCAGCAGCTGCAGCACATACATACATACATGCCTACATCTTGCGTTGGTACTTACATTTCCTTAGCATGGTGACAAAGTCCTTTGCCAAAGGCTACACTTCAGTGTTATTTAAGGGTTACCATTGATTCACAGAGCTGTTACCTCTTTACACAGGAATAATAGATGTTTGACGTGTGTTGGTCTAACTGGTCAATAGGTACCCTTTTGCTTCTGAGTAGTGAGAACTCTGTTCTTTCTGGGCTGGTTTGGACTGAGAAATTCCCAGACTGCCAGTCTCTCCCATTGTACCATGACAGCAGTGCCAAAGATGCACTTGTCATGAAAATCCCTAGGATCTAAGATACTGTGAGCAGTAGGCAGGTGTCCCATGTGAGGGAATTTTACTGAATTTTCCCACCAATAATCAGATGTAGTGCTGACCTTTAGGTGCAGTGCAAGCCATAGCCCTTTCCTTATTTACTGCTCCAGAGGGAGTGAGGTCTGTCTGCTGTAGGCAACTGTTCCTTCCTTTCTGACAGATGTAAATGTCAAAGGATATCTGGGTTGCTTTGGGTGCCATTTAATGTCGCCATTATTTTGGTGTCTAGCAAAAGCTACCAGGGCATCCATAAACATGCAACAACAGCCTTTGAGAGGCCAAGAGGAATGGGGAACAAACTGTATGAGTTGGTTCACTCTGCCAGTTATAGTCAGTGGGTCCTCCTGATTAAAAAAAATATAAAAATTCCTGATGCTGTTGGCAAAGGAGCACAGGCCTTATCTTCTGACAAGTTCAGAAGCTACCTGGAGGGAATTCTAAAATTGTCTGCCTTTTATCTGCTAATGCCCTAACCCAGGAGAACACTGGATCTGACCCAAGCTGTGAGAATTGGCTTTTTCATTCAGAAGGTCTCTTCAGGAGACATGTGTGAGGTTAATAAATCTGCCTCTTGTTGGGATGCCATGTGGTGGCTTTAGCTCTTCCTCTAGCACACTTTATAAAATCACAGCCCTTTTGTATTGTGAAGCATCACAACAACAGCACAAGCCCTTTGGATCAAATGCATGATAATTGTAAATTTCTCTTAGCAGGGTTGCAAGCAAACTGTCTGTCACAAGCAGCTGTTCTAGAATACATAATTACACCTGTCTGTCTTAGCCAACATTGTCTGTGTAAGACATGATGGATGATTTTAAACGTGCATATTCTTCTTATTATTATTATTACTACTACTACTACTACTATTATTTTACAAAGCTGAATTGTGAGATATATTTAAAGTGTCTTTTTTGAGCCTTGTCATGAGGTGGTTGAGAACGCCTACACTCACCAGTTCAAACTTTTTTATTCAAATCATTTCTGCTGTCATTTAAGAAGCTTATTTATATTTCTATCCTGAAAACATATCTCTAAGTATAACACTGTATAACACTGTTAAAGTAATATGAGTCTCTTCCATGTCACTTGCTAACTCTTGGTTTGGATCTGTGTCCCTTCTTATCTCTTCTGTTTCACACAAATTTCAAGACTCTTAGTTCAGTATTTATACTTTACATTTACTGTTTTTACATTATACAAAATGCAGGTACCTAATGAATATGATGATCGATTAAACATACAGCTTCTTGAAGAGGAAGAAGGTAATTTTCTAAAGGAAACTCAAAACAATAAGAATTCAGTGGCAAGGAAATAAATTAAAAAGTCTTCATCTGTAATTTCATCTCAAGGAAATATTGTTACCACTGAATTTTTAAAGCTCTATTTCAAACCTGACTTTAAAAGATAAGCAAGCAGTGCATAATCAATAATATAAAGTGAGACAAGGTGATCCTTTCCCACATAGTGCTCACCAGAAAGGAGAAATACTTTCATTTCAAAGCTGGAAGTGTGCTTAAATTTTTTTTTTAAGCCTTGCAAGTTTATACACTACAACAGAGATAACTGATAAAAAGTGCTTCTCCAAACTTCAGGTTATGACAAGAAACACAAAACAATTTTTACTTTTTCAAGAAACAATGACTCAAGCAACTTTTTGTATGTGTAATCACAGTTGCTTTCTTCTAATAGCATTTCCAAGGAAATAAAGAAAAAAACCCACATAATTGTAAAAAAAAAAAAAAAAATTGCTATTAACATAAAGTGACCATAGAGAAGAACTTGTAATACTACAGCATAGAAGAAAAATACTGTAAACTGACTTCATAATTAGAGATGATTGAGGAGATCAATGCATTTCTCCCAAGAAAATAATTTTACATTTGAAGGAAAATTCCCTGTCACATTCGTAACATTTTTGTGTTTGTTTTCCATGAAATATAAGCTCATATATTATTTCTAAATTCTGTCTTCTGTTCCAGTAATTTCTCAGGTATTTTCATCTCCGTTTGCACAGAATCCAGTGCAATATCATCCTCAAACCCACATGGAATTTCTTGGACTTAATGTGACATAAATGTTTATTTGTAATCAAGGAAGCTCTTTTAAAGAAATCGCAGTACAAATTATATTTCATTTCTGATTATCTGCCATGAAGTATTCACAGGGCAATCTAAAAGTGGAAATATTTCCTAATTAAAATTAAGAAAAGAGGTTTGTGCTTTCACTGCAGGCAATTAAATGTAACATTTGCGTACATATAATTCCATGGGAAACAAAACCCAGGAAGTGGCTGTTTGAGTGTCTATTAATTTAAAAAATCCAGCACTTCACTGGTTGTACTAGCTGTCCTTTTACATATTCTCTGAAGGTTAGTAATTGAATTAAAGTGTGCACAAAACAAAACCAATGAAGGGCTTCTTAAAAAAAGCCAATCTCTCTTAGTAGTAAGCATAAATTTTTTTTATGTCCATTAAGAAAGATGCATAATTCAAAGGAATATATGAATCCATAATAAAAAATATCGTGTATCAGATCAATCAAGTTCCTCTCATGTGCACACAGTGACAGAAGAACTTGGGAGCCTGCTGTTGGTGGTGTGCTTTTCTTTTTTTGGTGACTGCTAGCCTGAAAAATGAAGCAAAGCCAGAAATCATTATCAATCTAGAGAAAGCATTTACTCTGGAAAAATTCTCCTGTAACAGAAAATGGAAAATTGTTGAGGAAAATACTGTCATTTGCTACTCAACTGGCAGTTATCTGTAGATAGAAAGCAAGTTCATCTAAACCCTGTGAAACTACAAAGTACAGAGCCAACAGTCCATTAATGTAGCTAGATCAATATAAAGGAAAAAAAAACATGGCCTTCATTTTGCTTCAGCACTTTTGAAGATGACCTGCTGAAGATTTATCAGTTTTATATAGAAGGATTTCCCATCTTTCTCCTCTTTATTTTCTGAAAAACTGTACAATGCAAAATATAGCAAAAAGTCTGGGAAAGAAAAATACAGTTTGAAGACACGAGGACATTCTTCCTTCTGGTTTCTGTCAATAAAAGAAAACTAACTGAGGGCCAATTTGTAAGGTTAAGTGTTTATTTTCACATTATGACAAACCTTTATGCGTTTTGCAGTTCTCCTCTGCTCTTCCACTTTGCTACAGATTTTAAATAGGATATCTTCTTGAAATTTTCTTACTGCTTAAACTTAATAGGCAGCATTTCATGTCCACGTTACACTGGTGCTATAGCACCATACCTCGTTTGGCACAAAAAAAAAATAGTCTTGTTCATTGTGGAAAATGAGAAAGGAGTAATGATGGAACTAATATGTGATGTACAAATGGGAAGCGTGGAGAGAAAAATGGGGGGCAGAAAAGAAAGATAAGACGAGAATGGTGTGATGAGAAGAGGAGAAAAGGTGGGTGCAGTGAAATCAGCTGGAGACAAGACAAGTGGAATGGCTAGAAGCATCCAGGAAAAAAAAACCCAGCAAGCTAACACCAAGAAGTTGTTCGGTTGATACACATTTGGAACTGGTGGATATGTTTTTAATCTACTGAAATTTCAATGATTCAATAAACTCTACACCTCTCTTAGGCAATTCAAACATATTTCATATTTTCTCTCAACATATTATCCAAATAAGTAGGAGAATGATATTTAGGATGAACTCCAGAGTTGCTTTCTGTGAGCATCATCTTTGTACTCTAACTTGTATTTGGGGATGAAAACTCCAGAAAAATACCTAACTATAGGCAAAGAGCACAAAGCATCAACAGTTGCAGCACTCTTAGATGTTTGGTATTTTTTCTATGTCTGATTAAATCCTGGGTTAGATTTGACAGAGTCTTCATTTCCCTTTCTCCTTTTTTTTTTTTGTAATACACTAAAACATGATTGAAGCTTAATCTTCAGTATTTTTTTACTGGCATTCAAATGTTTACCCTGCCCTCTCATGTAAACGAAAAAACTGCTTTCTTAGAGCAATGTCCCACTTAAATAATACCCATATAATCAAAAGACTGCAGAATTACTCTCCTTAAATAGTTTTCTTGTCCAGCAACTGTGTAGAGAATAACAATTATGAGAGGGAACTATTTATTTTTTAACTACAATTATCTTCTATGCTTCAAGTACTTCTCTGACAATGCCTTGAGTTATTGTATTCTATTTGTTACTCTATTTTTTTTTTTCTTTATCATTCTCCTGTAAGCAACATTTGGTAAGGTCCTTCAGGTTTTTTATATTTTAATTTTTTTGTTTGGTTTTTTGTGGGTTTTTTGTTGTTGTTATGGTGGATTTTTTGTTTTGTTTTGGTTTTGTTTGTTTGTTGGGGTTTTTGTTTTTGGTTGTTGTTGTTGTTGTTGATTTTGTTTGGTTTGGTTTGGTTTTGGGTTTTTCCCCGGTTCACAATTTTAAGTGGCACATGCCCTGCTGGAAAAGTTTTGAAAGGAATTTTAAGAATTATTTAAAAAATGAGGTTATTTAAGACATCAAACAGGGAGCATGTTAATTTAATTCAATCATAGTGGCAAGGATAAAGAAACACTATCACTCTTATGCTACCATAAATGGAGCAAAGATTTAAGTCAGTTTAGGCTACAGAGCTTAGAACTTTTACTAATTAACATCTACAGTGACAGCAATCCATGGTTGCAAAAGAGAAACTTGTCCTTTTTTGATCAGGGGAAAAAATATTTCAGCATATTTCTAGGTATTATTAAACAGCACATGACATCTTGCTAGGCCTGCAGCAAAATGAGCAACAACAATATGTTTGAAATAGTTGTCTCTGATTTCTGGGTTCAGCAGCTTTTAGACATCAAAGAGCTGCACAAAATTAAAGATGATGATGTGAAAAAAATTGCACGTTAGTCTTTAATGACATTAAATTGATTAGGAAGAAGCAAGCTCTTGACTGGGAGCACATTAACTTCTGTCTGTGCAGCACACAAGCTAGTTTGTGAGTGAATATACCTTTTAAAAACATGAGAAATATTTGCTCAATTTCTCAAAGAAAGGAAATTCTCAGGTCCTTGAAAGGTAAAAAAAGTGCATCCAGCCACAGTAACGACAAATAAAATATACCTTGCTATCATGGACATGAGCTGGAGCTGTTTTCCATTCTTTACATCTGCCCATGAAAATTGCTTCTCAAAAAAAATCTTTGGCTAAACCTAAGTTGTGACTTCAACATATGCACAAATCATTTCATTAAACATACAAATTCATGTGCAAAATATATATTAAATATGAAAACCAATTTTTTACATAGTTTTAGCATTTCACAGATTCAATCAGGAATGTAGCATTGTTCAATATTTAAAATACAGCACTTCAGCTAAAAGCACATGCAGGTCTTGTCTTAGAGGTGTGGCACACTTAATGAACCTGGGCAAAAAATGTATGCTTTGTTAGCCACAGTTTTTCAAACTATTAAATAGTAGAGTAAATACATATATGCCTTGGGGGGGATATTGTGAGGTTGCATTTTCTTTAATGAGTGAACAGGGCACCTTGCTTGGGAAGAAGCAGAACAATGTAAGGTACATGATTGATTACTTCAGTATTTTCTCCTGAATATACCTTGGTCATTGCATTACTTTAGATTAATTATTCTAGTTGTGATTTCAGTGAACTGACATTTTTCAGATTTACTATTACTCAAGAGTAGTGTGCCCAATAGTCAAGACAAAATATGGAGTGTTTAACACTTTCTGAAATGGATTTTAGGTGCAAAGAAGCCTTGGTTTGACTGATGAAGAAAAAATGTCACCATGTTCCATTGAATCTGTGAGACTAGTAAATGCAGACATTTATGTGCTGATGTCTCTCTAAACAGTCAAGTAAAGAAACTTTAGGTCCAGTCCTCAAAACCTCAGAGTGGAAGCAACTCCTCTTATTATTTTTATGTTATGATTTATTATATAATGACAAGAATAACCCTTATCATTTAGTTCCTTACTTGGCATAAAATTACTTTTTGGACTGATCAAACACCTCAGGCTTCGCCTTTGTGTTTAATCAGTTTCAGCAGCTGTTCGTAGCTTCAAATACTACAAAGCAATAAAATTTAATTGCTTAATTAAACTCAAACCACAGTTGTCTTTTTAACAGGCAAGGGCCTGCCTAGCTTTTGGATACTCAAAGACAATCAGAGGGCGAAAATGACATTGCTCTTCTCTCAAGGATGGTTGATCTAGGAGTGTTATGTAGATGCAAGGAAAAGCCAAAGCCCTCTTTTGGGAAACAATTAGGAGTCTTGTTTCCTATTTTTTTAACCTATTTTATATCAACACAGTTGCTGTACAGACAAGTGCATATACATTAATTGACCAGTACTCATAAATTAATGGAAAAATTGACCAGTACACATAAGTTAATTGAAAAACTGGGGGACAGATCTTTGAACAGAGTACACTGACTTGTTGAGTTTGATTTATCCTAGTCAAAATTCTGAGTCCATGGGGCTTTTTAATTTTATTTTCTTTCTCTGGTATTCAATGTCAGCAGTTCTAATGTCAGCAGTCACAAACATGCGCTGAAATGGGGTTATCACTTTAGCTATCAAATTGGAAGAAGCTAATTTTGTCTCATTTTGTACTAGTGTAAATGAACCATGTTGAGACCTGCTATTTTTATTTTGAGAACTTCTTTATTACTTCTGGCTCTTACTTAAGAACTCTTTAAAATAAAATTAGTCTATTTTCAGGAATCCTGCCTTCTATTGAATATCCGAATCTAGTAATACTATTAGTATAATACAGCAGATTTGGTTTGCAATTTTAATATTTGAAATTATTTTGGCCTCTATATCTTACAATTAAACCATTATAGTTTGTGATGCAACTGATTAGAGCACAGAGAAAGTAGCAGAAGGGAAAGAAATTGCACTTAGGAAGCATGACCTTAACCTAGATAATATTGCATAGACAATTTATATAGTGAATTTGTTAGCCAACTTCCCAATTACCATAAATCAGTATCATTTGGTTTATTTCAGTGGAGCATTGCCAGGTTCAGTAATACTTTACAATCAGGTGAGGTTCTATGTGACTGAGGAAAACACACTAGAGTTTTATCTGTTATCATAGTATGTTAAATGGCAAAGTTTTACTGTTTTTTTTCATCAAGACAGACGATTCTGAAAGTTCAAGCAGTCACTTAATAGCATTGTCTAAAGAATGTGAATACCTTAATTCTGTAAAAGTATGGTCCTAAATTATTGAGCATGCCTACATGCAATGTCTTTGACACAGAGAGAAAATTGGAAACATCTCAGAATTATTAAGGAGCGAAAAGTCAGCACTAGATTTTGAATATGCTTTGGTTTTGTTTTAATATATTAAAATTCATGGCGTTTGTTGAAAGTATTTTTTTTTTAATTTCCTGTTAAATGTCTATGGATAGAAATAACACTTAAACACACATTCACAGGTAAATAATCCCAAAAAAATCTTCACATATCAATAGATTTTGATACTTGATCTTTCTATCTTACAAATACGTCTCATGCTTTTTAAAAGGCACCTGAAAGTAACAAAACATTAATTTTCAATAGTGAAGCTGCCATCTATTGACAACTTCCCTTCACAGAGTGTTCTTCATCCTGCTATTGCTTCAATTTGGTAACAAAGGTAATCGCAATTCACCTTGAGTTGAAGAGGCCAGTAATTAGATACCAAAGCATGAAAACCCCTCCCTGAAAAGACAAAAACCTAGACAAAGAACAGTCTTCTATGGTCATCAGTAGTCCATGTCAGTGTCTTGTAGGGCTCACCAGCAACTTATATGTCTTTTTGGGGGTCCGACGCTTGTCAAGCACCAGTATGCCACGGCCTTCCTAGAGAGAGTGTCCTGCAGAGAACAACTCTTCTGGGGGCGAGGCAAGCCCTCCTAGACAGTGGGTGATCTCAGCAAGTGTAGCGATTTCTCAGCTACAAGTGATTCCAGCTCTTGTGATTCAGCTCTTTGCAGGATCACCCGAGGCAAACTCGGGGACAGAGAGACAGGAGCCTCATATGGCAGTTCCACAGAGTTCCTTTATTGTCCAGCCACCCTGCGAAGGGGGGGCCAGGGATGAGAACTCCCTAGGTCAGGGCAGACTCAGGCCCCTTTTTATGGGGAAGGCAGGGGGTGGGGAGAAACCAATTAGCCAACTGGATACAAGGTATTACCATAGGGGAACAAAGCATGCTGGGGTTGCTCGCCGTAACCTAGAAGTGAGTTGCTGGAGTCCCTTTTTCCTTCAGGCCTCTGTTCTCCAAGGGAGCACAGACGGCTCCTGTGCGAGAAGTTCACAGCCCTCTACACTTATAAATCCATAACTTCATAACACAAAGTTTCAGAATTTTCAGAAATATATTAATCTTTTATTAATGTTATCACCGTCTTTTCCATTTGCTATACTTCAACCTACTTTTATATAAAATGTTCAATTCCTTTGAGACGATCTCTAATATTTTAACTTCAGGACGCTATCTGAATTCTTTCTACCTCTAAAAGTATTAACAATTTTAAATTACTATTTGTAAATTTTATTACTTTTGAAGAGTTGCAATAGATTTGACAAACATTTTATTAATATGGTATTGTTAGTGTCTACAGCTTCATTTTGACTGCCTTACATTTCACAGAGTAGCTGTAATCAAAGGCATCTATGAGTAGCAAACTCCATATATATTTATAAACACTAAAATTACTGTGTCAGTATGAAAAGGTTACTACATGGGTCTAAAGTGCAAAGAAAGCCTAGATAATACAACTTTTTTTAACAGAAGAGAATTACAACACCTCTCACTCCCCAAATATAACAATCTGGAGCCATCTCTTCTATGAAGACAGAAAATGGCAGAGCAATGTTGGACACTGTATTAATTCCTCCATTCAGTCACGAAGTGCCACAAAGGTATGTTCATAGACTTATATAGTCTCCTGTTCTGTACTTCAGTGGTACTCAGGAGCCCTGTACAGGAGTAAGAAAAAAAGCAGCAATTCAAACTACTTACCATGCAGTACAGGGAGGGTGTCATGTAACTGTGGTTATTTCTCCTTATAAGAACTGAAAGTTCTCTGAAAATGCTGTTGCAGGGAAACACAGAGGCTTTTAGTGCTGCCAAAATCTCACAATATAGGAATTTAGAGTAAGAAAGAAAATCATATTTCTTATTTATCAGGGCTGGTAAGAATATGACTTCCATCCTGCAATAATATGGACATTCTGCAATCTATTTTCAGCATGAATTGAAATGGCCATGAAATTCATAAGTGAAATGTGAGAAGAATCCACTCAGAAACACTAAAACATCTATAAATACACTACAGGACTACAGACTACAGTAAGGTAGCCTTACTACTTTTTAACTAATGGTATCTAAAAGTTATAGCAACATAGAATGGGTTATATATCATCTCCCATTTCAGTGTGGGGAATGCACAAACCAGCCAAATCAAACTAGAAAGCATATTTTTTTCTTCAAAAAGGACTTTTGCTATCAACTTTTGACCAGGATTATTGATTATTCTTTGGCATTGGGAGGCTAAGAGGATCTTATATGGAGCCAGACTGTATTATGTTCTTGGCAGACCTATTAGAGCTATGATGACAGGGAAAACAGATGGACTGCTGACAGCTGGTGTTACAATGAGTTTTAGAACTTACATAAATACTTCTACTCAATACTCAAAGACATTTTTTCCCCTTGTTTGAGATAATGGAAAATTCCTCCTTTCCAAGTGTTCCAAAATCAGGCATTATCAGAAGTTACAAAATATTTCATATAAAGACTATCCCTTGCCCTGATTGCATGCCTGTGATAACCTGGCTCTACTCAAAGAGTGAGTCTTGATCTTATTCAATCTGTCTGTGTAGTGAACAGAATAAGTAGTCAGGAAATTTGTCCTGATAGACAAACAGTAGCTTATGCAACACTCACATGGAAGTGGTATGAAGATCAGCTGCAGTTCCTATTGAAATTATTGACATTTTGGGAGCCTAAACTGTCTTCAAAAATATGGTGAGTTTTATAGATGTCTGAACTGCAGATGTCTGTGGCTAACTTCAAACAGTCCTTTTTGGAAATTTTTACAAGTCCCTTATTTCTTTAAATAGACATTCAGGAGCTCTTCAAGCATTTGAAGTTGTTAAAAAATAGAAGTATGATATTAGTCAGGAGACCTTGCAAAGAACATGTTCAAAGTGCTGAACTCCTACTGAATTTTGACAGACTTTCATGATAGTTGACTCTCAGAGAAGTATGGCAATTTCCCTCTTTCCAGAGTGAAATTCATACGCACTCTTGCCAGCAGAGTTATTTAACCTGGCTCCCTATCACACCTTTTGTTACACTAGTAGTACCAACTAATACAACATCAAAAGGATTATTAAAACTGATAAAAAGTTTGATAGGGAAATATATTTGAAGAGGTGGACAGGATCTGTAATTGTCAAACTTTCCTTTAAAGGGAACTCTTTTCTCTTTAATTTCATGGATGACTGGAATTTTCAGCCTGAAAATATATCCAATGCTCCATGAAATTTACTTGTCTATAAAATGTCTACTCCTGTTAACATGAACAAATAGATCTTCGCTATAGCTGGATACATAAAAATTAAACAAGAAGTAATTCTGGTCTGTTCAGAATCTCATCCTTTGACCTAAAAAGAAGAAAACATGTAATACTACTTTTTAGCAAAGAAAGGTACAAATTTTTATGCAGCGGCCTTTCTTTGTCACTTTAGTGAATTTTCTTTTTCCTTTCTCATGATGCACTTTAGCAATAACTCAGAAAAGTAGAAGCCCTGTAGACATCTAATACTGTGCCAGAAGTTGGATTCTAATCTTTACTAATATCATTGTACAAATTTAACCAATAATGTTAGTTAATGAGGGCAATGAATCCAATAATCTTTTTATGACAGAGAATGAAACATCCTACCTGTAAATCTACTAATTAAAGTATCAAAACATCTTTAAGACTTCTTTTGATAAGCAAGTGAGACTAGTCCTGTCTTTCTGTGAGGCTATCACAACTGCACAGGTAAGTACAGATTTTTCCTAAAGCAAGCCAACTAGAGAGCTAGGATAGCCCACAAATGCATTTCACCTATGCTTTGGAGGATATAAAAGTGACAATTAATTCAGAAGAAGAATTGTGTTTCTCTAAGAGGGAAATCTATGTAATCTTCGAGTCTGTCAATGCCATTGCCTTGATTTTTGAACTCGCTTTCCCTGTGTATTTTATTGAACTCCGCAGGGGTAAAAGGGTTAGGATTACTAGAACAAAAAAAAGATAGTTTTTTTTCCATTAATTATGTTGCCTGCTACCCTTCTTCAGATGAAATCTTTGAACTTTCAGGTTCCATGAACAAGAACAAATTGCCTTGGACTAACACACTTTAGGGTTATAATCAACACATATTAACATTTCTGGATAAAATGCCCAGGGGGGTACTACTGTAACATAGTGAAAAAATTACTGTGTTACCTCTTTTGTACTGAGACTCTAAAAATGTACCTACTACGAAGTTGCATGTTGAGTCCAGAATAGTGTCCAAATAAAGGTACTTTTGGATGAAGAATAGAGGCAACACAGGCCCTTCTTGGTATAAAAACTTAAAGATTATCTATATGCCTAATTTAAGTAGAACTTGCCCTAAGTAAAATCAATACTGTTATGCAGAGGTTTAAACGTGTAAGACAAAAGCCTAAGACTGGGGTATTCCTGGGTCACCTGGTGTGTCTTTCTAGTGCATGTGTGCAAAGCACCTACCAAAGCTCAACTGCAGTTTTTTACACAAAAATCACATCACAGAGCATTGTCCAACCATCATGAATGATGATGACCTGAAGAAGGTAGATGGGTAATGGTGATTAAACCAGAGACTGTATTGTAGTTAGGGATGGGAACCACATGAACAAATTTCCAGATGGACCAATGAAAAATTTTGGAGTAAACTTTTCCTAGCTGTAGCCCTGTAAACATATTCCTGACTTGAAAAGGATGAGCTTTTCTCTTTTTTTTTCTTTTTCTTCTGTTCAAATAGAGAATGCTGTTGTTTGCAATATTTTTCTTACTTTGCAGAGTTTAATTAGAAACAAACTTTTAGCAAAAGAAATTTTTGTTGGTTGCTCAGACAAGGACATCTTTGTCCTCATTAAATCACATTCTCCACTTTCAAAGAACCTTGCCTGTGCTTTGTTTTTACCGGTAGTTTTCATCCCAGCTACTGCACTGGTGGCACTCTATTCCTTATGGTATACATTCTTTCGCATACTTTAGTAGAAGCATAGTGAGAGCAAAAGACTAAGCAACAGCCACATAGAACAAGGAGTTATAATTAGCCTCACAAAACACAATAGGAAATATAATGGTTTATATCTTAGCATATATATATAGAGAACAAAATTCTAATGCCTCTTGCCAAGAGAGTTTTAAATCTATATAAAATATTTTAAAAGCCAATCTTTTGCTGCTGTGAAAATTCCTAATTACTGATCTGATTAAAATACCTGCCATGCTATAAAAATTTCAGCACAGCTGTTTTACTTCAGGAGTTAGTAACAATAAGTTAATAGATGTAAAAATCACTGTGCATGTATTTTGCCCATATAATCCTGTTTTATTTCTTTTTTTGGCACTTTATATATTGGCAATATTGTCTGACTTGACAGAAACAGGGCAGAGAGTTCCAGACATAAAGCTGTACAGCAAATATTCACTGACACATACACATTAGAGTATATTCATTACTATATGCTCTTTGGAAAATAAACAATGCAAATTGTTCCATGCTTTTTTTCCCCTCATCTTTTTTTACGTGTACTGAAGGCATTTGGCCACAAAAATTACTGAATACAGCATTATTAACATTATAATCAACTTTCTGTTCACTGGCTCATGTTTTAATCTTGCAGTACTCTACCGCTCTTTTTCATTTACTTGATACTCTTGAATGAAAAATTTCAGAAGAGTGGCCCTTTTATAGACTTGAACTCTTAACCAGTCATTTTCCAGCCTCAGGGAAAAATTCTTGTTATTAACACGCATTTTTCTTAAAACCCCAATTTGAATTAGATGGTGTTTCCTCTTCCAGCCCCTCTCTTGTATCTTCTTTTACCATTGGAGTAGAAAGGTTGAATCCAGGATAATAGCAACCTAACAACTATAGAAATATCAGGAAAAAAACTGAAACAAAACTAGAACAAACCAACCAAAAAAATCCACTCTTGAACCTGCTTTGAAGGAAACTCATGATTCTCAAAAATTTTAATTGGAATTTAAATATTTGTAAATATCATTAGAGTCTTCACCTTAGGTAAAACTCCATCCCTTGCTCGCAAAATGGAAACAACAGTACATTCCTTCTTTAGGTTCAGTCAAATGCAGTACTGCCACAGGAGAAAGCAGGTCCCCGGGGTCAGGCACCAGGAGGCTAAGGGGCTCCCTGCATTGAGGCAGGGCAGGGCTTTGCCAGGGCTCATCCCATTTATCCATTTTGTCTTGAGAACATTGAATTCTGGGGGAAGAGCTCAGAAATAAGCTACTTCTTTTTCCCCTATCTCAAAAGTGCAGAGCTATTAAATAAAAAAAAACAATTATGAGCTTTAATATTAAGTCTTTGTATTTCATTTCAGGGAAGTCCCTATGGTTTTCATAGTGACATACCAGAGGTAAAGGTAATAGTCTGCAGTCTATTTATAAATTACGTGGAGATAAAGAATGGATAGAAGAGTATGTGTAAGAAATACAGAGGCGGTGGAAGAGTAGTAAACATGAAAATAAATTGGGAAGAAATGGAGCTTAGTGAAACCGTTGGCAGCAAGAGCAAAAGACAGAGCAAATAAAGTAAAAAGTAGAGTTTTTCCACAAAAATAAGCTATCTTAACTTTGTGTTTATTCTTGTTTTCTTTTCTACAAGTAGCTCCGTACTAAATATGAACAGTATTAAACTCAGCCATCCAAAATGCTAAAACATATATATAGAAAACACATTGCAGATAACTAAATAAAGTTTGGCAGAGTAGCTAAGTGTGAGCTTAGGGAGGCTCACTCTCTTACCTTACAGTTCTGTCTAGAAACATCATTAAGGGTCATAAATTCATGTATCTCCACTGATACCAGCGGGGTTTTTTTTAACCAATGGACATGTTCTGGGGAGTGAAGAACTGGGCAAAAGCCACTTTTAGTACAATTCTACAGCCCAGTGCTAGTAATGAGAAACATTTCAACAATTGGACGGCCGGGCTGAATGCTGCTGCAATGTCTCTGCTTTGTATCTATGGAAACGTTTTCAAGTTTCCCAACACCTCCCACACAGGAATCCTGGTAGATTCAGATTGAAGTAGATTTTCCATGAAACATGACCTAAGGATAGTTCCAAAAAAAGAAAACAGTCTGATCATGCGACACGCTAAAGTTTTACACTTCATTGGTGAAACACACGATAAATTGTGGTCAATGCTATTCTTAAGCAAAAGAAACCCGTCTAATTCAAGACCAAGATTTCAGCTGCTGCTTTTATTAAATGTCCAGCTGCAAAAAACCCAGAAATACCGCTGACTTTTTGGACCTCCCTTAGATTCATAGAGGCAGAAATTCATCTAACTAATAAAGAGAAGGATGTTTTGACTGATTGCCTGTTAATAATAGCTCCTTCCATAACTGATGGAAACTTCCAAAGAGTAATTATAATGGCAAGTCAGACCTAACACAGCACATTTAAAATAAAATTATCCACCAACTCATGAAGATGTAACCTTTCTCATAATAAAAACAACATTAAAACAGCTAACATTCTCTAAATCTTTGCTCATCTAGTAATCAGAAACAGATCAAATAGAATCCTATTTGAAGAAAATTGCTTTAATGTTGATAGAGACTACTGTTGCAAAACAAAAACAAACAAACAAAAAATCCACCATTGCGTGATGTGGTGACTGATCTAATGCCTAACAGAAAGAAGATGTCATGTTCATCTTGAGAGGTGACAAGGAGTATCTAGTGAATTATGGAACTGTCTGTTTCACCACAGATCTTAAAATTACAGAAGTCACATCATATTAACCATTTGGAAACATTTCTGTCTCTCTCAGTAAAACTGGGAATGTTAATGACTTTTGTCAACTTATAAACTTACATTTTAATGGCTAAAATTAAATAAAATTAAATATATAATGCAAGTTTCCCGCGAAGTCCAGGTTATATCTCCAAGAAACTTATGTGAGCAAATTCCTGTGTGCTAAGACTAACGAAATGCAGAAAATACGTATCTATAGATGTTTGAGCTAAGACATGATTCCTATAATTTGATTAAAATTAAAAGCAGATACAAAAGATTTTTTTTATCGAAACCATCATTGCTAGTAACCTCACTGTCCCTGTGGTTCTATCAGTTCAACTGAAAAATGAGCTTTCTTGTTGAGGAAGATAAAAGATTATTCTTTTCAATTTAACGCTGGCAAATTCATTTTTTCTCCTGTGTTCATGAAAGCAATAATCAGTGATAGCCTCAATTCAGAGAACAAGATCAGGAAACTTAGGTGGCAAAAGCAGACAAAATAAAGGAAATATTATAATCAAGGATTTAAAGTCTTTTCAGTTCTTGATGCTGCTTCCTGTTTACTAGCTTTAGGGCAGGGTCTATTTCATGGCATTATTTAGGAACTCTGAAGTGTTCTTTTTAATGCCCTTGGACATGAATGGATCTCACCAGTGAACAAATACTTGATTTTGTAGGCATTCAGATTGGATTTGGTCTGAAGAACTTGGAGAAAAGTGAAGTGATAGGAGGGAACGAATACTGAGAAATAAGGTATACTTCACAAAAAGTAAATATTTGCTGATACTCATTAAAAAAAAAATACCTTTATCCAAAATATTTTTATCTAAAAGATGTCTTATTTTGGTGAGTACTTGTGTTTTGATCTAAGAAGTCCTGGAGAAGTTAAGGGATTTAGGCCAGAGACAGCTTATGATAGCTGCCTCAGCATGAATATACACTGTTCTGTTGGACAGAATCTAAAACCCCATCCTCACCTCTATCAGAGAATATAGGTCTTTATGCAGAATATGTGAAAGGAAACTTAATACGATGTGTGCAAAATCTAAATGATTGTTCCAACCTCTTATGAACCCAAGTTTTTTTCTACAGAAGCCTTCCCCAAATATTTCAAGAAACAAAATTTGATTTTTGCATTAACTTGCAAGAACTGAGAAACTCGCTTTCTTTTTGATTGTGAGGTTTAAATAGGAATTAACACACTCACTATGCACAAAATAATTTTGTGTGCATAGAATACTGTACGTAGTTACAGATTCTGTAAGCTCTATATGATATATACATGTTCCTGTGAGTACAAATGAAACATTGTACAGTCTACAGATGAAATATCTTATTACCTTATTATTTTATTGAGTGAGGTTTGAGATTATTCTTTCTTCCCTGAAATTGATCCTAAAAGAATCCAAATAAATAGTGACCTCCTGGGGTGTACAATTTAAATTCACTTGAAACAAAACACCATTCCTACAGAGTCTGCTAGAATAAACAGAGGATATCCTATTTAATACATTCTCTTGGGATTTTGTTTTAAATCAGGACAATGATCAGAGACAATTCTACAAACTGCTGTTTCATAGGAAGTCAAAACTGAGAACTGAAAACTGAAAACTGAAGTGTGTATAGATGGTGATAGGATTAAACCTTAAGGTGAATAGTTGAGTTATTGATCTTGAAAACAAGGGTTACTCAGTGGAGGCCTCATTAAAGACTAACTCTCTTCAGGTGTTCTGGAGCATTGAATATTAATTCAGACAGATCACTAATAAATTGACAACAGGGAATAAGCCTCATTGAGAGGAAAGTCTGCTTTGCCTCTTTGTTCTGTAATTTCTTTTAATCTAGAACCACAGCACAGGTGCTTCACAATTCTTCCACTGCAAAATGTGGCTGTTTGAGAGGTGTGTAAGTTCATATTACTCCTTCCCCAAATGGTTGCATGTAGCCAGATTGTTTTTCATGTGCACCTGAACTACAGAGAGGGCAAATCACAGGTGGGGAAAAAGGGTAGAGGAAAGAAAGAATTTGCCTATATAATTTCAATTAATTCTGCTACCCTTTTGTACTCTTGATAGCTGGAAATTCTTGCTGCTCTCTTGCACGAAGAGATCAACAGTCTTTTCCACGTGTTACCTTGCAAGAAATTTTATGAGATATGCATGCCTTCTGTCCAAAGCACCCCAATGAACAGGCAGGAAGCACAACGTGGAACTCCTAATGCAACATTTTAAGACAGACCAAAATACCTTAATAACAATAATAATAATAGGAGGCAGAAAAATGAACATTAGGCAAGAAACTAAATTTTGCTTGGATATTATGAGAAGTTTAAATGAAATGTGAAATATTTTCAGTTAGTCGCATGCTTTCTTGAGCCTGTGAGAGACAAAATTACTCTCTTATTTTCCATACATTCAACAAAGAGCTGTAACTGCAGTGCATATCTTATTTCTTGCTACAAAATAAGAAGGAAATAAAGGATTCTGTTGTTTCTTTTTCAGTCTCTGTCCATTCCACTTGTTTATCCCGAGGCTGAATTTGGCCTGTAACTCATCAAATGATCCATATCAAATATAATGATCTTTTCAACAGTATCAGATTGTCATTTCAATTTTGTGCATGTTTTATTCTGATTACTTTTCCCTTCCTCATGCAGCTTTATATACTGATAGTGCAAGCTCATCTTGTCAATGTAATTTTCAGTTTCTAGTACATCTGATTGAGCAATAGTAATTGAAAAACGATTCAAATCACATCTTCAAATATTCTTTTCATCTTTTCTCTCCCTTAGACAAACAATTTTTTTAAAAAATATGAACAGTCCATGAGCCTCTGGAAAACATATGGCTAATATAAAAGCCAAAATTATTCATTAATGTTTTGTTCCACTGGCAGGTCCAGGGAAAGAATGGGCCCAAACCCAAAAAGAGGAAATTATAGGCAGAAATGCCTGGAGAATGCATTTCGGAAGCGGGAAGTTCTGACTGTACTTCCGACTGTCCCATCCTATCCTGCACAGAGTGAGGAGTTGCCAGCTAGCTTGCCTGCTTTTGAACACTGTGAGACACTGAAATATTAATGGTTAATGGCTCAAACAATTGGTCTTCTGCAAAAGTGGTAAGTACTTTGCTGACAATTTGCAAGGGAACAGCCCAGGGGCAGAGAGGGTGAACACCCACCGCTGGAGGCTACAAGTTGGGTTTTGAGCCAGATAAATTAGGAGGCCGATAAGAAGCAGATTCTATGAGGTGAGATAATGCTTTTTATCATGCCAGTGTCCTCCTATACACAACTGGCTAAGTCTTAAACTTCACCCCCGGGGAAGTACCAGGACATTCACATGTAGGCCTGAAGGTATCAATCCCTTCTGAAATGATAATTAGAGCAACTAAGCTGACATGAGAGGCAGCTGTCATGTCTGAGAAGGGTTCATAAACCATTAAAGACTTCTGAAGCATCCCCAGACTCTTTTCTGGGACCTTCCACATGTGCACATGGTCCACAGTGTTATCTCACAGCGTAAAACTCCTCCTCCAGGGGAGGTACCTGGGCATCCCCACCTGAACCTAAACATATACCCACTGAACTCTGTGTTTCATGGACCTTCCCCACACCAGACAGATTAAGACTGTGACCATCGCTTTAATCCATGGACAACTAATTTGCCACAATCAAGTCTTTTCACTTGATATCTTTCCTCTCTGTTATCTACTCTTATCCTTTCTTTTCCTTATATATTTTCTTAAGTGATATCTTATAGTTATAGTTATGTTGTCACATTACTATAGATAATAACCAAAATGATTGCTGCATACCTCCTTTCCATTGCAGCCAAATTGTTCTAAAATAAACCCTACATATATATCTATCTATCTATCTATCTATCTATCTATCTATCTATCTATCTATCTATCTATCTATTTCTATATGAACATTGGTCATTCAGTGTTGTTTCACTCTAACCTGCCCCAAGGGATCTATTAACAAGAACCTGAGCTACTCTCCCCTTCAGGGGCAGTTTGTAACGAGTACCATCTGCATTACTGTGTGCTAGATATTTATAGCAGATTTTACTGATGGATTTAGCTTGGCATGTTCACACCATTAATGTCTCTGCATCCAATCTCTTTGCTGTTTTATCAGTGTCTTTGAAGCATTGAAAAGAGAGAGATTTTTTGTAAGAATGGCTATTTAATTAAACTCAAATTTGGAGTAAATTGATTAATTCCAAAAATTGGAAGTATGGATTTCTATAACCATATGCATTATGATATTGCATAGCATGACTCCTATGTTAACAGTGACTTATATTCTCTCAGGACACCAATATTCTGTGCTTGTAGAGATTTCAAAATCAACTTTCCTCCTGCACAGAAAAACATCTGCTTCATCACTCTTACAGTATAGTGGCAGAGCAGGACTTCAAATTAATTAGAAACATCACTCTTTAAAACTTTGAAAGGAATCTATTATTACTTGTCAGTAATCAATGTCTTACATTCAACATTTGCTTTTAGGTCTGATAATGGACTTGAATTTCACCCATTTATAAAACAGACCTGTCTGGTTTTAATACATATACCAGTTTCGAGCTAAGGTCATCACACACAAATTTCAATAGTTTATTTCAGGATCAGTGTATTCTACAATAAAAAAGTTTAGGTACATGCTTAGTCAAGACCCTAGAAAAGAAAGCTAAGTCCTTGAAAAGTAAAGAAGGAAAACAGGGAAAGAAAATTGAAAAGATAGGAAAATATTTTACTGAAGATACACACCTAAAGAGAGTTGGTTGCCTAAGCCCTTGCTTTAAGGGACAGCTTAAAGAGGTAGGAGCTGAAAGAAACCTGAGAAATAAATCACAGTTATAAACATAAATGCAAACTTTTTCTTTTCCCCAATTTGTCTTACTGAAGCTCAGCCTCTTCCTAATGTATGCAATTTTCCTGATTTTAGTCTTCCTTAAATCTATTTCACAGGTGATGTGCACCAGGATGAAGGGGAAATGGTGGGTGGTGCAGGCTTCTCTCTAGATCTCAATGAAGAATAGCACAACAGAAAAATTCATAATGAAATAGCTATTTCAGTAATGAGATAGAAATAAGAAATAAGATAGTAAATCCTGCATTCCTTTAGATAGAAATGTTATAGAGAACATAAATATTTTCAAGGCAGTTACAGAAAAGAATCACATGCAGGAATGTGAAGTATATCTGCAGCAGTCATGGCTATTTCACCACTCCCTTTATCAAAACCTGGGCTGTTTGGAAATCATGGTCTTAGAAGGAGCTCTGGGAATTTTCAATGATCAGACCTACTGAGCATGGAAAAATGGTCTGATGATATAGAGGCATAAGAAAAAGAGTTTGTTAGAAGTATAAAAATAATTCCTGGTTCTGTGTGAGTCACATTGTCTTACCTGTAACATTCCTTTTGTCAAACACGTTGCAATAAATGGTACAACCGTATCATTCTACTGCACTGTCAGTTCGCAATTTTTAAAGAGTATGGCTGAGCCTCAAGGGGAAAGAATTATATGAGTAT
Source organism: Eulacestoma nigropectus (assembly GCA_013397775.1). Taxonomy (NCBI): domain Eukaryota; kingdom Metazoa; phylum Chordata; class Aves; order Passeriformes; genus Eulacestoma; species Eulacestoma nigropectus. The sequence continues at coordinate 95,889 of VZTE01004143.1, read as the reverse complement.
GGGATGCAGCCTCATGGGTTAGATTTAGAAGAGCTGAGGGAAGAAGGAATTTGTGGAGAGTTACTGGAGGAGAATGGAGCATCCTTTACTGCAGTACACCCCTGGAAAGGCCTGTGGAAATGAAGTGTGACAGAGATTCTGGAGAAGGAGCTATAAGCTTATCCATCGCACACACCAGATCCATTGCCAAGCTTAGAAATGGTGGAAAGATTTCCTCAGCAACATAGAATGGGCTACAGACAACAGTAACTCAGGAAGCCAAAGAAATAAAAATAAAGAGCAAAACTGAAGAAAAGGAAGAATATCTGGAGAAATCTTTGTCATATATTCATGGTGGAGGGGCATTGAATTTTTGATCAGTTTCTCAATTCTTTCTGATGATTGGTCCTTTGTAAGCATGCCATGCCGTTTTCCCACATATCTAATAGTGATCTTCTGCTTTTAAGACTGTGATATATAAATCATTGATACTTGTCATGAGGGCAGGTGGCTCCCCTGGGTGTGTGATTACAGGGTTGGAGGGAGGTGCAGGCACTGAAAAGGAACAGTCAGAGCTACGGATGCCTTCAGAGCCCTGGACATTAATTTGTTTTATTTATTCATTATGAGGTTTAACATTTCTCAGTTGAAGGAATTATGTTGCTTGACATAATACTTTTTGTGTTCTAATAAAACATATTTAATAATGCCCCCTCAACCTGTGAAGTTCTGTGGCCTCCTGAATGGAATGAAAGCTAAAGCTTTTCTCATTTCAAAGCTCTATTAAAGCAGAGTATCTGTGCTATTGCAAACAATTTCGAATAACATTGTGAAACAGGTTTATAGTCAAAAGGAGAGTATACTTTTTGAAAGTTTATGCATAGCTGAGGACACTTTCACACCTTATTTGGGATAGTAGCACCCACTAGGGCTTCTGGATAAATCAAGAAATCATTTGATGCCAAAAAATCTTCAGAGGAAGCACAGGCAGCAAATTTGTTCCTGTGGAAGCTGAGGATCTGGAAAGATATCATTACAATGTCAGAGCTAAAGTGCATCTCTGAGATCTTGAGATGCTTTCTAAGGAGCTGTCTATAAGTCTTTGTTACTTGTATGATAAAAAAGGGAAAGTTTTAGACGCTATAGAAACTGAACCGTAATGCCCAGTGCTACACATCCACACATTGACACTTCAGATCTCTGTAAAACAGTTTCAGAGAGAACATCCTCACTTCTCCATGGCAAGATAAACATCACAGAGCTTGCTGCCTCTCCCTCTCTTTCCTCTTATGCTTTCTCTCTGAAAGCTTTTGCACGCTTATTTTATCTTCTAGCCATCGGGTGTAGTATTCGGATCCAGTTTAATTATTGTATTGTACTTCACACATTACCCCAGATCAATAAGTTTTTATATCTGGAAAAGAGGGATTTTGGATTTTCATCCCCTCAAAAATTCCCACTTGCAAGATGGATTGTTCATTCATCTATTGTTGACACATTGTGTCAACCTTAATTTGGATCAATATTTTTGTGCTTAATATACTAATAGACAATTAATTCTATATATGTACTGGGGAAAAAGTTACTATAGTAAAAGAAAACAGCAGGAGAAAATTGAAGAGACAGCCAAGTGTCTTTGAAATCTATCTTTGTGGAAGGAGTGCAAGTGTTTGGGGGTCCTTAGAACCTAAACAAAACCAACCAACCAAAAATACAAAAACACAAATTCAAATAATTTCTATAGTGGATGAGTTTAATATTCAGCAGGAAAGCTACATCTGGGAAATCAGAACAAAAACACATAAAATCAGTTAGAATAATTATACTGTAGTATAAAAAATAGATTAAGAGTTGCAGTAGGAAATTACTTTTATTTAATAGATACAATCCACATCATTGTTCTGGCCTGTATCTCAGCTTTTACATGGAAGACTCGGAAGAAAACTCAAGTCACAAAAGGTCAATTTGATCTGCAGGTTCATTCTTCTCAGTTTCTCTGTTAAAGCTCTCAGGAAGGGAGAGCAGTTAGTGCTAGTGACTGATACAGAGATACAATTTCTTCTTTTTTTTTTGTTAGATACAGCTTGAAGTAGCATGAATTATCTTTTTTTTTTGTAGAACTTCAAGAGGTTTTCTTTGACTCTATCAACAACTTAAAAGTATAGATGCAATTTTAAAAAAGTAATATAACAGGAAATAAAAGGACATCCAAAATGTTTAAGATCACAAAGCTTGTTTTGAACAATAGTTTACAGTGAGGTATTTGTCCATTTTAAGCCAAATGAATACTGAAGAGAAATTTTTCTGAACTGTGCTTACTAAAGTATCGAGCAAACACTGAATGGGTTTTCCCAAATATATCTAAAACAAATAGTGTAGAAAAACTAGCAGTAAAATATGCACACGAAAAGAAAATTGATTAGAAATCCAACTACTGACTGCTCTGCATTCAGTAAGCAAATAAGCACTTGGGTCAAAGACATATTAGTCCTTACAGAATGGCCAATTCAGCATTTAAAAAAAAAAAATTACCCCACTTGATCACTTAGTTTATTGATTTTTTTTTCCTTAGTGAAAGTTGAGAGAAGAAGCAAGATTTTCCTTGGGAATAAAAAATACATACAGTGGTAATTTCTGCTGAATCAATGCTCTAATAGATGTTCATAAATTGATATACTGATATAAATTGATATAATTTGCTTATACACTGTTAAGTTGTGCTTTTTAAATATTTAACTATTTCTTACTTAAAATGGAGTCTAGGGCTTTTACACACAATTTAAAATATGGCACAAGAGATGAAGGATTAATGAAGCTTTTCAGAATGTCAGGAAACAAACTGGATTTGCTTCAGTTTAAATTTTGATTGGAGATTAGTTTGGCATATTAGGATTTGGAAATTTCCGCCTTTCTTGGCTCACCAGATGCTAACTGACTTCATCTGACAGACTGCATGTACCTTGGATAGCAAATGACATCATGATGTGGCATATCCAAGGTGAATGTCACCACTCGCTAGCAATAATTTTTGCTAATGTAATACCTCATGCAAAACACCAGACACTCCTTCAGCTATAAATAGTGATGCCAGACTATGGTAGGCAATTTGACTGACAAGCAAGGAATTGCGACTGGAGCAAGACGCATCAGCTCAGCAAGGGCACTGAAGAAAACTTCAGCAGAGTGGTAGTGTTATTACAAATCTACTGAATTGTACTGGCAAGAAACTCTTCCAAACTTTGCAAGAAAGTTTAAGGGTTGCAGTTCAACAATTTCTTTTCTATATTATTGCAATTAAGAATATATAAATTTGCATGTGAAATTCAAGGAACTTAGAAAAGGAATGTGTTGCCCTGAGTTTGCAGTTCTTCAATGTTTTCCCAGATGTCGCACTCAGACACAAAAAACCCACGCAGACCTGGCCAGGTGGGAAGCAAGAAAAAAGAGAGAGCCGGGGCGAGACCCCGAACTTTATTTTATATCTTCTTAAGAACCACCATGGATTGGAGGGAGAAATTACCACCCCTCAATCACACTGGTCAAAGGAAAAATCCATCAAATGTCTCCGCCTAGGACAATGGAATGAAAACAATAAAGTACAGTTAACAAAACATGATCATGTTTACAGAAAGTGCGTGAGAAACTTTTACAGAAACTGAAAACTTCGAAGAACTGCAAACTCAGAACAACAGGGATGAAGACTTATCTTTCAGTGCTTTGTCCCTTGAGAACCATTTGTCTGTTCCTCTTAGTAACTTACACAGGGTTAGATGCCAAAACCTTTACACAAGCCAAGAGTCAGGTTCTTCATAAGGTCACAGCACTGAAAGTGAAACTGTGTAAATAGTAGTTGATATGAAATGCAGTGTCTCAAATTCTGCTTTTCTCAGAAGTTTTGTGAACTTACTGTGGTACAAGGAGAACCTCTACATTTTCAACAATGTGAATGTTGTTGATTAAACCTTTTCTTTCCCCCTAAGAAGTAAGAGATAAATCATGCATATCTTTCAAAATATATTTACTGTTCTATGTACCTCTGGAAATCTAAACCTTCTATTTTTGTTCCATGTATGAAATTATAATAGCTATTGATTCTGACTTCAAAGTGTAGCAAAAAAGATTCAGTGAAGTGCTCGGAAACATGGTGAATTTCATGTACTAACCAACTTGAAGTGTCATTCTTATTCCAGTATTCGCTCTCAAAATAAACACTTTCCTATGCACATTTTCTTTATTCATTCCTGAAATGTTAGAATTAAAAAGCCTGTTTAACACAGAAGTTAAAGATTCTATAATATCAACAAAAAATTCACATATGCAACATACTTCAATTCTTCAAGCTTCATTCAAAACCTGAAAATTAGAAATACCTGTATAGGTAATCTAAGCCTTATAAGGCTAAACTGTCTGCTCTGTGCATTTCAGAAAAAAACAAAAGTATCACAAGAATGAAAGTATATCTTTCTGAATTTATTTCAGAAATAGTATATCTATCTGAATTTTATTTTATTATTTATTTATAGTATTACCACTATATTGATGTAGACTTTTCTTTTTTACTAATGTAAGAATAAGAAAACTGGTAATGTGCGAAATGGGGAAGCAATACTGGTTTGTTGCAACACATCCCTGAGTCAGCCAGAGCTTTGAGGTGTATGTGGTTTCGTGTGTTCCTTAAAATGAGCTCCACAAGGGAGATACAGAGTGAAAAATCGAAGTAACAAGAGTAGACTAGAGAGAAGTAAAGAAGGTCCAGTTCTGTGCCTCATTTGCATTTTACCTTTGCAGGTGGAACTGTGAAATCGGTTTAGTGGGCTGTCAGCAGCTTCTTGAACTGCAAAGAATTTTGCACAGGGTTTGGCCAATTTTCTCTTTCTTCCCCGAGTGAAGCATGGCTTTCTGCTCTCTGTTCCTCCATGCAGGTGCTCCCTGCTCATCTGCAGAGTTTCAGCCCCTTGGTCTCTCTTGCTGACTCTTGTTTGTTCTCTTTCCCACTGCTTTTCTGCTTGAAGTACCTGAACATTCTTCTCTCCAAGGAACACTTGGTGACCGCCCAAGGAAGAAGTGCTCCATAGTGGCTTCCACTATTCTTGCACTTGTCTAAAATGGACTTTCACACACACACTAGAAACAAGCCATACATACACGCAGTCATCTCCTGTAATGGCATTGGTTGAAAACCAGCAGGTGTGTTTTTAAATCCAGTGTCAAGTGATGTCTGAAAGTGAATGGATGAAAAATTTTTACCCATGTGAGTAGTATTGTCTTACCAGAGGCAGCTTTCTGCTCACTTTGACAAAGAGACACCTGCCTGCATTCCATCTCCAAAATAAAATAATAATAATAAAAAAAACTGTTAAATGAGTTTTCATTTAACACTAGATTGTAGAATACGTAAGTTAACTCCAAGAAATTATTTTAAATGGTCAGTACACAACCTCATAGTTAAAACTACTCTAAATTGCAGTGCTGACTGTTCCTCATATGCCCATAGGTGTCAAAAAGCATCTCTGTCAAAACACTTTTTGGTTATTCTAAGAAATGTATGTCCCTGCTAACTCTTACGTCCCTCTGGATAGCAGAACCTTCAGAAAAGAAACTCGAAACAGATTCCCCCCCTCCCCACTCAGTTCTGCTGAAATAGGCCCTTTAATGAAAGCTCTGGTTGATTTAGCAATTCTGACCTCTTATGCCTAGCACTGCCAGTCACGCTGTGTTGTGTGACAGATGTAATGCTGCATTACGTGTCAAATCTAATGCAAGGTTGTGCTACATTTCAGGGATAAACATTGCAGACGAATGAAATGATGAGGGTTTTCAATTTTTTTTTTCAGTAAGGAAACCTACAAACAATACATTTGAGATTTACCGACTTATCGAGACTTTTTGTAGGAAATATTTTTGGGAAATAAAAGTGCCTTAGAATGAACAAAAATATATTTTTCAAGCTTTGAATTGCTGTGCAACGCTGATTTTTTTTAATATATTTTCTAATTACATATATAGTCTGATACAGAGAACACATGTAGAATAAAAGGACTATTTTGACTTCAACAAAATTTATCCAATCTTGGAACAAGCTAGTGCAAATTTTGTGATTTGAGAGAGGCTGTATCCCTCTCATGTAGTCTGGCATCCAAAAGGATGAGAATAAAATAAATTATTATCCTCATATATTGTGAGTAGAGCCCTAAATAAATAAATGGAGTGATTACTGAGATCAGCTTATATTAGAATTTCTTCCATACCAGTGTGTCAGGCCATGGAGAAAACTTCCTACTTACACAAATTATTGGAAGATTCATTCAGGATGTTCACTGTAACTGTGAGCAAGTCAACAAATATGTCAGAAAAAAAAGTTAGGAAACCTTAAAATACATACATAAAATACAATAAATGTATTCCATGAACATTGGGAACATTTAAAGATATTTTTAATTAAGATTCCAAATAAACATTTGGCTCCTGTTGACTGATTAAATAGAGAAATTTAGTTTCTCTATTACCCTTGTTGGTCTAGATTACATTTATTACTGGCCTCAAGATCCCATAGGTATTCTGACTTGTGGCTGTCTACTAAGAACCTTGGAAACCTGTCAAATTTCAAAGTTATGTAATTTCACACAATTTACTCCACACTCTCATCTCCCTGCCTCTTCCTCACTCCCTCTTGCAATCCATATCTAAGCAGAAATATAATCCATTTACAGTCTCATGCCACAGTTTCTCTTCTGCTCCAGGACTCCACTTACTAAAACAGGTTTATGGTCAGCCAGTCAGCTACGGACTGGAAATGAGTGTTGTAGAGTGGCAAGAAAATAATTTCACCCTAAAAATGAACCCATAGACTCCTTTGAGTGTTGTGGAATTTTTCTCTTAAACCTCTTTTACTGCCATTGTGCATTACTTTTAATACCAGAAAAATAAATATATTTGCTGCAAGGTTTGCAGACTGGTGGTGAGGATGAGTGCCACAGTTTCCATTGTAGGTGCTTTGCCTCTCCGTACTTACAAGTGCTCTGGTTACATGCCCCAAAACTGCAGTCTAATGTTGCAGCCCTGTCCCCAGTATGTGACAAGCATAGCTAGCAGGTCAATAGGTATATTCCATGGTCAGCTCTCCTGAGGCCATGGCTGGAGTACTGAGCCTAGTTCAACCGGAAGACCACAAGTGCAGTAGGGATCTGGAACACCTATCTTGAAAGCAGAGGCTGAGGCAAGTGGATTTGTTTAGTCTGGAGAAAAGAAAGACTGTGAGGGATGAAGCGGCTGCCTTCAACTACAAAGGTGTGCTGAGAAGACAGAGTCTCAGAGGTGCATTGTGAAAAGAGAAGGTTTAACTGTTGCAAGTTACACAAGGGAAATTCTGATTAAACGGAAGGAAAATATTTTATAAAGAATGTAAAGCAGTAAAACAGCTTGTCTAGACATATTTTTGAATCTCTGTCATTGGATGCGTTTAAAGTTGGTCAAGGGCTTGAATAACCTCATTTAAATTCGAGGTTGCCCCTGCACTTAGCAGGTGACATCCAGGCTTCCTTCCCAGTCTCCCCTCCCCTATGACTGTGTGTTTCCTCCTCCTGTTCTCTTCCCTGGGAATAAAAAGATTTTACTTTAGTGCATTTAATCCCATAAATGTGTTAACAAAGTGGTCCTAGATGAAATATTACAAAGGCTATCAGATACCGGACCCTGCACCTCCTACTAAAGAGCTTATAATGTGATAGGAGGCTGTGGAAAAAATGAGCTGGAGTATGGTAAACCAGGCTCTGAATTCCTTACTGAGGGACTATACTGACAATTTAGGGACCTGCTACAGTGTCCCTTCCATAGAGGTGCTTGAACTTGCTGTGAATTTTCCTTGCACCAAGTAAATTTTACAAGCCATTTTAAATTTAGCCCTGGAGAAAGTATATTGCAGTAATACATTTGGAAATGACAGGCACATAAATAATCGTGGTGATGTTATATCAGTAAGGATGTTGATCTTGTAGGTTTTTTTAATAAGGGTTTAAAGTAAAAAAAAAAAAAACCAAAAACAAAAACAAAACCAAAACAAAACAACAACAAAAACAAACAAACAAAAAAACTGATCTAGAAAATATACTAAATTACAATTTCAAAATTGAAAGAGGATCAGAGAATTCCATTATTGTGTTTTAGCTGAAAATCGATGTAGATGCACATTGTTTATTAAAAAAAATTATTGCAAAGTCTGAAGATAGAACAAAAAATTTTCTTAGTGAGTCGGTGACATTTGAAGCGTTGGCATGTATACAGTTCTATTTGAATGAAATAATGTATCACTGTCAAGAATGGTCGTTGAGTTACTTTTTGTGCCTTTTTTGCCTTTTTACCCTCCTACTAAGCATGAGCCAGCTCTACAATTAAAGCAGTAACTAGCAAACAAATAAAAAAATCCCCAAACACATAAGCAAAATCAACTATAACCTCTATGTCATGCTACTGACTTCATCTTAGAATCTTAAACTACCAGTTTGAAAATTGGAAATTAATTTAAACTTGGGTTTCAAGAATGTATCTACAAAAGCCTCACATTATTAAAAAAATGCCCTAATAGTACAAAATACTTTTCTGTATGTGGATAAAGTAAGCAAAACCCTATTAAATAACAAAGAAAGAATCAAAAAAGTGCTATTGTAGTAGATGACTGAAAACGTACACTTTAAAGAAAGGGACTTCTTCACATAAGTGAGGATATGACATGTTCTGACAATGGAACCGCAGTGATTGATACTAAACTGTGTGCTCACCTAAATGCATGTTTCAAGTAACTTCCATTAATATACTCAGTAAGAACAAGAGTCACTCCAAGTTATTTCAGCTAAAAAATGTTACCACTCACTGTCAGTAATGTCATTCCCAACACACTGCTAGAGAATAAGTCAGTAGCTACTCCTACAAAACCCTTGCCTCAGGTTAGAAGAACTATGAGTTTATCAGTCTCTCTGCACTGCAGGATGGAAGGTAACTCGGGTTGGAAACAAATGCAATTGAGCATGCACTTGCAAGAATTTTAAGCCAGTATTTATGCATTTCCTATTCAGTAAAATCAGGGAATTATGCACTTACCCCCCTGGCTCTGTTTGGGCCTGTGATAGTTCATTGTTACGATGTCCATTTTTACCTTAGTAGCTAGACTGTAATTTTAAAATAGTTTTACCTTATGGTCCCTAGGCAATGTTCCAGCTTGGACGGGGGCCCCTGAAACATGGGTAAGTGTGCCACTGGTGCTAGCAGTTCTTCCTCATTACACTTTGTCTGATGAGCCATAAGAACCTCTGTGAGTAATTTTCACATTTTTTCTTATTCCATTAGGTTTGACTGATCCTTGTTACTTACAGTATATTAGTTCATACCAGTTGACTGTTTAGATCACACCAAGGTGTTTAGTCCCACGGAATTTGCAATTATATACTAATCAATGTTTAAAAAAATACAAGAAATTTTAAATTTCAGATTAATTTGGTACCTAAAATTAGGCTGGTAGTTTTGTTCCCACATTCAGGAAAAATAGCGGATTTATGGCAGAAGCAATACTAGTGACAATGTTGAAATTTTAACATCCAGACACCACTGAATTTCAGGAATTAGGACATTGTTGTACACATGCAAAGGCATGCACACTTAAAGTAAAACTTTCCCTCTAACGAGGTCAGTATCAATAAGATGAAGTGCCAGAATTTCAACAAATAGCCGTAAGACCTTTCAAAGATAAGAGCAATTCAAATGGTCAATGTTATATTTGAACTGAAGTTATTCAGAGTAGTTGTTGACACAGTAGAACGTAAATAATGCAGAAAAGTCTTTACAATTGTTACCTGTCATCTGGTACATGACAGCCAGGTATAGCAGCTTTTACAGTATTTGATCTTCATATTTTTATCTTGTCATGGCAAAACAACTATCTCAATGCAGGGTTAAATTTCTTACATCTGGTGAAGTCTTAAAAAACACTGGTAGAAGGAAAGCATTTGGTTTTTTACACCATACTCTTTGTAGTATGGAGTTTGAAAACAGGGCCCTGTCATGCTGATAGCTGCACAAACATAGAAGAATGATTGCTTTTGAATAAATTACAAACTAAGGAGAAAATACAGTCTTATTCAGGGGGAGAAGACAATGAAACAAGTGCTTTGGAACAGAATAATGAAAAAAATATTCTTCCCACTCTACAAATTTACTTCTTTGCAGGTAGAACATACCTAATGCCTGCTTTCCCATGTGTGCTTTCAAGCTGAAATATTAGAATAAATTTAACAACAAAACTATTGTTTTGCTTCTATTTGTTTTGACATGTTCACTGTCAAATTCTTAACCACTATTTTTTTCAATTGGATTTTCTCCCACAATTTTTAGTCAAATGGGAGGAAATCTTAGCATAACTAGATAATTCTCCAAATCCTGAAACAGAGCCAAGATCAATTAAAGACATATTCTAACAAAGAGGCAAAATTATTATGTTTCCAGGTAAAAATATTCCAAAGTAGCAAAAAGAAAAAAATCCCAATCAAAAAAAGGAAACCATAAAATTTATATTAATTAAAACCACAGTGACCATTGGAAATTTTCAACTGAAAGTCAATTTTCTGGAGACTAAATAATGACTTTTCCTTTTTCTATAAACATATTTAACATAGATCTTGAGATCTTGTGTCTTGGAGACCTATTAGTTTCAGACAAACTTTGCAGAAGTTGTATTTACACAGGTAGTATTGACTGCTTTGAAGTAAAATGTATTTAACATCTTTCAAATTAAAATATCTTTCTCACTAAGTGTCTTAGTTATGCACCCTCTCAGTTAATACCAAAAGATTAATTTAGCTTTCATCTTGAAACAGTAATGGCATTACTGACACAGAAGGAAGCCTGAACTCTTCTAGTAAGCTGGATGAGAGTCAGTGGTATCTTCTGCAAAAGGCAAACCACTGGAGCTTCTAAATCGATGGAAATAAATAGGTTCTTACCATGGTACTATTAATCTAATCAGGAGAGCCATCAGAGATCCTGGAAAGTACATCTAAAGAGCAGAATGGAAATCTGTCAGGCTTTTCAGCAGCAATATGCTTGTGAAAGCACCACTAAAGCCTGGCCCATGTTCTGGGTAGAACTTTTGTCACCTTGTGTCTTTATAAGTGAGGGATGTTACAGTTACCTCATATTCATCTTTCCCATCATAATTTCAAAGGTTTTTAGTCAGCCCCAGCAAATCATGTAGGCAGTTGATATTTTTATTAAAACATTCATATGCAGTCCTTTGCTTTCTAGTACAGAAAGGATCACACGGCAGTGACTTTTCACAGGGCAATCAGTTTTAAGTCTCTCAGTCAAAAAAATTATTTAAATTGTGGCTGCTGACCTTGAAAGACTGAAGAATAGAAATCTTTCTTTGTGTTGCTATACCCCAAAATTCCCATTATGACATAAACCTCTGAAATCTTAAAAGCTTTTATATAAAACCAAATTGGAAATTTAAAGGAATAAAAATTATTTTTGTGAGATTAATATATTTTAGATATGTTTCAGGACTAGCTTTTTATCTGAAAGTTAAAGTAAGAGTTTTAAAGCCTTTTCTAGGCTAAACTGAGAAGCAAAATAAAAATATACAAAATACATAGCTAAAAAGCTCATTTAAGAAAAAACAAAACAAAACAAACAAAAAACCAAATACAAAACAAACAAAAAAAATCTTCCCTTGAAAACACTCAATGATCACTTTGAGCCTGAATGCCACTAGTTCTTCAGCTGCTGCTAGCAGATATTGTATGTGAAAAGCCAGTTATCTGAGCAAACACATTAAATTCAGAGGCTGAAAAGTGATGTTACACAAACTGCATGTTTTTTAAAGAAAGAATTATAAGACTATGACATGGTACTAGCAGCACTGGTTTCTGGGAAGGATGGTGTGAAGAAATTTATCTTTGTTATTCTCAGACTGTAGCCTGGCTACAGGGTGTTGTTATAGGTGTTTTACTAACATTTTCTTTTAGAGGGCCTACAAGGGTGACCATTAATCAGTGACTGCAGGTTAGGAAAATTAAAATGTGATCATCTGCACCAAAGTAAGGCTACATGTCTTAAAAATACCATGTATTGTCAGGTTTCTGACTTAGGTATTTGGAGTTGAAGCACATGGGCTATGAAGCAGTGCAGGAGATAAAGTAGGGAAGGATTCCTATTCAGTGGAGTTGTTGGAAGATTCTGATACTACTCAGAAAATATAAATGTTTTTCTAGTTCAGCTCTTCTAGTTGTCAATTTACAGAACTTCGCTTCCTGTAATGAAACAGGAGAACCAGTGTGTGCACTGATAAATATAGTAACTCGTTCCTTACGGAAATTGTGATTCGAAATATCCTTGATAGAGGCTTACTTAAATATCTGGTTTTAGGTAGACCATAAACAGGAGGATGAAATGTGGCAAAGAATGTAAAATAAATGAAAACAAAATATCCCTCTTGTATTTGTCAGACAGAAACCATTCTGAAGTTTTGCAAATTATTTTCAAGCTGAATGTCTGCCTACAGCTGCATACATTTCTACAGTTTTTTTTTTTTTTTTTTTTTTTTTTTTTTATGTTAAAAATAAAAAAAAGAA